>CM023948.1:12224848-12245907 GCA_013407115.1 Glycine latifolia | reverse complement strand
CTAATGGTATTGAGGGATGCGGGTTGTATCTGTGGGGTGGGTAATGATTTTCTTGTTATCAATAGATGGAGAATACTCTTATACATTATGCTAGAGTTTCTGTCTTCATGTAATCCAACACTTCTTATGCGATTAGACTATTCTTTATGAAAAATGATGTATTTACTTTCAAGATTAACATTTTTAGAGTTACTTCTTATATATATATATATATATATATTAAATTTAATGATTAAGAGTAATTACTTTTATATATATACATAAATTATCCAAAAAAATAATTTGTATCAATAATTTCACATTTCCAAATATTTACATTGCTCATCTACCTTCCATTTGTTGAAGAAGATAGTTCGGTTTATTTTATGGTTTTTTAATAAAATATGAGCATACGAAACTATCTTATGATAGATATCTCATTCAATTTTCTTTTTAAACAACTTAATATTAGTTATACTTTGACTTATTTTAGGCGTTAAATGCACAAACAAGATAGGAGGTGACTATTAAGTTGATATGTTAAAAACTCTTCAAGTTTTTGTTCTTTTTATGTCTGGGTGGGTAACAAATTTATTTATTGAATTCTCTCATGAATTTTTGGAGATCAATTAATCTTTTTTCGCTGTGATTCTAAATGTATATATAGTATATTGTAAACATAGGTTTTTTTGTGATTCATTTTACGGTTCAATTGTGTGCTTGACAGACATTCATGCTTATGTGGCTCAAGATTTTATTTTTATTTTAATTTTATTTTGCCTGACTTGATGTTAGATTGAATTTAATCTATGTTAAAACCTTTTTATTTTATTTTATTGAAAGAGTGTGGTGTGACTTTTTAGTTTTTACCATCATGTTTTTAAGACATTAATCAATACACAAAAAAATAAGACTAAACAATTTTTAAAATTCTAAACAAGTCACTTCATGTGCTTAAAGCACAAGGTTTATATATAATGATTTATGATTCACGAGGAGTCACTATAGTTTGGTAAAAGTTAAAGGTTGTATTGTTTGGCAAATTTGTTATGATTATGTGCTTGTTAATTTTGGATTAGTTTTGGATTTAATCTAACTTTAAAGAGGATTTGATTGATTTTTTTATTTATTTATTTAGTTTTTATTTCTTTTTTTTAAATCTAATTTTAGTTTCTAAAAAAAATTTGACACATCAAATTTCTTAAATTTTTAAAATTTAGTTTTTAGTCAGTAAGCTAGCCCATGTTGTCAAGGTTTTATTATTTGTAATATAGACTAATATTTAATTAGTTTGTCTATTAATAAATATTTATTTCTATGTAATTAAAATTTATAATAAAAAAGTTTGAATTTTATTCATTTTATTTAATGATATTTTAGGGATTAAAATCTATTTTTAAAAAAAACTTTAGAAACTTTAATCTGTGAAACATTTGTTTAAGAACAAAAAATTTAAGAAGAAAAGTTTAAAATTTTTTACCATTCAAACTTTTATTTAAGGAATATAAACTGAAATTTTGAAAAAATTGTTAAACAATATTTAGTTTTTCATATAATATGATTAAGAATACTATGAAATTAACTTTATTAACCAAGATTTATTTATTGTTGTTTTTACTATCCGTAGTAATAAAAACAAGTATTAACAAAATTCACAAGAGTTTATATATCTTACACAATTAATTAAGATAAATTCGCTTGATATGATGATAATCTTATTCATTATTTAAAAAATATTTAAGTAATTATATTTGAAATAATTGTGTGTATTTAATAACTATATATTATCTCTGTAAAAACTTCTACATCGCCAACAAATAAAATTGTTAAAATTATAAAATATAAGAGATTAAATATACAATAAATTTGGACAATTATAAAATTTAAATTTAAATATTTTTTTGTTTATGTAATTTAAATTTTTTAATAATTTTTTCATTTTAATCATATTAAAATATATTTATTTTATCATTTTGTCTTTTAAAATTTTCGATAACTTTTTTTATTTTTCAAAATATTTTTTTATTATTCAAGATGTTATCTAATTTTTTTTTAAAGATAAAAAACAAAATAAATATATTTTATAATAAGTAAAATGAAAAATTAAGTGATTAGATACATAATTAATATGCTTAACTACTTAAGTTAAAATTAAAAAAACTAAATAAAAGAATATTTTTTTTGTTTTTTTTTATCAAAAGTGAATTTAAGACTAATACAAGTCTTTAAAAGAGATTCCTGGTTAACTATAAAGATGAAAATGAGTCAGATCACTTACGAGGGATTTTTGGTCTGACCTTTGTATATTATAAAAATTAGGTTAAGGTTTTTTTAAAAATTTGTTTAAATAAAAAAGTTATACTCAAGTTATAAAAAAAATCTCAATATATATATTGTCAATTTATCATATCTTAATTTTGTCTATGTCCCAACAAATGGAAAACAAAAATATTATTTTAAAAATAATTAAAAAAAAGAAAATGAAAGAAAAAATAATTATTCATAAAAAAGAAAAGGAAAATGATGAAATGGACAGAATAAAAAAAGGGAAAAAAATGTTAAGAAAAAAAAGGAGAAAGAAAACATAAAAAAATAAAATAAAAAAAGATAATAAAAAAATAAAAAGGAAAGAAAAATATTAAAATAAAAAAAGAAAAAATATGAAAAGAAAGAAAGTAAAAAGGGAAAGAAAAATAGTAAAAATAAAAAAGTAAAGGAAAATAATAGAAAAAGAAAGATGATAAAAAATAAAAAAAAATTAAAATAAATTTGATTTTAAATTTACAAATATCTATATTTATATTTATTAGACATAAAACATAATAAAAAACTTATATCAAATAAATAAGTCGAGTAAATTTTATGATTTTAAATTAGGTCGAATGTTACTAAGACATAACCAACCCTGCCATTTCCTGTTACCACTCCTTCATTGCCCCTTGGTGGTGTTGTTCTGTTCTCTCGCATTGCATGCCCTTTACTCTGTCTCTTCTTCAACATCTCTCTGTTGCGAAAAATCGCAATGACGAACTCCATGGGTCCCCCACCCCCCAAAATCCCTAATCCACGAGACACCTCGCCACCGTCAATGCCTCGACCTCCTCCTGAGTCAGCGGAACCGTCACCGTCACCGCCACCGTCAATGCCTCCTCCTCCTCCCGACTCAGCGGAACCGTCACCGTCAATGCCTCCTCTTCCTCGTGACTCAGCGGAACCGTCACCGTCACTGCCTCGCGATTCGAGCAACGCTCCCTCTCAGGGAGCCGCAGTTCCGTATAAGATTCCTCCGTGGAGCGCCGCTCCTTGCCATGAATTCTACCTTGAAGTTCTCAAGGACGGTTCCATCATCGGCAAATTCAACGTGTTTGAGAAAGGAGCTTACATGTTCGGCCGATTGGATCTCTGCGACTTCGTGCTCGAGCATCCCACTATTTCTAGGTTTCATGCTGGTACGTTATGCACTCACAATTTCGTTTCTTCGTCATCTCTTAACTACGTGACACTAACAATATAAGACTAGAAATGTTTTTTTTTTTGTGTGTAGAAAATGAAGTTGCATACTGCAATATTGTTTTGCTTAAGGCAATCTCTTCCTTTGAGTGTCGTGGTAAATAAGATTAGAGTTGATTATTTTTTACCATACATCAGATGATATAAACCCCTCCTTAGCCTGCACTATCGTACTAGCCAATTTGACTGGATTACCTGCATCCATCTTGAAAACATATAGAAGTCATATTAAAGTTATGCATGACATTGTGAATTTCTTAAATAAATTTTTACCGTTATTGGTCAGACCGTGGCATTCTGCTTCAGATTTTAGGGTTTAAGGTGTTGAAGGAGGTAACTGAAAGAATAGAGACTTTGAATAATATTCTCTTGAGTATTGTCATGTGTTACAGTTTTTGTACAAAACATAAAGTGCTAACACTTGTTTATACTAATACAATATCATAATCCTAAGTAAATAGGTAGAAAAATTGTGAAATAAAACCAAATCTGCCAACAAAGGAAATAGGGGAACTATTCCTTGGAGATAATATGTAGATTAGTCTAAATCATTTCAAGATATAATCAATATATCATCGAATAGTTTTCACATATTTTAACAATTCATCAAGCTCGCCCATGATTCTTACCAAGGTTTTCATTTGTCTTTTGTTAGTTGTACAGTTTAAGAGAAGTGGAGATGCATATCTCTATGATCTTGGGAGTACTCATGGAACCTTTTTGAACAAAACTCAGGTATTACATAGCATTTCCTCTCCCTTCTAAATTTTGGTGATACTTTCTATAAGATCTTGAGCGAATTACAGAAACCTCCCCTTAACTTTTGCCTTCATATTACTCTAGGTCTCTAGCACCCCCTACACCCCAAACAGCGGTAGCTCTGTTTAATTTATGTGTCATGCAACAGGCATGTGCATTTTTTTCCCTTAGATGCCCCCACCTCATCTTCTTCATTAAGCCCCTTAACCAATATCTTTTTGCAGTCAATAAAATTGTCTAACAAACTTTACCAACAATTTTGTAAGAGATAGTATCAACAATATTGAAATGAAATTGCTACAAGCAAATTAGCTTCAAAATTTATATTAAATAAATGGATACATAATTCCAAAGCAATCAAGAACTCAAAAACCCAGAAGCAAAGAAACTCAACGGAACAACACTATTTCAGCAACTCAAAAGCAAAGGTAAAAAGAATATCACAAACCACACCTCTCACTGGCTCAAACGTGCGAGCCGCGACAATGAGCTTCCCCGCAGCCTCCAGATCCAGATGACTTTCAACAACATCAAGATCACCATCCTTTGTGGCTTTGTCACAATTGGCATCAACCTCCTCTGACAATGGCGTTGTCAACCAAAACCTCATCAAAAGACCAGCTGCATCCTCGTTTAGATCTGTCGACCCCTTCGATCTACACCTCCTATCCCGACTGAATTTGCACCGCCATACTCCACATCTGGGGTGCCTCGTGCGCTGCCATCCCCATCACAAATTTGTGGGTGTTGTCATCGCTTGCTGAAACGTCTATGGCAGTGGTGACAGAGTAGCATGCTCAATGGTTCCTGGTAGTGGAGGAGCATCACTGATTCATGGAGCTCCTTGTGATGAGTCCGCATGAGGCCCTCACTGGTGGCACTGTCGAACCCTGTCACATCACTGAGCTATGCCACGGCGCGATGTGACTCTTCCTTTTGCAGAGAGCATCAACGCTTGGTTGTTCCATAGGTCTGTTGGATATAGAGAGAGGGCATTTTTGGGTTTGACACAAAAGATTGAAATGTTAGCTAACAGTGTTAGGGGAGGGAAGACCAAAGAAATGTGAAAAAAAAGGAGGGGGTACATGTGTAATATGAGTAAACCTCAGGAGAGGTTTATGTAATTTGCTCTAAGATCTTTGGTACATCAAATATTTTTGGTAATTCCCATTCCTTACTTTTTTCATGTTTGGAATAATATACGGTGGCAGAGATGCTGGAATTGTCACTTTTTTTTTTTAATTACAGCTCTTATTCTTAAACTATTTTTTATTTGAATTACCCTTTTTTGCTATTTCATGTTTTTACGTGAGGCATAATAACTGTCGCTAACATGTAGCTATGCTTTCATTAAGGTGACGCCTGGTTTGAGTGTTTTCTGTTTTCATTTTCAAAGAAAACAGAAAACAAGAGTGAAAATACATTTGCTTAAAATTTAGAAAACATTTTCTTTGAAAATAGTTTCAAAAACAGGCCCAAAACTGAAAACAACAAATTAATGTTTTCAGTCTTTTTTGAAGAAGTGAAAATGCGGTGGCACCTCAGAGCACTTTCTTCTGGATACATGTTTTTTTAAATCTTGAAAATTTGAAAACAAAAATGGAAGCAGAAAATAAACACTCAAACCAAGTGCTAGTGGACTGAAGAAGAGTCGACTAAGCTTATGTGCTGAAATGGTTCAGTCAGAGATGCTTTTTGCCAAGCCTTATCCAAAAGTGATTAACTAAACCCAATGTTTTTAACAATAAAAAACCTTTAATTACCTCATTTGCTACTTGGGCTGCATCTAAAATATTTCCCCCTGCACTTAGTGAACGAAGTTTATCAATTAAAGATCTTATTTAGCCAAGGCAGAGATGTTCTTGGCAAGAGTCTGGTGTTGTACTAGGTGATAGAACTGGACCAGAAAAGAGAGAAAAAGAGTGTGTAGTATTACTATGATGGAGATTACAACTCCCAAGATATGAACAAGTGAGTTTCGAGGTCTCACTACCCTTCAACAATCCAAAGACCCCTCTCCCAATCCCTCAACAGACTATTTATAATTTCCCCCTAACAACTACTAACTAACAGTTAGTTATCCTAATTAACTTAACTAACTAATGTAATGCCCCATATGCATCCGGTTCATTAACATTCAATTATGGTCGTTAAGCGCAACAATTAATTAAAGATAATAATTAATTCGGAAGCAAATAACAAAATGACGTCATCAAACGTCATCAACAAGAACATCTTTACATTATGTGTGGTGAACACTCACATCAAACCACTAGAGGACCAAATAAGCCATATGCATATATCTCAATAATGGTTGTACAAAACAAGAAGGTATCAGATACCCTGTCCTCTCCACATACATCAATATCTCTCAAGATATACAACATATACACAATGTACATCAACTGTGCATCTTCCCCTCAGGGTACAAAATAGAGGCATAACAAAACAATGAGCCAACATGCTCTAAAAATAATATGCCTAAGGTTCACACAGAACCATATCCCTACTCGGGCCTCTTGCCCTGGGATCCACCATCCGCTCGTTGAGCATCACCTGCAAAATGTAATCCCCACACACGGAGTGAGATACAAATCTCAGTAAACTTAGGGTTCTTGGAGGTCTCTTCTCCCCTCCTGGTTCACTTCCATGACATATAGCATCAAAATTGGCATCACACCATCTAGCCATCATGGCTTTCATAAAACACATCACATGTATATCACAACACAGGTGCCATTCCGTTGGGTGCTACCAACATCAGGAATGCAACACAGATATAACATATATATATATAACATTGCACAGCCAAGAGAAGATCATCTACTTAAAGGCACATTCTCTCAGATATACACATATATAACATTGTCTGAGAAAGATCATCCACTTAAGAGCACATTCTCTCAGGACTTTACGTATCATTGCTTGAGAAAGATCATCCATTGAAGGGCATATTCTCTCAGGTTTTATTCTATATACATATATTGACCACTTAGAGTTGTCCCACATTACTTTGGCTCTAAGGGAATTCCATATTTAGTCCATTCTACTGGTCAGAGAATCTCATCAATCATACAACATATCATCACAGTGTACATCATATACATGTTCTCAATTAAAAAGCAATAACACACAATTTCAACACTACATGCATCATGACATACAATAATCATCACTCCCTCGGAGTATGGTGGAACAGTCAAGGGAAAAACTCACAAGAACAAAGAGCTTACCTGCTCTAAGAGCTACACCGGTTCTTCCGGCCCCGTGGTCACAACCACCAACAACCTCTGTATCACGCCCTACATAAAGGCATACAAACAATCAATAACGGTTCTCAACCGTTAGAATGAAAAGAAACGCTATTTTTTTTCCATTTAAACCTCTTTTTCCTTTTTTTTTCTAAATTATAAGGACTAGTCACCTAATCAGTGACTTACAGACCCCCAACAGGATCTATCTTAGCCTAACCAAGGCACTAGAGTCTCCCTAAGACTCTGCATAAGCCAATTCAAAGAGTTCAATACTCTATCCATGCCACATTTCCATGATTATCAAGGTAGCCAAAACGGTTACTTCAACACATTTTCACTGTTTATATAGTCTATTGAACACATTTTGTAAAAGCACCAAGACTCATACATATCATAATATCATCAATCTAACCAACATTCTTCCTACTCATACATTTCTCAAAACCAAATTCCAAAGTCCATAAAAATCATACTTCAAGGTTAATCCTTCATCAGACAACCTCCTAAACATACTTTTCCAAAGGACCCAAGCCTAATTTCAGCTCTAACTCAAATGGGTTTACTATTCACCTCAAGAACAAATTCTTAAACAATCGGTAAAACTTGAGTTTCTTACCTCTAAATCGACAAGGAAGGCTAGAGGATGACTTCTCCAAGCTTGAATGTCCTTAAAATGCCTCCTTTCCCCTCAAAATCAAAACTTTGTGAAGATCCTTGGAGAAAACGATCTCCCCATTTGATGGTTTTCACAAGAAACTGAGGTTGGAATCTAGCTCATTGGGTGATTTCCTTCAACTTTCATGTTGGGTGCAAAGGGTTTTGGTCAAGGAACGAGTGGGTATGAAGCTTCTCTAGTTCATCAATTGCAGAAACCGGAGGAAGAAAGAAGAGTTTTGTGAAGAAAAAGAGAGAAATGGGTCATTTAAGTTACCCTGTCGTGCGTCTCGCGCTAATGGCGCTATTGGAGTCGGGTTCCAGTGGAAATTGGCCTCCTGACGCACCTCCTGCGCTAAACATGCCACTCTGGCGCTAACCGCGCCATATTCCCGTGAAAATTGGTCATCTGGTGCACTCTGGTGCTAATGGCACCGCGTCTAGCGCTATTGGCGCCGTCTATGGCGCTATTCGCGTCGGGAACCAGAGGCCTCGACAATTTTTTTTATTTTTAGAATAGGTCATTATAACTAACAGCTTCCAAGGGAATCTCCTAGCATACACTTTTCCCCATCTAGCTCTGTCAATACCCCCCACCCCCTTTCAAGATGGACCTTGTCCTCAAGGTCAAGTTGAGGAAAAACATCCTGCTTTTATCAGCAAGGGCTTCCTTCATCCTCTTCTTCCATAATCATCAATTTGAACTATTTATTCTTACACACATGAGCAAGATTATACTTCTCTTCACAGGTAAAACTTTCTCCTTTTCTCATCTTCTCATTTACTTTCACGGGTGACAAATTATGGAAGGTTCTTCTACCTTGCCATCCACTGGATCCTGTTTTAGCAGCATTAATAGGATCAACTACCTTACTATTTTCTGGTTGTCAGTCCCTTACAAATCTGAGATCCAATTTTTTTTTTATCGGCAAAAATAATATAAAAATATATATAAGAACAAGGAAACAATACAAGTAGTACTAGAACAAAGATAAAGTAGGCAAAACAAAACCAAGACCTTTGGCAACCTAATACATGGAAAAGACATGAATTAAGGTGCCAAAGATCTAGATGAAACTAAAAACCCCAATCTAGGAGGGGCGAAGAAATCTATATGTTATACCCCCCCTTGATTACAAAAAAGCTCCCCCAGATTACATGACCAAACATGAAACAGAATGTTAAACCCTTTCTCCAGATTCTTAGTCCATGTCCAGCATATAAATATTGCATCATCCATTAACTTGTGACTGTTGAAAATCTTATTTTGGAAGATGATTCTATTTCTATGGCACCAAATAGTCCATGTCAGTGCTATCCACCATGTTTGCCATCTCTACCCGCAAATCCCACTAAAATAATAGTAGGAATGTTGACTGAAATGTTCTCTAGGATTTACTGAACACACATTGAAGATGGATATCCAAGACATCGACTCCCACTAGATTGGCCTGATTTTATCACAACTAAAGAATAAATGTGCTGCATCCTCCTCAAAAATCCTGCAAAAAGGGCAATATAGATCATTTAATTCCACGTTTCTTCTTCTTAGGTTCAACTTTGTGGGCAGTCTGTCCCTGATTAATCTCCAAGCAAAACATGATGCTTTGGAAGGGACTTTTATTTTCCATAACTCCTTGAACTCTGCACATTGATTCAGAGATGACCATTCCCTATTGATGAAAGTATAAGCACTCCCAACTGTGTACACTCCACTCGGATCAGCCCCCCACTGCCATGCATCTTGTTGTTGTGGTCGTACCACAGTTCCTTGTATATCTTCTAAAAACTTAACAGCAGTCTCTACTTCCCCTTCCATGAAAGATCTTCTCCACTGAAGCTGCCATTCCCAACCCTCTTGTGTTTGTACACCCAATTGATGGATATGCTGTTGTTGTTGATTGGAAATCAGGTACATTCTTGGGTGTTTGTCCTTTAGTGACAGCTCGTCGTTCTTCCATACATCCTCCCAAAATAAAATCTTTGACCCACATCCCAACTTCCAATCAATTCCTCTTTTGATCCCACAGGCTTCCTCATTTGAATTACAAATAAAACAAAGATCCCTCCACCATATGGATTCTCCTCCAAACCTTCTATTCTCTCCCAAATTCCTCCATCCTCCATATTTTGACTCCAGCACTTTCACCCATAACTCATCCTGCTGATGGAACATATTCCAAAACCATTTTCCGAATAATGCATAGTCGAACGTGGTTATGTCCTTAATACTCAAACCCCCACACTCCTTTGGTTGACAGACTAAATCCCATCAAACCCAGACAATTTTCCTCTGGTCTTGGCTGCCACCCCACAAAAATCTTCTTTGAATTTTGATCAAGCGCTCTAACACCTTCTTTTGGGACCTTGAAGAAGGATAATAAGAAAATAGGGATCGAGTTGAGGACAGACTTAATCAAGGTTAGCCGCCCTCCAAAAGAAAGGTACTTCTATTTCCAAATAGCTAATTTTCGCTCACACTTCTTGATTAGGGGATCCCACATCACAGACCGCCTTGGGTTCGCCCCAATAGGGATACCCAAGTATAAGAAAGGTACATCCAGCTCTCTAAAGTTTAAATATGAGGCAGCATTGTTAACCCACTGTTCATTAAACCGAACACCCCAAATCTACTCTTAGCAAAGTTTATTCTCAAACCCGATGCCAATTCAAAACCTCTCAACATAACCTTAATAGTTCTAACATTTTTTGCTGAAGCTATCCCAAAAAAGATTGTATCATTAGCATATTGTAAGATGCTGATATCAACCAATTTTTTTCCCACCTTATATCCTTCAAATTGATCCTTCTTTTGTGCTTCTCTCATTAGTACCGTAAGGCCTTCAGCAACGATGTTGAACAATAATGGTGCTAGGGGATCTCCTTGTCTAAGGCCACGTTGTGGTGTGAACTCCTCAATTGGGCTCCCATTGACTAAGACAGAGATAGAGGCGAATTTTAAGCAACCTTCGATCCATGCAATCCACTTCGAAACAAACCCCATCCGCCTCATCATGTAAATCAAAAAGTCCCAACTGACTGAGTCGTAGGCCTTTTCATAGTCTACTTTGAACACAAGTCAGCTATCCTTATTCCTCTTTGCCTCATCCACCACCTCGATTGCGATGAGCACACTATGTAACGAATGTCTCCCATCGATGATAGCTGATTGTCGGTGATCAATGATGACTGGCAGTACCTTTTTCAGCCTGGTGGATAATACTTTAGCCACAATTTTGTATACGCAGCCTATTAAGGAGATAGGCCTGTAATCATTCAAACCCTGTGGATCTTAACCTTTAGGAAGCAAGGCTATAAAAGAGGCATTTCCACCTTTAGGGAAAGCTCCATTTACAAAGAATTCGTCGAAAAAGCGAAGGAAATCAGCTTTAAAGACATCCCAGAATTCTTTGATGAATTTAAAGTTGAAACCATCTGGTCCGGGACTTTTCTCACTGCCACATGCCCAGACTACCGCCTTCACCTCATCTGCATCGAATTGTGCCATTAGAAGATCATTATGCTGCTGTTCCAAAATTTGAGATCCAAATAACTGAGTTTCTGAAAATTATACCCCTTACTGTTACTCATGGGTAACTTTCCTAAGACTTGATTCTTATCTTCCACTCTACGAGCCTTGACCATAGATTCCATCAAGTTTTTTGGTTCATGGAGCCTTACCTCAGTAATGATCTCTTCTTTCAGCTGTCAATAGAATTGATAGGCAGATTATTTAACATTATTTGTGCAGATTTGTTGGCCCTTTAAATCAGCATATCTTGCATGATTCTATAGCTGTAATTGTGTAATTATATCCTTAATTAGTTGGCCCAGTTGTAGTTACCATTTATAGCTTTTTAGCAAACTTCAAGGCTAGAAATCAGATTGTATCATATGATTTAAAGGAGAATTCTGCAAAGGAGAATAGACACTTTTGATCCCAATTTTTCTGAGTTTAACATGGTATCAGTCTAGGTTTCGATCCTAACCTAGTTTTTTTCTTCTTCGTTGTGCTCCTAGTATCTGAGTTCCCATCGCGGTACTGTTCACACGACACTGTTCCGGTCGTAATGTTCATGCGGTACTGTTCATAATTTCTCCAATTTCTTGTTTTTTTCTCAGCATCATGACTACTGAAAATATGATGTCCTATTTGTTTGTCTTAATGGAAAGAACTACTCCACCTGTGCATTCCAGTTCCAAATCTTTGTCAAAGGCAAAAAACTTTGGGGTCATGTTGATGGAATTGATTCTGCTCCTGACAAAACTACACACACAAGGAGGCACATGCCAAATGGGAGGTCAAAGACAATTTTTTTACAATAGAATTAATTCTTATAAATAATAAATTGAATCCATGCAATTTAAATAGATATAAAGGAGACTGTTTTTATAGATTCACCATAAAAAATTGTATACTTAAAAAAAGCACAGGTCATGACTTGGATCATAGGATCTGTTGAGCCTAATATCGTCCTCAATCTCAGGCCCTTCACCATGGCAGCAAAGATGTGGGACTACCTGAAAAAAATTTATAACTAGAACAATACTGCTCGCAGGTTCTAGCTTGAACATGAAATTGCCATTTTTCAACAGGATAGTCTCTCAATTTCTGAATTTTATTCTCATTTCATGAATCTTTGGTTTGAATATACTGACATTGTCTATAAAGATTTGTCAACTGAAGCACAAATTGCTATCCAAAACGTTCATGACACCACAAAACGAGATGAATTTCTTATGAAATTGAGATCAGATTTTGAGGGCATTCGGACCAACCTAATGAACAGGGCTACTATCCCTTCCTTGGATGAATGCCTAAATGAACCGCTTCTTGAAGAACAACGTCTCCTCACTCAAACAAACATGGAACAACAGAAATCTGCCTCCTTTCCTATGGCGTATGCAATACAAAGTAGACCTCGAGGTCGAGACATGAGTACTGTCCAATGTTTTTGCTGCAAAGGCCATGGACATTTTGCTTTCAACTGTCCTAAAAAGTTCTGTAATTACTACAAAATAGGTCACGTCATAAAAGAATGTCAAATCAGACCACCACGGAGAAATGCAACAGCCTTCACTGCCACTGCTGGCTCTTCTACTACTCCTGTTTCTATGGATCAAAATACGTCTGCGTGCCAAATTTAACCCCTGAAATGGTTCAACAAATGATTGTTTCAGCATTTTCTGCTTTGGGACTTTCAGGTAAAGCTTCTTTACCCAACTCTCCTTGGTATTTTGACTCTAGCGCATCCAATCATATGACCAACAATGTTGCTGCCTTTACCAATGTTACAAATTACTCGGGTAATTTGCAAATACACACTGCAGATGAAAACAATTTACCTATCACGGCAATTGGTGATATTTTCTGATCTCTTACAAATGTTTATGCCTAATCTCACTAGTAACCTTATTTTAGTTGGCCAATTAGTTGACAATGCTTGCAGAGTTGAATTCTCAAAATTTGGTTGTCTTGTGCAGGATCAAGTCTCAGGGAAGATGATCGCGAAGGGGCCTAAAGTTGGATGTCTTTTTCCTCTTTATTCATCGTTGTCACCATGTTCTTTTCTGCCTTTTATTTCTGGTAATTCTGCAACTGTTAATTTTCAATTATGGCACAAGCGTCTTGGTCATCCAAATTCCAATGTACTTCATGACTTGATGAAATCTACACTTTTTGGCAATAAACATTCCCCATCTTTTAGTGCTGTTCAATTTGATTGCAATTCTTGTAAACTTGGTAAAAGTAAAATTCTACCATTTCCAGTTCATCATTCAAATGTAAATCATCCTTTTGACATAATTCAGTGACCTATGGGGAATCGCACCTGTAATATCTCATGCACATTACAAGTATTTTATCACTTTTATTGACGATCATAGTCGTTTCACATGGGTCTATTTTTTGCGATCTAAAGCTGAAGCTTTCTTTGCATTCAAATTTTTCATGCCTATGTTCAAACTCAGTTTTCATCAAAAATTAAAACTCTGCGTTCTGACAATGGGGGGGAATACACATCTCATTCGTTTCAAGAATTCTTGCAGGATAATGGTATATTATCTCAAAGGTCGTGTCCTTCCACACCCCAACAAAATGAGGTAGCTGAAAGAAAAAACCGCCACCTTCTTGATGTTGTCCGTACCTTAATGTTGGGCTCCTTTGTGCCCCCTTGTTTTTGGTGTGAAGCTCTTTCAACTGCTGTCCACCTTATTAATTGGCTGCCTTCTCAAGCCTTAAATAATGATTCCCCTTTCTTAAGGTTATTTGGTAAGCCACCAAATTATTCCACTCTTCGCACCTTTGGTTGTGTTTGTTATATTCATCTTCCGCCACCAGAACGCATTCACAGCTCAATCTGTTAAATGTGCTTTCCTTAGAAATGTCATCTTTCAAGAATAAACATATTTTTTTGCTACTAACCAAGACACTCACTCTTCTACATCCAAATCTGTTTTGTCATTGTTTCCTAACAGTTCTGCAGAAGAACAAGCTTGTCCTCCTTTCATGGTCTACCAAAGACATCCGATTGTTCCACCAATTCGGCCTTCAATCACTCCAAGGCCCCCTCTTGATCAATCCCTAACTGCTGATCCAGCGCTTCAACTAGAACCAGCCATTTTACGTTGCAGTATTCGCGTTCGTACACCACCGGAAAAGTATGGTTTTTCTGAACCTTTATCTTTGATAGCAACTTTAGCATCTGTTCCTATTCCTTCTTCATATAAACAGGCAATGCAACCTAAACGTTGGCAGGATGCTATAGAAACTGAACTTCTTGCACTAGAGGAAAATCAGACATGGGACATTGTTCCATGTCCTCCATCAGTTAAACCTCTTGGCAGTAAATTTGTATTCACTATATAGTTGCGTTCAGATGGATCAATAGATCGATACAAGGCTAGATTGGTTGTTCTTGGAAATAAGCAAGAATTTGGCCTAGACTATATACCTTTGCACCGGTGGCCAACATTTTTTTTTATCAACAAAAATAATAATATTATTAAAAATATAGTAGTAGCAGTACAAGTAGTACTGCCATGAGTACAACCTAACAAGAACAAAACAGAACAAAGGTGGCTTAAAGCATAAAGGCAAAGACACCAACGTTCTGACTATCTGCTAGGTCCTAAACCTCCCCAAAATATAAGAATTTTAGAATTTTACAGATTAGACCCTTCCCTGACCATCAAAACTATCCCTCATATTACTAGACCAATGATAAAAAGGGATGTCAAAACCTCGCTCCATATTTTTGAGCTAGGACCAACAAAAAAATAGTGTCCTCCATCAACTTCAGACAATTAAACTCTTCATTATGGTAGATAATCCTGTTCCTATGTCACCAAATGCACCAAGTCAAAGCAACCTACCAAATCTGCCACCTCTATGACCTGAAACCATTTAGATGGCAGAAAGAGTGTTGAAGGAAGTGTTCTTTTGGGACAACTGAAGAAACCCCAACTATGTTTACCCATAACCTTGATTCCCATCACAGCGGCATAATTCTATTACATCTGAAGAATAAATGAGAAGCATCTTCCGCATGATTTCTACAGAAAGGGCATGTCGCGTCTGTGACTTCCACATTCCTTCTACTTAAATTAGTCTTGGTTGGCAATCTGTCCCTCGGCAATCTTCATGCAAAACATGAAGCTTTACAAGGGATTTTTAACTTCCAAAGCTCCTTAAATACTTCATCCTGAGTTTGAAGTATATCTTCCTTATTACGTATTCTATAACCACTCGCCACTGTATATATCCCATTTGATGCTCCATCCCAAAGCCAAGAATCTGGTTGCTGCACTTGTATTTCAAACCCCTGTGTTTTCTCCAAAAATTCTTCTGCCATTTCTATTTCACCCTCCATGAATTGTCTTCTCCAACTGAACTGCCATTCCCAACTATCCTGTATAAGAGTTCCATTTGCTGTATGTGAAGCTGCTGCTGTTGTGAATTCTGATACAATCTAAGGTATTTTTCCCTCAATGGCACCCTATCTTCCTTTCACCCATCTTCCCAAAACAACACTTTGGATCCACAGCCCACCTTCCAACTTAACACTTTACTATACCATCCCCCCTACGCGTTTGAATTACATACCAAACTTTAATCTCTCCACCACATTGATTCTCTGGCTGACCTCCTTGATTCATCCAAATTCCTCCATCCTCCATACTTTGACTCCAATACTTAGGCCCACCTCTCGCTCGAATGATGAAACAAGTTCCAACACCATCTCCCCAGCAATGCTTGATTAAACTTTACTAGATCCTCGATTCCCAAACCCCCGTTTACCTTCAGAAGACAAACTGAATCCCAACTCACCCAAGGGATCTTCTTCTGGTCATTGCTGCCTCCCCACAAGAACCTCCTTTGAATCCTTTCCAATCTACTCGCAACTTTCATTGGCACCCTGAAAAAAAAAATTATAGGGATCGAATTGAGGACCGCTTTTATCAAGGTCACCCTTCCTCCAAAGAATGGATATTTCTGTTTCCACCTCGACAATTTTCTCTCACATTTTTTAATAATTGTATCTCAAGTCTCACATCGCCTCGGGTTTGCCCCGATTGGAACACCCAAGTAGGGAAAAGGTACAGACAACACTTGGCAGTTTAAATAGCTAGCAACTAAGTTTATCCATTGCTCATTCATCCCAAACACTCCAAAACTACACTTGACGCAATTTATCTTCAATCTCGATACTAACTCAAAACTCCTCAACATTACCGTGATAGCTGCAATATTTTCCATAGATGCTGACCCAAAGAAAATAGTGTCATCAGCATACTAAAGTATGCTAATATCCACTTGGTTTCTGCCACCTTGAAGCTGTCATACAAATTTTTCGTTTGAGCTTCTCTCATCAACCCTGTTAAGCTTTGCACCAAGATGACTACTGTGAGGACTATTATTGCCATTGCTGCATCTGAATCTTGGCAAATTCACCAGCTAGATGTCAAAAATGCCTTCCTTCATGGTGACCTCAAAGAAGAAGTCTATATCAAACTTCCTACTGGTATGCCCTCACCATTACCTAATTGTGTTTGCAAACTAAAACGCTCTTTGTATGGATTAAAACAGGCACCAAGAGTGTGGTTTGAAAAGTTTAGCACAACTCTACTTGGCTTTTCCTTCATCCAAAGTAGCTACAATCCATCTCTCTTTTTACAAAGGACTTCAAAAGGAATTGTGATCCTCCTTCTTTATGTGGATGACATTATCGTCACCGGCTCTGATCAACAAGCTATCACTACAATCAAACAATTGCTGCATACAACCTTCCACATGAAAGATATTGGACAACTCACTTATTTCTTGGGATTAGAAATACAATTCCCACAAAAAGGCATCTTTGTCACTCAGCACAAATATACTTAGGATCTAATTCAGCTAAATGGTCTCACCACTGCACCTACAGTTGACACTCCCATGGAAGTTAATGTCAAGTTAAGACGAGATGAAGGTGAACTCCTACAAGACCCAACTTTATATAGAAAGTTGGTAGGAAGTCTCATCTACCTAACCATCACAAGACCTGATATCTCTTTTGCTATCCACACAGTCAGCAAATTCATGCAAAATCCTAGACACTTGCATCTTACAGCAGTACATAGAATCATTAAATATTTGTTGGCCACTCCCAGCCGTGGTTTCTTCTTTCCTACAGGTGCAACAATACAACTTCAAGCATACAATGATGCTGATTGGGCTGGATGTCCCGACACAAGGAGGTCTACTACTGGCTGGTGTATATTTTTAGGAGATGCCCCTATCTCTTGGAAATGCAAGAAACAGGAATCTGTCTCTAAATCCTCCACTGAAGCAGAATATCGGTCCATGTCTGCAGCATGCTCTGAGATTATTTGGTTACGGGGCCTTCTTTCAGAACTTGGTTATCCACAAGCAACACCAACTCCGATGTATGCTGATAATACAAGTGCCATACAAATTGCAGCAAATCCTGCATACCATGAATGAACAAAGCACATAGAGGTCGATTGTCATTCCATCAGGGTAGCCTATGACCGCAAAATTATTACTCTGCCTAATGTCTCAACATCTGTCCAACTAGCCGACGTACTTACCAAATCTTTGACACGTCAACGGCATAATTTCCTAGTCAGCAAATTGATGCTTGTAGATTCACCGACATCAATTTGAGAGGGGATGTCAATAGAATTGATAGGCAGATTATTTGTGCAGATTTGTTGGCCCTTTAAATCAGCATATCTTGCATGATTCTATAGCTATAATTGTGTAATTATATCCTTAATTAGTTGGCCCAGCTGTAGTTACCATTTATAGCTTTTTAGCAAACTTCAAGGCTAAAAATCAGATTGTATCATATGATTTAAAGGAGAATAGACACTTTTGATCCCAATTTCTGAGTTTAACATCAGCCCCTTGAGAAACACCACCAGAAACAGTTCCTCCAACCCCTTCACCATTACAACATGTTTCTCAAATTTGCCTATGAATTCTTGCATTGTTTCTTCCTATTCCAGCACCAGCAATGCCTTAAAAGGATTCCCTAGGTTAGACGCTTAAAAACTTTGGGAGATTGGGATCTTGAACCCTTCCCAAGAAAGGTTTGGGTTCCAAGATTCTCACCATTGGAACCACCCTAGAGCTTCTCTGTCCATGGCAACCATTACCACTTCCAGCTTATCCTCTTTTCTTTCGGCTTGCAACCGAAAATGCCTTTCGATCTTCGTTAACCATCCCATTGGGTCTTCTCCCTCGAATATTGGCATTTCAAGAGTCCTCCACCGATTGCCGCCATATGCAGCATTTCCCTTATTTCTTCCCATCGAATCGTTCGCATGAACATTCGATTCCGACGATTGTTTTTCCCAAGCTACCGCCAATCGTTGTATCATCCCTTCTATTGAACTCAATTGTGAGTCTACCGCTTCGCGATTCTCCTCCATCGCCTTCTCCATAGCTTCCATGTGTGACTCCATTCTTGCGTTCGCCTTTGTCACCATTAATTGCTCTACAGCTCCTAGATCAGAGCTCTGATACCAGTTGATAGAATTGGACCAGAAAAGAGAGAAAAAATGTGTAGTATTATTATGATGGAGCTTCCAACTCCCAAGATATGAACAAGTGAGTTTCGAGGTCTCACCACCCTCCAACAATCCAAAGACCCCTCTCTCAATCCCTCAACAGACTATTTATAATCCCCCCCTAACAGCTACTAACTAACAGTTAGTTATCCTAACTGTCTTAACTAACTGATAGCTTCCAAAAGAATCTCCTAGCATACACTTTTCCCCATCTACCTCTATCATGTTAGGATCCAATTGCAAGGGACTTGGGAGTCCCACATTGGAAGTATGAGATTCTAGTGTGGGGTTTATAAGGCCTTGGACTCTCTAACTACAATAGCTAGCTTTTGTGGTGTGGTTCTCTCAAGGTTTTTATCAATTGGTATCAAAGCCTTCCAAGTTCCACCATTGCTCCCAGCTACTAACGAGTTGTGCAGGTGGTGACGCCAGCGTTGCAGTGTTCACTCGGGACTAGTCAAAGGGCTAGTGCCCAGCCAGCTTGCATGGGAGGCGGAGCTGCGGAGCATGGTGGGATGTTAGGATCCAATTTCAATATGGGACTTGGAGTCCCACAGTGGAAATATGAGATTCTAGTGTGGGGTTTATAAGGCCTTGGGCTCTCCAACTACAATAGCTAACTTTTGTGGTGTGGCTCTCTCAAGGTTATTATCATAAGGTTATTGAGTCTGTAATCCTTCATGATGCAAAAGCAATCTATTTTTGGTAAAAGAGATATGTGAGTATAATTCAAGTAAATAACAATGCATAGTTCTAATGTATTTTATTTCATCAACCGTAATTTTGATTTAATTTAACATTTTTCACCTTTAGTTCATGCATAGTTCTAATGTATTTTATTGAAATATTTGGGCCCAGCTGTGCGGAAAAATGTCTGCAAATTTATAACTTTATAGTGTCAATGACATGACTCCTTTTCCTTTTCCTGTTTGCTTAGGTGGAGAAAAACACATATGTTGACTTGCATGTTGGTGATGTCATTCGATTTGGCCGGTAGGTATTTATGTGGTTATTTTTCTATTATGCTCATAAACAAGTCTTTCTCTCTAGTCCACACTGTTATGGTTTTCACTCAAGCCATTATTACTTTCTTTTTTATTATTTCAGATGGTGTAATAGGTTTATTTGTTTAGTCTATTTATGAATCATGTGCTAGGTATCTGTAAGAATCTATGCAGTAGTCATTAAGCCATTAAAAGTTGTTAGTTGCAACTTTCTTGAGGAACTATTGCTTCTTACTGGGATATACAATGAGTCCAGTTGACTTGTGACATGCAACAAGTCCATTTGATTTAGTATATGATATTTTACCTTCAGGATCTTTTTAAGGGTGTTGCCTTTTTAGATATGCGTAGAGATTAAGTTTGTCATGATGCATTGTTATTCTTGAATGCTGTTTTGTTGCTTCTTTATAATCAGTATTGAAGAGTTCAACAAAAATCATATAAGCAAAAAAGGAATCAATGTGTCGATTTTAAACCTTTTTCTCTTTTTATAATGGACTTCTTCGAACTTTTAAAGAAAAAAGAATAATATACTCAATTTATTGAACTATCTTCTCTTCATCATTGGAGATTTTGTAGTTGATTCTACAGATCCTGATGGTTTGTTACTATTATTGATTTTGATGTTAATCAGTATTGAAGAGTTCAACAAAAATCATATAAGCAAAAAAGGAATCAATGTGTCGATTTTAAACCTTTTTCTCTTTTTATAATGGACTTCTTCGAACTTTTAAAGAAAAAAGAATAATATACTCAATTTATTGAACTATCTTCTCTTCATCATTGGAGATTTTGTAGTTGATTCTACAGATCCTGATGGTTT
>CM023948.1:12151514-12224838 GCA_013407115.1 Glycine latifolia | reverse complement strand
TTTACTATTATTGATTTTGATGTATTTTCTATTTTATTTTATAGCCTCCCTTCCTCCCTCCCACTGTTTTTGTGGTTCTCCATAATTTCTTTTTAACCTGATGATAGTTAGGGAAATGGTAACAAGAGAATAAAATAATTATTGTTGGATGAGAATGTTGCAATAGATGGGTGGATATAAAAGAAAAGATAAGCAAATTATTGAATATATTAGGGAGAAAGATGATATAATCTCTCCTAAAATGGTTTGGACATTTGAGAAGAAGACCAACTTAGGCCTTAGTAAGAGCAATCAGATTGAAGATAGCTCAATAATTTGAGATTGAACAAGACCAAGGAAAACATTGAACGAAATCATTACAAAACATCTCACCCCAAATAATAGTCTTGTTGAAATATTGGTTTGTGACAAAACATTTTCTTTATCTACGTAGTTAATTGATCCCACATGGTTGGAAAAAAGGCTTTTGTGATTGATTTTCATGTTTATATTTTTAATTATTAATTATGTTTTGTGAGAATTAGGAATTTAATGTATAATGATGTGATAGGATATGATATTTTATTTAGAGGAAACTGAATATCCTCTAATTATGTGTAATCAATACTACCTGTCTATATAAACAAGCATCCGTTGTGTACTCTGAAACAAATTATCCCTCTTTATTTTCTCTCATTTTACATGGTATCAGAACTAGGTTGAGGGAATAAAGAAAACCGCCCCCCACCAGGGGCTTGCTGTCCTCGGTGGATCTTTATACTCGCCACACCTTTTCTGGCAAACTTCTTTCCTATGTTTCCACATTCTTGCGGACCTTTATGGTCATCACACTTATTCCGGTGACTTGCTTCCGCTTTCCGACAACCCTTTTCTCCATTCCCGGTAAGTTTTCAGGTAACCACTGGCTGTCGTCACTTTTCCGGTGACCCACTGTCCCAATGGACATGTCTGCTCGTCACCCATCTTCCAACAAGCCTTTTACACTTTCCCAACAACATATATACTTTTCTGGCGACTGTCGTCCGCCACCGTGTCGGCAACCTTTCTGATTGGTGACTACACCGTCAGACTTGCCTTCTGTGGATCTACACAGATCGACCTACCACGTTGGCATTCGGACTTGCCTTCTGTGGATCTACACAGATTGACCTACCATGTTTGCATAGGAGCCCTCACGCGTGGCCCCTTTGATGCGCCAAACAGCACCTTTTGCTGGTGCATGGCAGCGCATGTGGCATCCTTTCCTGCCATGCTTCTTGCTATGATCTCGCCTCTAAAGTGCAATAGCACCCCAGAAGTCTCGCCTAGGTCTACGCATCCTTGCGGGCCCACATCTCCAGGCGTGGTGCTGTTTGTTCATGTTTTTATTTTGTTTGCAGGAACTGTTTGGTTTGTGTCTTACAGTTTCTGTTTTTCACTCATCATGGCATTTGCTGGTCTTGCGGGGAATTTAGCCAGTACTACCTTCTGCTTTCCTTCATCTGAGTTCTTTTGTGTGCTTGCCTCTTCAATCTAGGTTTTGTGTGGGTGTTTCTTTTGCAGTTGCTGTTTGCTCATGTACAGTTTCTTTCCCTTGATGGCTTCAAAACCCTGGCACCTTTGTTGCAGCACGTGCTTTGCTCGTCTTGTTTTAGCCTGTTATGACACTTGGGTGAATCTTGCTATTGATGAAGGTTTTCTCCTTTTCAAGTTTTAAATAATTTTGGGTATTCACTTAGATTTGTTTGAAGCTTTCAAATCTTGGTTTTAAGAAGATTGGAACTTGTTATGAATTTTTTGAGGCTGATAGGCATTCCAGCTCTCTTTCAAGCAATATTCCACAATTTCATCAAGATCCCTGAGTTGTCTTCAAAATATTGGTTTGAAGCTTCCAAATGTGGTTATTAAAAAGGTTGGAACTTGCTTGCTTTGCTTGCCATAAATTTCTTAGGCTGATGGTTATTCCAGCTCTTTGGCAATGTTATCTTTCTAGCAATATTCCCTGACTTTGCCAACATCCCTGAGTTGTCTTTCAAACATTGTTTTTGGTGGAACTCAAGCTTATGTTTTTATTTATTAGTTGGTAATAAATTTTCTTGTAACAAGCTAAAGCTTAGTAAGCTTTAACTTGAGCGTGTTGAGAATCAGGAATTTAATGTATAATGATGTGATAGGATATGATGTCTGATTTAGAGGAAACTGAATATCCTTGAATTATGTGTAATTAATACTACTTGTCTATATTCACATGTATTATGGTGCCATAGGACTACTGTTTTGAGTTTAGGGGTAGTGATATGGCACTCCTTGTACTGTATCCTTCCTTCATATTTTATATATATTATATTATCTTTGCTGATCAAAAAAAAAATACTACTTGTCTATATAAACAAGCATCCATTGTGTACTCTGACACACGGTTTCACTCAATTATCCCTCTTTATTGTCTCTCATATTAACTGTTGTTAGTGTAGATATGAAGATGATAGGATTGAATGGATTTTCTTCTACATGGAATTTCATTGTCCTGATTTATTTGTATATATTCATCTTGTCTTGGATTACATTTACAGGTCATCTCGCTTGTTCATTTTTCAAGGACCGTCTGACTTGATGCCTCCTGTAAGATCCGGGCTTCTTTTTTTATGTATTTTTTCATTACATTTATGACCATTATGGAACTGGTATATGTTGTGAGCCGACTATCCCCAATATCAAGTTGTTAGTTAAAGACACATGAATAGTTTTATATTATATCTCTAGCACGCTGCTTCATGCTAATGCTCTTTGGGCTTCAAGCATGGATCATGCACAACCCACTTACCTTGTGCTGAAATTCAACTTTTTATTAGAAAAATTGAAGCTGAATAATAATTAAACTCTAGAGTCTAGACCACTTGGGCATAGAGGCTCTAATTTATTTTTATCAGCAAAAAGTAAAATGTATTATAATAATAAGTACAAGTGGTACTATTATTTTACACTGTTGCCCTACTATATGTAGGCCTATGAAGTCCTAATACAAGCTGTATTGCAAGAATTAGGCATCCATAGGTCTGGATTTGTCTAGATACCCCTCCACAAAAGCTGGATTCATAAAATTAACGTTAACGACAAGATCTATTATCATTTTTCGCATGTCCTTGAAAATTTAGAGTAGGTGAAAATTCTCCTAATTTATGGCCTACCATACGATCTGTTATATAAATATGTAAATGCTCTTTTCCATTGTGGATAGCAATGGCCAATCATTGTAGGTATAATGGTAGATGCTCTGGACTAAGTTATTATTATATCTTTTTCCGCTTTTGTGTGTTGTTTATTTATTTTTCTTAATAAATGATTCGCTACGAAAAGATTTCTTTTTAGTGAACGTGTCACACTTAATTACTCCTTTTCTTGTAAAGACGAAAGAAACAATTTCTACTTTCTCTACTATTTAGTATGATGACGAAGAATCAAATTATAATTATATTTTTTCCTTTTTCTACTTCTTCGAAGTGCAGGAAAACCTCAAGGAGTTGCGGGTTTTTTTCTACCAATTGGGGCCCTCCCTTCACCACCCCCATGCGGATGGTGTACGGGGTTCATAACTACTCCTCTTACTACAGGACGCTTACCTAACCAACATATAGATATTGCTAGCCCAAGAGTGAAAAGGGATATCTATTCTTTTTTCCAAATTTTTGAGCCATATCCAGCAGAAAAAAATAGCTGACCGTTGAAACTTTCATTTGAGAAAACAATCATGTTTCTATGATACCATATGCACCAAGTCAAGAAAATCCACCACGTTTCCTTCGCTGAATTCTGATACCCTTGAAATAATCGTGAGAATGATGAAGGAAGTGATCTTTGGTCACTTCCAGGAAACACCGACTATGTTTAGCCAAGAAAGCGCTTCCCACCATAGAGGCAAGATTTTATCATAGCTGAAGAAAAGGTGGGACACGTCCTCCTCACTAGATCTACAGAAAGGGCAATATACGTCATTCAGATCCACATTCCTCCTCCTCAAATTGACCTTTGTTGGTAGCCTATCCCGAATCAACCTCCAAGCAAAGTATGATGCTTTACTTGGGACTTTGAGCTTCCATAATTCATTGAATACGTTGTCATTATTTTCATCTGACGAATGTCTATTGAGCAGTTTGTAAGCATTGTCCACTATGTATCTCCCGCTAGGATCCACCCCCCAACACCAACTATCTTGCTGGTTAGTTTGTACTACCACCCCCTCGATGTCCTCCATGAATTTGGCAGCTATGTCTATCTCCGCTTCCTTAAATAATCTCTGCCACTGCGGTTGCCATTCCCATCCTTCGATTGATGCGACCCCCAACTTTTGGACAAATTGGTGGTGTTGTTGAGACATGCTATACATGCATAGATATTTCTCTAGCAACGAAAACCCTCTATCCAGCCATCCATCTTCCTAAAACTTCACCTTTGACCCACATCTGATTTTCGATTTTATCCCACTTCTAAACCATATCCCCTCCTCAGATGAATTACAAACAATACTTAAATTCCGCCACCAAATAGAATCTCTACTATTCCTTCTTGCTTCATCTAAACTCCTCCAACTTCCATATCTGGAGTCCAATACTTTCGCCCACAATTCTCCCTAATGATGGAAAGGTTCCATCGCCATTTTCCTAGTAAAGCATAGTTGAACTTTACTAAATCCCGCACGGCCAATCCACCTTTCTCCTTTGGAAGACAGATTGTCTCCTAGTTCACCCAGGTGATCTTCTGTTGATCTGAATTACCCCCCCCCCCCCCCCTAGGATCCACCATTGTAGCCTTACCAACCTCTTGACCACCTTCTTTGGAACCCTGAAAAAGAAAATAGGAATTGAATTTAGGATTGACTTTATCAGAGTTACCCTTCCCCCAAAAGATAGGTAGGTATCTTTGTTTCCATTTTGATAATTTTCTCTCATATCTCTGGACTATAGAATCCAATGTCTCACTACACCTTGGGTTTGCCCCAATAGGGATACCCAAATACGAAAAGAGTACAGACAATATCTGCAACTTAGATAATTGGCCGCATAGAGGCTCTAATTATGAAACAACTATCCCAAAAGCTTAAGCTGGTGGGTAAAGATACAAAAATTGTTTCATTTTGTATATGAACAAAATAAAAAGGGGAAAGCTAGTAAATATGTCCTGCTCTTTTTAATTTATAGCTTCCTGTGAAATATGTTCTTGCACATTCTTGCTTATCTAGTAAAGCCTGAATTTGGAGTAATGCATTCATACATGATCAGTTATCAGTAATTTTATGTATTTCTTTTTGGAAGAATTTCAATTTCTAGGGTTTTGATGGACAAATTTTTTATTAGTGAAAACACCATAGAAAATTTATTTTATTTACTCATAATCATTAACCATTCTAGGACCTTGTGACTCGATGGCTATGTTTATGTCTAACTTTCTTTTCTTCATCTTTTTTATAACGAAATTGTAATTTTTAAATGTGGTTATTACCGTAATCCACTTTTTTTTTTTTTCATTTCATGTGGCTTTATTTTGTAGGAAACTAATGCAAAACTTATGAGAGAAGTGAAGATGCGTGAAGCAATGCTAGATAAGGAAGCTTCAGTCCGAAGAGCAAGGCAGGAAGCATCTCTTGCTGAGGGTATTTCTTGGGGCATGGGTGAGGATGCTATTGAAGAAGATGAGGTTTGTAGAGGCTTGTAATTATGACATACAGAATATATGATAATATATGGTTTTTCCTTTGAACTATCTAATTAATTATTAACATTTTATATTTTCAGACTTTAGAATCTACTTTTTGTGTGAAAACTCAAGTTGACTATTTATGTCTTCTAATTCATTAGCGGATGGATTCAAATTTCAGGATGATGTTGAAGAAGTGACATGGCAGTCATACAAAGGACAACTTACAGAAAAACAGGAAAAAACCCGTGAGAAAATAATAAAAAGAATGGAAAAGGTGTGTCATTATTGTTAATTTGGTTTCCTATGGCATGTCTTTCATTTTGAATTATAATCCACATAGCTTATAGATATTAAACACTAATTTTTATAGCAGTCAGTTGTCAGACCCATCATCATATCTAATCCTCAAATTGAATGCCAAGTTGCTAACCATCTCACTTAAAAGATATAAAAGTCCTGTTGAGTAATTCTCCAACTGATTGATCTACTTTTTTGGTCTTGCATGTGCGCGGCAGCCATGCAAGACGCCAATGGTCCTGCAACTCTCAAGCAGAGTATGCAGGATTCTCTATTCCTGCCTTGTAAATCAGATTCAGAGACACAACAAAGGAATGTGAGATGAAACTACAAATTGATGTAGCCGATGAAGAACTGGTTCCATTTGTTGGAGCCAGTTGAGAAATTTTTTGCCGTTTAGGATATGTTTGGTTTAGAAAAGAAGTGAAAGACAAGAAAAGGAGTAGAAAATAAGTGGAAAGTGAGATGATTTTTAGATTTTTTGGTAGAAAAGAAAATAAATATGTATAAAATGACATAAATGCAATAAATAAAGATATAAAATAAATAAGTGTGTTTTTGGAATTATACAAATAAAGGCCCTTTGTTTGCTTTTCTGCTCAAATTGGGCGGATAGCTACAGTGCACCAGGGCCCACATATATTCTGCTGTTCCAAACGAAAGAAAGAGCACCGTGTCAGCTTTCCTTTCCCCTTTGATCAATCTGTCCACTTTCAGCCTTACCAAACAAAAGCTTAGTTTCTCTGTGATTTGTATTAGGAGAATGCTGGAATTTTGAAAATTGAAGATTTGGATTGGAGGAGATCCTAGTGGTGGATTTGGATCCGTAACCCTGAGAAAGGCTCTAGAAGCTCATGAGTCATGATACAATGTGGAATTTCAAAGAGAGAGAGAGAGAGAGAGAGAGATTTTATTACTCTGAAAAATTGATACAACTGAACCTAGTTGTTTAGTCTGATATTTATACATGTAGTGTTAGACTTCTCTACGAAGCTAATTATACTAACAGGTTCTAACCTACAGCTATCACAACAGAATGTAACCAAGAGATACAAAGATACATAACTACATACTTAACACTTATTAACCATGATAATATACTCGCAAGGGCTTACCCTATATTTGTGTTGTTTTCTTTGTACAGATTGCTAACATGAAGAAAGAAATAAATTCTATTCGAGTTAAAGACATTTCTCAGGGTGGATTAACTCAAGGTCAACAGACTCAGATTGCTAGGAATGAGCAAAGAACAATGCAGGTAATGTTGGAGAAAATAAATTTGACAAGAACCTTGTATATTGTTCTCCATAATATATTCGGTGATTGTCATTTGTCTCATTGTCAGAGTTTTGTGAATTAGAATTTTTTTCTCATCAAGCCATCTTGTTAATTGGGTAAATATTGATCACACAAGCTGATAAGCTGACTTTTTTTTAATGGGATAGATATTGGAAGAACTTGAAAACCTGGAAGAGACACTGAATGATAGTATTCGAGAGAGTATGGGTGCATGTACAGGAAAGCTGTCTCATGGGAAGAAGAAAGGTGCAGTGGAAGACGAAGAAGAATATTTGAGGTATAATATCACTGATGGAAGAAATTTTTTGTGGAAGCTGAACTTATTGAGATGAATTTCATGTTTGAATATTAAATGATGATAACTAGATTTTTTAACTGCTAAAAGCTATTTTTACTTTTCTTGGAATGTTGTGTTTTTTTGGGGTGAAACAAGTGCAATTGTTTAATGTGCTTGCTTGGCTCTTTCATGCTGCTATATTTATAGTGATGTGCCAAAACTAAAATGCATGTTGGTAAATCTTGTATTGTGCAGTGATGATGATGATGAATTTTATGACCGTACAAAGAAAAAGCCTTCACATCAGAAACCTGGTGACAACCAATCGGTGGAGACTGCAGATACTCTTCTTGATAAGAGAGATGTCATCTCCAAGGAAATTAATGAGAAGAAAGAGTTGCTTATGATTGAAAAGAACAAAACATTGTCAAACCCGGAGAGTGGCACACAAGATGAAGTTGATGACTCACTTGATGCGTACATGTCAGGGCTTTCATCTCAACTAGGTTAGTTCCTTTAACTAAATATATTAAGCTTTCAGTATTTTAGTTTATTTCTAAGTATAATGTCTTTCCTGGACAGTTTCTTTTTTCCACGTTTCATATATCATGTCTTGAGCTGCAGATAGAGAGATTAGGTCTTGTACTTATCCATTCTGATTTCTTCTTTTCTGTCAGTGCATGATAAAAGTGAGCAACTTGAAAAGGAATTGTCAACTCTTCAGTCCAAGTTGGATAGGATATGCTACCTGTTGAAGATTGCTGACCCAACAGGAGAAGCTGCCAAGAAAAGGGAGTTGAAAGTACATGAACCCAAACCAAAAAAATCTGAAGAAGTAACCATTACCATCAAGAAGAAACCACCTGCAGAAGCACAGAAAAGCAGTGGGCCTTGTGCGAAAGCAGATAACAAGAATCCACCTGTGGAAACCCTGAAAATCAGCGAGACCCCTGTCAAGGAAGATGGCTCTATAGAAGGGGAAAAGCCTGGAGCTGCAACTTTGGGTTTAGACAAGTCAGAACCTGACTCTGGCAGGTTGAAAGTTGAAAATGTTGTATTTGCTATACCAAAGCCCCAATGGCTTGGAGCTGTAGAGGATAGGGTTACAGACCATACCCAACAGTCGATGCCCTCTCTGCATCTGCATGAGATAGACGAGTCCAATCAGTTTGTGGGCTATAAGGACAGGAAAAAGATTTTGGGCAGTGGTGATAGTGCAAAGACTTCAGTGGGATCTACAATTGAATCTGCTGCTGGTTTAATAATAAGGAAACGGAAGCAAGTTGAGACAACTGCAACAAATTGTAATGATGCCTCTCAACAATTGACATCTTCCACTTTAGG
Source organism: Glycine latifolia (assembly GCA_013407115.1). Classification (NCBI taxonomy): domain Eukaryota; kingdom Viridiplantae; phylum Streptophyta; class Magnoliopsida; order Fabales; family Fabaceae; genus Glycine; species Glycine latifolia. Next base: position 12,215,948 of record CM023948.1, on the reverse strand, counting down.
TGAAAAAATGGCTGAGGATGCTGTGGCATTATTGTTAAAGCACAATAAGGGATCGTATACTAAAGATGATGAGGAAAGATATGAAGGCCAAGAGAGGAGGGGACCTAAAAGAGTGCTTGGGCCCGAGAAGCCATCCTTCTTGAATGATGAGATGGATTACGACGACTCATGGGTTCCTCCTGAAGGTAAGCACATTTTGGTTCAATAGTCTGACTTAACTAGTGCTTGAATTGGCATTTTTGTCAGATGATCATACATTCCTGTGCTTTGTGCAGGACAATCAGGTGATGGACGCACTTCCTTGAATGATAGATATGGCTACTAAGGTTGAGTGAAGTGCATCATTGTTCATTTACAAGAAGGGGGTTTAGGCTGTCCATTCACCTTAATATATCGGTGAGGGATCAGGCAAAGCCTACTCATCATTGATGCACTTATATATAGAGTTGGCTATATATGACTTTCAATGACTTCCATCCTCTGTTAAATAGAAGTGAAAGGATGATAAAGTTTGTTGAAGGGACTAATGTAACAGAGACATGGCAGGGTGAAAGCACTATAGTAAAATGTATTGAGACAGATGCACTTGACTGGTCTGGTACCCTTGTCAACTGCTTGCTGCATGTACAGCCACATGATCTGAGTAGCAAGTGACTTCTGTTTGTTAGAAGTTTGGAATGAGGCAGGTTACGCCATTCATATTCTGATTATTAGCAAAGCAGTTTAGATCCAAAACTTGGACAGATGTACATTCTGCATGCTATTGTCCTTTGGAAAGTTTTGTTATCACTTTTCAGTTGTGACAAGTGCTTGTCGTTGAAGAAATGACTCTAATTAAAGGCTGTCTGCACTCTGATATTTGAAGAAATGATTATTAACAAAATTGTTGGCTTCTTTTTCTCGTTCTCTTTAAACATGGTAAATACAATGAATACTAGTGGTAACAGACTTTACAGATAGTATTTTCTCTCGTTTATTTTATTCTAAGAAAAACGATGGCCACCAAAAGCAAATACAAAAGGAATCAGGTGTTTCTGTGTTCAAACCAAGTGACAATGCTCTACCATGTGATGAAGCATTTACTGTTTGCATCATTTTCTGGCTGGCTTGTGCTGTTTGAGTTCTGCTCCATACTTGTTTATAGTGTGTAATTAACCATGACGAACTAATTATGGAGATAGGAGTTACAAAAGTTTTAAATGTCAATGTAAAGATAACACATTGCAAAAATTGAAGTTGCCACATTCAAGAATAACACACTAATTGTGAAGATGTGAGTTACAGAAGTTTTTAGTACCAAATGAGAGTTATTGAAGGAGACATGGTAACGGCCACTTGTGAGAGGAGTAAGAAATTGGAAGTTGTGAAATTGACATGTAAGCTTATTGTTTTGCAACTCAATATATATGTGTGTGTGTATATATATATATATTATAATGTATAAACAAATATATAAGAATTAACCATCTTGAACTGATGACCAATATGGCATTGATTGCAGTCACTAAAAAAATTTAAGTTAATCGTACACGTATACTATAAATCATGTTGGTACACTAATTCAAACAAAGATTCATCTTCATATTTACAAGAGAGAAAAAACCTTGTACAAATGTGAATGAACAGTGTAGAATTCTCTGTTGAAGATGGTTTGCAGCTATCAATACCATAATTTCTATGGTAACTTGGAAGCAGAACTGTCAGATTTGCCACTCATTGTTAATGATGCTCCAAATCCTTGAAATTAATAAATGAAATTCATTGTGCAAACTTCAGTGCCTGGAAATGCAAATTCTAACCCTTTGGCTTTCCTTCCTTGGAAGCCTCCTGAATGCTGCACCAGCTTCATAAGCTATCTCGTATATGTGTACACCCTCAAAAACTTTATTCATCCATACATCACCAGCCAAGTTGGCAACGGGTGAATTTCCTATCATACCACAAAGGTTCTCTGGATGCCTTCGAAGATATATACAGCCATTGAAATAGCCTCTACAATGAGAACTTTCAGAAGACATCTTGTCTTTGCCATGCTCTCAGACATTACATGAGATGTTATCAGTAAGCCCTAGAAGACAGTCCAAGCCTTAGAGAAGGCAGAAGATTGTGATCAGTTGAAGAAATATGGTGACTCTAAAACTTCCCTCAAGTCAAAGGCTCCCCGTTCAGGCAAGGATGGAAAAGATAATGATGGGAAAGAGCTCTGAAAGCTCTGCAGTAACTGTTCACAAAATAAATAGATGAGAAATCTAGCAATAATGTATAAATATCAAAACAACGTAAAATATAAAAAAAAAGGATCAAAATTAAATAACAAATTAAGATGGCACTATGATTCTTGCTTCATCCAAAGGCAAATGTTAATATTGGTTAAGAAATTAAAAGAAGGATTTTTATTGGGATGCGCAAAATTGCATTGTCTATGACTTTTTTTTATGTTATCCTATAATCTCCACAATAAATACTTTCTTCTTTTAATTTTTTAATCAATGCCCTGAGGACACTGGTTGGCAAGACCCCTATTCAAATCCCAGAAAACAGAGCACACTCCCCAAAGAAACATCTGTAATTTATTTGCAGACAAATCTAAAATCATTCAGGCATGAAACCAGTTTCATCACAAATATAATTAGAATATCAAGGAATAAAAGCATTGGATGTAAATAATTATTTAACCATACATTTTCCAGCACTGGGGTCTCGTAGAGTTCTACAAACTTCTCTCTCAGTATTCTGTTCATTTTATCCACATCACATGCATGCGTCCAATATGAATCATGAACCCCTAAAAGTATGCAGCAGAAATTATTCATCATCAGTATCATAATACTATAACAACTAAATATAAGTGGAACCACAAGCTTGGTTCACTTGTTTAGGACATTTGCATGGTGTAGGGGTTCGACACCCCTCTTTGATGGAATTATCCCTTCCCCTTTTCCCTTTTCCCTTCACCCCAGGCACCACTTCAGTGGTGGGCCTGGCCCTAGTCCCTAGTAGGGTCCTGTACTGAAAAGGGGGAACAACAGAAATGGCCTAACAAGGACATACCTGCGAAATTCAAACCTTCCTTTTTGCAGGCAACTGCAGTCATCATCATATGAGAACCATCAAGTGAATGAACAAAATTTGGTGGGAATGCTGTCCTCTGCCTTGTGACCATGACCTAGAATATTTGAATTAAAAATACACAATTTAATTCTGGAAAATATAAATTAAAATAACAAAATTTTTCCCCTCTAAGCTATGATAGAAATGTCTGTTAACTTGTTTATACAAAGATACAATTACTCGAGGAAGATTCCCAAGCATGTTGTGAAGTCTTCCAACTCACTGGAATCATAAATTCCCAAGCATGAAACTTTAACCTTTTTATTATAAGTGATTTTACCCTGCAATTACTTTTTACAGTTCTAACAAAATATCCTTTTGCATCATCCTTTTTTTGCTCCCAGTTTATAGAAAGTTGTTAATGTTATGTAGAACATTGGCTAAGAAGCTTAAAGTAGAACCTTTTTGTTATAAGTGATTTTACCCTGCAATTTCTTTTTTACCAGCTCCTTGAGACAGCTATTTTAAAAAACAAAAAAAAAAAAAAAATCCTGAACATTGGCTAAGAAGCTTAAAGTAGGATATCCAAGATTGATCACAGCAACCACTCAAAGGGCATCATCACACATACTCACGCATCTTGCATATAAAACCACACCAGCCTGCAAGAAGCAATTGCTGTGTAGGCAATATACTGGCAGGTGCTGATGAGTAAAAGATATATAGAATAAAGATACAGAAAATAGCATGAATTTTTGCGGCATTCTTAAAACAAACCTCAGTCCAGAAATTTATCTTTAAGGTTAAGATGGAAATTGTTTGGTGGGAGGGAGGGGGGATCGCAATTTTATTAAAAATACTTCCCATTCCCATATCTATAGAATGATGTGAAATTTACTTACCTTATCTGTTTCTCGTTGCAATGTCAACATTTGAAGTGAAGTTTTGATCTGCAACCATATAACAATAATAATAGATTATTAACTTATAGAATGCCTTGAAATCCTAGGAACTTGAAAGAAGTATTAAGGATGTAATTCCAAGAAAATTCTATTACACTCACAATATGCTTTCCTAGTTTACGGTAAGGTTGCACCACAGGAAGTCCAAGAGGAGTGGTCCAGCGCACTGGTTGATTTTCAGAAGCAATTACCTGTTCAAATTGTCTTAGTCATAATCATACCATACAATAAGTACATAAGTGACACCATATACTGATGTCATGACTGTTGGCTTAACTAATTTTCTATCCAAACACACACGTCAGTACAATGAGTAATGCAACATACTTTTGCACAGTCACCAAGCCAGTTCATGATACCTCGTGCACCTTGAAACATCTCCTCTAAGGCAGTTAAGGTGACCTGAGAAGTGAGAAGGGAATAAAGATTAAACAAACACCACATACATACTGATAAGGCTCAACTCCACAAAGCCCAATTCGGTAAAGTATATATCAGAGACCAAAATAGGAGTAAGTGGCAGCCCAATAAAGATGCTAAGCCTACTGCTGAGTCAGCAAGTCTGTTGGAAGAGTTTGTTATTACGCGAGACGTGCAAGAGAATGATTAAATACGTGCGTAGTGGAGGTGTGAGGCACCGAGGGAGGTCTCTGGGGATGCTATTGCAATTTTTGGAGATTCTCAGGGCATCTCGAAGGACCCTGTTCTTATTAACTGTTGTTTTGTTTCCTTTATTTCCTTTATATTTCCTTGTGTAATCTGAGTCATAGCAGCACTATGGAGACGTAATTAGGCTTGGAAAGTTACTGTTTGTTTGAAGTGGAACACAACAGAGGAATTATTCATTGAATTGTTGGTTTTATTATTTGATCTCTATCACATACCCCTATCCAACAGGGACTACGCATTTAAAACAGACATCTTAACTCTCAAACCTTTGCAGCATAACAAGAAGCACCAAAGAGCTGTGTATCATCTGAAATGGCATTCCTTTCTTTCAATCTCCTTTTTATCTGCTCCCTTGCACCAATATATGTGACACCATACACTGAAGTCATCACTGTCTGCTTAACCAATTTTCTATCCACCTAAAAAACGTTCAAGATCAGCCCAAAATCAGTTGACATGAGGAGCGAAACTTTAATTTACACTTTCCAACAACTACCTTGCATAAAAATGAACCTTATCAGATCAAAAGAACAGAAAAGAACCTGATTAACTAAAGTCCTTGCATGAAGAGCATCAGGAAAAATCGCAGGATCTTTCTGAGCATCCCTTTGCATGATGTTTGATACTCTGCATAGAAATGATTTTTCTATAATTGAGCTGTTTATTTTGAGATCATCCCTCTCACAAGGGAAGATTCGCATCTTAAGAAAAGGGCTGCGAAACCAAAAAGCAAAGAAAAGCTTTCCACATATCATAATAACTACAAATAAACAGTAGACTTATAACATGAATGGAAAGACTATAGTTCCATAAACAAATTTTTATAAAAGAAATTTTATTAGAAAGAAAAACAAAATACATAAGAGCACAATAAAACATCCTCATAGCAAAGACATAAACAAAGTGATCAAACACTGCTTCCTTTTATCATCCAACAATTCTAACACCCCCAACAGTAATGCAAGAAAGTCAGCATGCTCTCTGTAACTGCTTAAATCAACCATTAGTTTCCTTGAAATTTGTAAAAGTATAACCTACCAAAAAGAGAAATTTTGAATACTTCCATGCCTACCAATAAATTTTCTGAGATAATAAAAAGGGCCCAATGTCATCATCAAACTTAACCCTTATGCTCTCCAACCAAATGCATCCACCTGAATCATAGAAAAATCCTTGGAGAAATATTTAGCAGGTTCATGTTCATTGGGGCTTCCTCCTAAATTTCTAATTGAGAGGAAAACATTAGGACTTTGAGAGAAAAAAAAATACATATATATAGTAGGTCCAATCTTGTTGAAAAGAACAGTATTTGAGTTCAACTTCTATTGGCATTCTAGGCATTATATACTGTCCTGCTATGTATAAATAATTCTTTGTTTATCCCAAAAAAAAAAAAAAGGAAACCTAAATGCTAATTGGTAGCAGTTCAAATTTTAAGCTATATGCAACAATTAACTAACTCACCTAGCTGCTATTCCTGAGTAAACATCTGCTGGCTTCTCTCCTGCAACTAGATTGACAGCAGCAGCCCCTAACTGAATTAAAATGTTGATAAATTATTAGACAGGCATTTCTGATTGGCAATAATGTTATGTTCAAAAGTCGAAAATACAATAAAAGGCATGCAAATTGCCAAGTGATAGGGACAATAAACATAGTAGGAGATGAAGATATTAAGGGAACATCAGTTAAGAGTTCTCACTGAACACATGATAATTACACATGTCTGCTGCTAAATCAGTACAGGACAACAAGAGCATAGGTTTCGCCAGTGCCACTTATGACAAGACTAGTTTGGACAAAGCCAAAAGAGACAAAAAACTTGACAGTAAAAGTCAACCAAATAGTACGAAAGTACAGAGATGTGATGTTAATCTACTCAAGTCAAAATCATTTTCAACAATTATCAAAATCTTATGAGCTACATTCAAAACTGATATTCATTCTCTAACTTGAATTCTAATAACTAGGACCAAAGAACTGGGGGAAAAAAGAAAAGTGACAAAGGCCTTTACCTTGTCTCTTCCCAAGGCAGCATAATGTTGTAAGCCATTACAGGAGCCATCCTAAGAGAGAAAAATTATGGTAGTACAAGTTCAGTGATTAGTTAATAAACATGATTCATTCCATACACAGAGATGATGAAAATGATAAAATTGACAATGACAATTATGAGCATTATATGGTTAATTGGTGATTGATGTTAGACATCGAATAATTGGTAATAATAGATTAAGCTGATGATTTTACACAATAGTGAAGAGCACGACCCAAATGAAGAAAAATGCTAAAGGAATACCAAAACTTATTTCTTAAAAATTCTTATATCCATGAGGAAGACAAGGATAGCCTAGTGCCCTAGTGCACAAGGCTCCCAACAATGTGGGTATGGGAGGGACAGATACATGCAGTATTACCCATAAACAAAGAGGTTATTTCAGTGAATAGAACCTGAGACCATCATGTCCCAAGGCATCAATGATCAACCTTACCATTGATCCTCTAGGCTCACCCTCATCAACAGGAGAAAGATAAAATCAAAATTTAAATTCTAGGAACTTTTAAGATGAGCAGTGTATATCAATTTTTCAGTAATGATAATCAAAATCACTACCCTAATCTTACCAAAATCATTCATGCACTCCTAGTAGTACTCCCCTATATCATCCATATATTTTTTACTGTTAACCAGAGGTAGGTAAAAAAAAGTAAAGTATATCCAATGAAATTATATGCACATATACTATGCTATTTAAAAGCCAAAGTAGCCTGATTAACTTGAAAAATGGAACATGTTCAAAATTGAGAGGTTTGGCTTTTGTGTACAATATGGGTTAATGTGGCATCACTTTTTCAAAGAAAAGTTTGCTCTTATTTTTTGTTTAAATTAGGTTTTTATCATTCTTAACTCAAACGGTTATCGATGTTCTTTTATAGCAATTGACAAGAAATATGATGTCCATTACACATAAAAGGATACTTAGTTGCTAACCTATCTTCATAAATTTAGAATTGGATATCTTCCACTACACCTTTCTAAGATAAAAATTCTAACTCAACAACCCAATCTATTAGAGAGAAATGAGAGAAAAGTAGAGAGAGAAAGGAACTCTGATATTATTTCAGTGAAAGTCAAAGAATGTACAGTGTTAGTTACAAAGGAGGTTTTTATAACCTCTATGAAACTTCCAGAGTACGCTATGTATGAAACTTCCAGAGTACACTAAGTTCCTAACAGCTTATACTAATTACACATGTACAGCAGAAGGGGAGTGATGTTAGCAAAAGCTAACCAGCACTTTACAAAGTATGATTTTACTAAATACACTTCTAATATCCCCCCTCAAACTCAAGGTGAAGAGTTTTCAGCAGAAACACTCTTGACATTGAGTTTGCTCCTAAGAAATTCAAATCTGACCGAGGACAATGGCTTGGTCAGTACATCAGCCCATTGATCTAGAGCTGGAATGTGCACAACTAACAGTTGTTTGGCTAGAACCTTCTCCCTGACAAAGAAAACATCAATTTCCATATGCTTGGTGCGACTGTGAAAAACTGGATTATGAGCAATGGAGACAGCACTCTGATTATCACAAAATACAGCAGGAATAATGAAAGAAACTTGTAGCTCGGTCAGGAGAGCATGAATCCAAGTGAGTTCAGTAGAAGTTTGAGCTAAGCTTCTGTATTCAGCCTCAGTGCTGGACCTAGCTGTAACCTTCTGCTTTCGGGACCACCAGGAAACCAGATTTGAACCAAGAAAGATAGCACAACCAGAAGTGGATCGCCTATCATCCACATCTGATGGCCAATCAGCACCACAGAAAGCATGAAGAGACAAAGGCTTACTGAAGTCAGCAGGCTGAAACAAAAGTCCATGAGAAATAGTACCCTTAAGATACCTTAATATTCTCTTAACTACAGCCCAATGAGAATCAAGAGGAGCAGCCAGAAATTGACACACTTTGTTGACAGCAAAACTGATTTCTGGTCTAGTAAGGGTAACATACTGTAATGCACCCACAACTGATCTGAATAAAGTGGGGTCATGAAAAATGTCAGCTCCATGCTTGGACAGTTTGCAATTAGACACCATAGGAGAAGAGATGGAGTGAGCTTCAACCATATTAGTCTTGTGTAATAGATCTGATATATTTACTTTGAGTCATGAGAATAGAATTGTTGGACAAGTACTTAACTTCAAGCCCTAAGAAATAATCTAGTTGACCAAGTTGCTTCAGTGAAAAAACATTGTTTAACTGGGAAGTAAGTTGCTGAATTAGAATATTAGAGCTGCCAGTAATAATGATGTCATCTACATAAACCAAAAGATAGACAACCTGCTTCTGCTGTTTGTAAATGAACAAAGAGGAATCACACTTACTGGCTTCAAAACCAAACTGAATTAAAGTAGACCTCAGCCTATCAAACCACTGCCTGGGAGCTTGCTTTAAACCATACAATGCCTTGTTAAGTCTGCAAACTAATGACTTATCAGCAGCTTCAAAACCAGGAGGTTGGCTCATATAAACAGATTCTTCAAGAAGCCCATTTACGAAGGCATTATTGACATCAAGCTGATATAACTTCCAGCCTTGTGAGAGAGCAATAGTGATGATGATTCTAATAGTAACAGGCTTAATAACAGGGGAAAAGGTTTCATGAAAATCAAAACCTTGAACTTCAGTGAACCCCTTTGCTACTAACCTAGCTTTATATTTGTTTATTGTGCCATCAGCATTTTCTTTCACCCTAAACACCCATTTACAACCAATAGCTTGTCTGTTAGCAGGTAAAGAAACCAAGTCCCAAGTTTTATTTCTCATTAAAGCATCATATTCAACTTGCATGGCAGAATGCCAATCTGAGCTAGCAAGAGCTTGTTTGACAGTTTTGGGCTCAGAATGAATAAGAAACAAGTTGGGATGTAATCTTGGATTGTGAATACCAGATTTAGACCAAGTTTGCATTGGATGAATATTATTGGAATTAAAGTGAGGGGCAGAAATATCAGAAGGTGCAGAGGAGGATGCAGTATTTGAAGAGACATTTGAAATAGAGGTGGAAGTTGACACAGTAGCTGGCTGAGAGACAGGAGTGGATTTAACAGTATGCTGACTGGTTATAAGAGAGAAACCAGGTGGTATAGCAGGTACAGCTTGTGATGTAGGAAGAGAAGATTGTGTATGGGAAAAATCAGACTGCACAGGACGAGGAGACAAATTGGGATTAAGACTAAAGTAGGTATTTAAATCACTAACTGTATTAGGACATGAAGGAAACAGGTCAGAATACGGGAATTTCTGCTCATTAAACAGGACATCTTTGGATATATAAATTCTGCCAGAAGGAGACAGACATTTGTAACCTTTGTGAGAATTAGAATACCCTAAAAATAAGTATTCTTGAGACCTGAAATTAAGCTTGTGAGTGTGATAGGGTTTTAAGAGAGGAAAACAGGCACAACCAAAGGTTTTTAGAAACTTAAAATCAGAATTTTTTTGAAAAAGAATGGTAAGGGGTATGGCAAAATTAAGAGAAGCAGTGGGAAGTCTGTTAATAAGATAGACAGCAGTGGTAAAGACATAATCCCAAAAACTCAGGGGTAAAGAAGCATGATGTAACAAAGTAAGACCTAAGTCCACTATATGCCTGTGTTTTCTCTCAACCACTCCATTTTGATGATGAGTGTGAGGGCAGATGAGCCTATGAGAGATACCAAAAGAGTTTAAAAGATTGGAAAAAGGTCTATACTCTCCTCCCCAATCAGACTGCACACTTTTTATTTTAGTATTAAGCTGTAATTCAACAAGAGACTTAAAGGTCTGGAAAACTGACACAGTTTCACTTTGGGATTTAATAGGAAAAAATCCAAGTATATCTAGAAAAAGCATCAATGAAAGACACATAATATTTGAAACCAGCATAAGATGTTAAGTGAGAAGGACCCCATAAATCTGTAAAAATGAGTTCTAAGGGAGAATAAACAGTATTAGACTTGGAAGATGGCAATCTATGTGACTTTCCCATACAACAAGATGAACAAAAATCTGGAACAATTTTATTGAAATGAGAAACATTACAATTGTTTAGTACAAGCTTCATTACATGATTGTTTGGATGACCTAACCTAGCATGCCAAACATGGACAGTACTAGGAGAAAAAGAACTAGAATCAGAAGAAACAATAGCAGATTGTTGAGAGAAAGTATTTGCTGAATCAGTAGCTGAAGTGGTCAGCAACTGAGGAGAGGTGTGTTGGAGCTGGATATTCTGAAAATAGTACAGTCCATCAGCTCCAACAGATCCTTGAAGAAGAACTTTATTTGTCTCCTGAGATTTCACAAGACAAAAATTAGAATGAAACTCAAAGAAAACAGAGTTATCTTTTCCAAACTGGCTGACACTTAGTAAATTTTTGGAAATAGAAGGAACATGTAACAATTTTTGTAGTTTAAAGGTGAAATGCCTGTTATTAGGAGACATAAAGGAAGAGGAACCAGCACCATTGATATTCAAACCTTCACCATTGCCAATAAAGATCTGATCTGGTCCATCAAAATGCTGAAATTGCTTGATATGTTGTGACTGACCAGTCACATGATAACTAGCTCCAGAATCTGGAATCCAAGTAGAACCAGCTAGATCACCACTAGAATTAGTCAACATAGCACTAGGTTGATTTCCAATTTGAGTTGTAGGCTTGTAATTAGGGTTAATCCAGGTATTAGACATTTTACTAGCTCCTGCTGAATATGGAATTGTTTGATTGGTGGCAGCATCAAAGAAAGCAAGAGATTCATGGGGCTTGAAGGTCATATCTGACCTATAATGACACACATTTGCAGTGTGCCCAAATTTTAGACAAATTTGACATTGAAAGTTGGCAAATCTGCCACCTCCACGACCTCTGCCAAATCCTCCTCCATTGCTGCGTCCACTGTTATTATCAGAAAAACTACCACGTCCAGCAACATTTCTGCTATAGGAATTTCTAGAATTCACGTGACCTTGAGTGTAGTTTAAAGAAGGAGAGCTTAATACCTGTCCTTCTTTGTTATACCTGTTGAGTCTAGTCTCATGTCCATATAAAAGTGCTTCTATTTCAGCAATAGATGGTGTCTTCTTTTTCCCTTCAATGACTGAAATTACTGATGTATAATCAGAAGGAAGACCTTCCAGCAGAGCATCCACATACTCTTCATGTCTTACTGGAACTCCAACTCCAGCTAACTCATCCACATAGCCTTTAATTTTTCTCAAGTATTCATCAATTGATTTGCCATCAAGAGAAACTGCCCTCATTGCAGAACGCAATTGACGAGCTCTGGATTTAGTGTGTAGATTGAAATGTTCATGAATCTTGTCCCACACTTGATAAGAATGTTCAGAACCGAGAACACGAGATAAAACCGATTTTGAGAGAGTGGACTGAAGCCAAACAAGAAGAGTTTGGTCCTGAACCTCCCAAGCTTCAAACTCTGGATTAACTCTGTCAAGAATTTGGTCACTTTCAGTGAGATATCGCGGCGGAATTACAGGATTAACTACAAACCTCTGCAGTTTATGTGACTTAATAACTGGCTCAACATGTTGACGCCAGTGTAAGTAGTTAGAGTCATCCAATTTCTCAGTAACAGAAGTGGGAAATTGATGCGAAACAGGATGTACAGGAGCGGAAGCGGAAGCCATAGAAAAAGCTAACAGCACTTACAAATCACAAGCAAAAGGAAGCTAGAAATCGGCGAACAGAAATAAGCCAAACAGATTTAGGAAAACGTAATTCTGAACAGCAAATCAACCAGAATTAACTCCTAGCAGCACAGAGAGGTGCGAAAATAGAAGTCAAAGCCGAATCAAGACCAAACGCAAATAGAAGAATGAACAGGAACAGTCACAAGCCGAAAAGTGTCGCGAACAGAGAGAAAACGACGGTTGAACAGTAACGAGCATGGAAAAGAGTCGAAACCAGCTGCAATCAGCACAGACAACGCCAAAAGAAAGAACCCTAGCTCAGACGAAACCAATCGAACTCGTACGGATGAACAGGAGCAAGCACGATGAAGTTGGAATCGAAAAGCAGATTCGCATGAACAGTGAAGAAATTCCAATTATGAACAGGACTGGAACAGGAAATCTGAACAAAATTTGTGAGATTGAACATGCACTGCACGATCAGTGCAAAAATTTTGCTCTTGATACCATATTAGAGAGAAATGAGAGAAAAGTAGAGAGAGAAAGGAACTCTGATATTATTTCAGTGAAAGTCAAAGAATGTACAGTGTTAGTTACAAAGGAGGTTTTTATAACCTCTGTATGAAACTTCCAGAGTACACTATGTATGAAACTTCCAGAGTACACTAAGTTCCTAACAGCTTATACTAATTACACATGTACAGCAGAAGGGGAGTGCTGTTAGCAAAAGCTAACCAGCACTTTACAAAGTATGATTTTACTAAATACACTTCTAATACAATCCAACTCATGATTAATTATAAAGAATTGGTTCAAATTGGGATAATGTAATGTGGTCTGTTTTAGCAGAAGTACTTGCCACTCCTAGTGTCCACCTGATTTATTAGGTATGGCAGTTTCATACCCTCTAAACCGTTTCGAAGCAAAATTTTGAACCCAAACATATCTTGATAATAAATGCTAAAATTCATTCAAACCATGCAAATACCTGATGTACTGGAATATGTGAGATGAATGTTTCTGGTGAAGAACTTCTTAAAGCTTCAGTTAGAGTTATGCACACAGCTAAGCACTGCAATGGATCTTCAGCTTTCAACCACCATCGCCTCCCTTGGAGAGGTTTGTCTGCAGAATCAAATATGTCTTCAAAATGATTTTCAGTGAATACTAAGCGACCTTCGTGTGATAGTTTATCAACACCACCAGCATATAGATTTGCCAAGTGTATCTTCAGCCACTGTAGGCCAGACTTTCCAAGAAAGCGTCCCTCTGCAAATTCCAATATACCCCGGCATAAATCTGAACCAAGGTGATTTAAGTGTGGGTGCATGGGATATGCACGCCCTCGGAAATCAAGGTTGTGTGGGTAGTAAAAACCCTCTTCATCCTTCATTTTTCGTGCTACCTGTACCCCCACATTGGGCGTGTCACCAGACATAGAATATGGATTACAAACTAATGTACATAATGTTCAAGGAAGCTTACAGCAAGTTTAAGTTCTATGTCACAACGTTGTGAATATCTCTCTCTGTTCTCTTTCTGCAGAGATTTGCATTTCCACTTCCATTTCTTTATCTTCTCTTCATCATCAGTAACTGGCTTGTCAGGTAAAGGAACCTAACAATAGAAAGTTAAACACCATTTCAAACTATAGTCAACATAAGTCTCTTAAAGCATCAACAACATCAACATCAACAGCACCTTTAATCCAAGTTAATTGGGGTCGGTGGTAGATAAACCCAATGATAGATCGGAAATAAGACAAAGAAGAGAAAGGGAGAGGGGAAGAAAAAGTGGAAATAAGACAAAAGAGAGAAAAAAAAAAGAAGCTAAAATAAAAAAGGGGTGAAATGAGGAGGGGAGAAAATGAAGAGGAAAAGAACTAAAAATAAGAAATGCCTGGAACATAGAACTACTAATGGGTTTACTCCTCCACTAAGCTTATAGCTTTCTCCACTCCGTCATAAGACATACCGTTCGCCAATCTATATCTCACTTCATTAGGTCTTGTTTAACTACCTTTCCCCAGATAAGTTTTCGTCAACCTCTACCTCTCTTAAAGCATATAACTTCAAAATATAAAATTCATAATCCATAGACCTTGTAAGATTTATGCATAGTAATAATGAAACAAGTTAACAAAGCTAAGATATAATTAGTTGAAAACAGAAAAAAAATCAACAAACAAACAGCAACCATTTAATTGAACTTACATCATCACGGTCCACCAAATCAGCAATACGGCCTCCACTAGCCCATATCCTGTCTACAACACTCAGTACCTTCTTATTTATCCTCCATTTCGTATGCCCAAGAGTATCCAGAGCCTGATCATATGAGTATTTTTATGAAAAAAATCCTTCCATAATTCCTATTTAGTTTAGACAAAAGCATAGTGAAAAGAATGCACCCACACACCCACACACAAATTCAGTTCAAACACTACTCTTCATTGAGTAACACTAATATTTGCACTGTAATGAAGTGTACCCAACATGCATGACATTGACATCTATAACAAACTCAGACCTCAAACACGGGCTCTAATTGCTTCCTAGGGGCCCTCTTAACAGCTTCACGTTGTTGCCTGGCTCCATGAGTACGCATGACATAAGAGGGTAAGAACAAGTGCCCACCTTTGTCATAACTGTAAAAAAAAAGCAGCAAAGGGAAAATGGAGAAGTCAGCACTTAAGTCAGACATTCAGCTAAAAGAAGAAAAACTGTAATTCACTTATTGTAAACATTGATTCATGTGCTTGACGGTATAAAGGGAAAATCTTGATCCACATTTTGAAGCTAATTGTAAATGCCAGTTTTTAGAAGGTTAATAGTGTAGTTGAGGAGGAAAAGAGTACATTGCAGCAAGTATGAAGTATCTTCAACAGCAGGAAAAACAAAAACAAAAAAAATGACACCAGGAATTAAACGGGTAGCCTAATCCCAATGCCAATCAGAAATAGTAAAACCCTTTAACAAAAAACAGCCACGGCCCAAGCATTACCACAGAGAAGCTAACAACCAAAAGGATACTATATTAAGGGGTATAATATACTGATTATCTTCAGATATTTTTTACCTTGGTTGGAGTTTGGACCACCATCTAGCCCCAATTTATAGCATTAGCTTAAAGAAAAGCTCTAAAATCATACCCAACCATAAAATTGAAATACAGAATGGTAGCAAGACAGCAAATAAATGTGTAAGTTATCATACCCTGTCCAGTTGACTGGTGGAACCAACATAGGCATATAAGGAATGACCATATTTTTGGCCTGTAGAAAAACGAAAGTTTAAAAAAGAAATAAATGATTTGTAGAATCCATGGACAGGAGCAAAGATGGCTATAAATCTAAATATATACAAACAATATAGGATATTAAGATGCAATCATCAATTAAGAACTGATTGAAATAAACTACCCATATGCTTTAGCTTTGATTCCCAATTAGATAAACTAGAAAACCTCTGAAAATTCACGCATTCAATCAGAGATATGGAGAAAGACAGATGAGAGAACAAGAGTCCTTTGTTCATTCACAACAAACACCAATATAGTATGTGATTTTTCCACTGACGAAACTCTATTAATCTACTCCCAGGGACTTAATAATAAAATACGGTTCCTAGGACATAACCACTAGCCAAGCTATGGGCTATGGCTGGAATAGAAGTATATTTAAAAAGAAGAAACAAGCTTTGATGTGCCGAGAGCATGAATACAATGCCAAGTAACTCCAGGGCTAGCAGGTAAATTTACCCCCACCACCCATTGGACACCAAAGTCCATGTAGCACGAACCAGAGACAATGAAATGACCAACAGAGCATAATACTGGAGAGATATCCTTTAATGGACTAAGCAAGGAACTACATTTGTGGGTTTGAAAATAAAGATCTACCTATAATAAACCACATCAACAGCAAAATCTGCACATTTCCACAGAAGTTTTCTAGTTCTAGGATCAAGGATTTAGGTTTTTCTATGCATAGGGAGTAAGTCTATTTAGGACTATGTTGAAGGTAGTATCCTAGAGGGCGAGCCCTGACACAGCGGTAAAGTTGTGCCTTGGTGACTTCTTGGTCATGGGTTTGAATCCGAAAACAGTCTCTTTGCATATGCAAGGGTAAGGCTGCATACAATATCCCTCCCCCTTACTTTTGCATAGCGAGGAGCCTCTAGGCAATGGGGTATGTAGTTTTTATTGAAGGTAGTATCCTAGTAAAATCACTATACAAATTCTTACTAACAAGTACTCCCTTCGGTCTCAAATATAAGAAGAAGAAGAAGAAACATGTCACGCTGTTAGGCATCTTCTACACTCTCTCACCCTCACACACTCACAACAGAGTAGAGTAACGAGAATTGCACAAGACACAGAATAGGGAAATAAAGAATGAATCTTGTATTGATCACACTCTAACAGAATTCTGTTACAAGAGAAGCACTCCTCTCTTACACAAGGCAAGTCCTTGTTATAGTTACAAATGAGCCACCCCTTTCATCAAGGGTCAGGCCTTATTTATATAAACTCCTAACGGAGAGCTGTCATGACTGATTTACTATAAATCAGTTATGACCCCTAACTACTTACTTTCTATCTTTTCTGCTGTAAACCAGCAACAGCTTTGGTACAGTCAGACTGACCTCCACCCTCATCCCTAACACACGCTAACTAAGAAAGTTAGTTAACCACATTTAATTGCATCAATTTCAATTAAAAAGTAATTTTCCCCAACTTACCCTTCATTGGAACTTGGTATCAAGAATAAGAAAAAGTCATTGAAACTAACACCTCAACTAAATGAAGAGTATTTTAGAGATAGTAGCATTAAATAAGATAAAGTTAGTTGAAAATTTCTTATATTTGAGATCAAGAAAAAGTTTTTTTTTCCCCTTATATTTGAGACTGTATACATGCTTAAAGTTTCCCTAATATATACACTTATTGTGAATTCAAATAATAGGAAAAAGATTAATTTGTCAAGATTCAGCTCTAGCTAGATTCTCACATATCTCCTTAATTCTCTCTTATCCTGACTTATCATCTGCATCCTTTGATTGTCAGGATCCAGCATTGCCATTATTACAAATCCAAGTTTTCCTAGCCCTGAGTCAATTAGGGATCTAACTTATCAGTAAAAAAGTCCATAACATAAATCTCTTATTCCAAAATAAAGGCTAAAAAACCTTGACAAATAATAATACAATAGTACAATACCAAAAATGTTACTCAGATATATCTCAAATAATGAACAAATCAATTTAAACTTCAACTGAAGAACAGAAGGTGATGGAATATACTTACGGTTCTTTCAAGTCCTTTAAGAATTAGAGAGTCACATTGAATAATACCATATCTTTTGCTTGCTTTACTGTTTAAATATAAAAAAATCCAGAGCAACAATGTAAAATACTGCTGGAAGATTTAAAGGTGACTATGAGATTGAGAGGCAGAGAATAAAGCTCACACTGACTCTTTTGCCACTGTTCTAAATGAATGAACAAATGCAGGTCGGATGTCAGGTGCAGCATCCAGAAATTGATCTGATGGTGGTTGTATATATGCTGTTTGCATCAAGAGTTCAATTAAACGGCTTCCTACCTGTGAAATGGATAGGATACTATTTCATTAAGAAGCAAACAAATAGCAAAAGAGAAATTTAGACAGTGTAGGAGAGGCTACACAAACCTTCGTCTTTATGACTACTCCCCACGGCTTTGTATCATCCTTGCCCTTCACTAGCCCCCTCACTGCAACTAGCTTTTGCTTTTTCATCAAATCAATGACTTTTTTCCGCAGCTTTTGTTCCTCTTTGATGTCAGCAACAGACTCACTTGCTTCATTTTTCTTGCTTCTATCACCCTTTTTCTTCTTAGTTTTCTCCAAGAACTTGTGTATTCTAACCTGAGCCATCAAATAATAAACAATACATATGGTTGCATCCATAACAAGATATTCAATTACTATACCTATAGATATAAAATGTCATTCCCAGGGAACTTAATTATTCAGAATAAACTGTAGAACATATATAGGATAACATGACAAAAAGAAAGAACATTTTGACATTAGAAAGGCACAATCTTCAAGTCTTATCAAGCCTCATAGTTTAATTGTATATACATCAATATGCACATGTGATTTGAGGAGATACGGATCAGCTTGAGTAGCTAGTAGTGGACTCCTCATCTCCAATTTCAAACCCATAGAGATACCCAAAAAAGCCTTACATCACACATATTCATCCCCATCTTATCTTATGATTGCCACACCTGGCTACCATACCTGCCTCCAAAAAGCATTCTGACATAATTATATTTTTTTCTATTAAAAACCATAAGATCAAAGCCATAATTTTATTACAACATTAGAGCTAACTAAGTAGGTCTTTGCCTCCTCAAGATACTCTCCCCTTCCCCCTCTTCAACCTTTTAAACTTTCTCCACACTCCCATGGGTTTTCTAAGGGTGTTCCTAGGGTAGTTACTAGTTCTTTTGAAATAACACGAAAGGAATGCAATTAAATTTATAGAACATAATTCAAAACATTACAAAATGAAAAGTTTAAACTATTTGTGCACATAAGACGATCAATGCAACATCCCACCTCATTTTCAATGGCATCACCTATGCCACACGCAGCCTGCACAACCCTGGCAGTGCCAATGGTGGCATGTTCTGTTCCTGTCATCAACAGCCCCATCAACTTATGCATTGCGATAACAGCCATCTTGTCCGCCGGCAACTGAACAAAGTATGGCGCATAGGCCGTTCTATTCTTCCCTTCACCATACATCTCCTGTTCCTTGACAATGGCATCCCTCAGAGGCTCAAACCAGCCGAGAAAGAGCGACTTCATGTACGGCAAATTGGGTGCCAGCTTATGCTCACACATGTCCATCAAAAGCTCCCTATACTCCTTTGCCGCTTCTTCCCACATCTCAGTCTCAATGTTAACCTGCCTCCTTCTCAGCTCCTGGTACCTAGACTGCCCCACACCCTTCCCCTGATTCTGCCACCTTTTATATCCAACCACCTTCTTCTGCTTCTCTTTCTTCATCCCCTGAAACAGTCCTCGAACTCCGTCACCTGGTGCAGCCTCTTCCTCCACCAATTCATTCCTCTCTTCTTTGTCCATCTCATGCAATAACAGTTGCTGAATTTCATCAATTAGGGAACCCTCTTCCACCACCAATTGACTTTCCACTTCATTATTCATCTCCTGCAATAAAAGTTGCTGAATTTCATCAATAAAAACACCATCTTCCTCCACATCAGTGGAAGAAACCGCCTCGGCAACACCGGAATACCCTTTGGCACCAAACTGAAACTGAAAATCGCCACGACCAATACAGTTTAGTCTTGCCACGCTGGACAAGAAAGCCTCCCTTTTGGGGGAGAAAACGGAGCTGTGGGAGAGAGAGAGGAGCCTGAAAGAGTGGAAGTTCTGGAGAATAATACCGCGGCAGGCGTGTTTGGCGGCGTGCCGCCACATGTTCGAGGAAATGGCTGAGTGAGAGGGTTTGGAAATGAGAGGGTTGGGAAGAGAATCGAGTCCCTTGGCGAGGGTGAACATCAAACTAAATGGAATAGGAACGAGAAGAAGGACAAGAGTGAAAAAAAGGGTTCAAAATTCATAGATGAAGAGAGTGGAGACATGGAACGAAAGTGTCGCCGCCTTTAAGACAGAAAATGGTGTTGTGGGAGTGAAGGATGCAGTGGCGATGACGCTCAAAAACCCTCCTCCGAGGGACTGGGGTTTTGCATTTAATGTTTCAAAGATAAATAATACTGGTATTAATTATGTTCATTTTAAAATTGTTGAATGATAAACATAAACTCATAAAAAAAAAGTATAACTATCGTCCTTAAATATATGTAAATTCATTCATCAGCTTTATCCGGTGGATTGGATTAGAATATTAAAGGATTATTTGAAACTTTTTTAATAAAAAATCTTATAGTATTTAATTAAAAAATTTAAATAATATAAATAAGTTTTGTGTTATTTCATTAAGAATCTTAGGATTTTGTAAGGAATCAACATCAATATTAACAGCATCTTTAATCTAAGTTAATTTGAGATATTGGTAGATGAACTCAATAATAAATCAAAAATAAGATAAAAGAGAGAGAAAAAATAAGCTAAAATAAAATAAGAGAAAAAAGAACTAAAACAAAAAAACGATTAGAACATATAACTACTAAGTTTAATCTTTCATCAAGCTTATAGTTTTTCTCCACTCTGTCCTAAGATATACCGTCTGTTAATCTATATCTCACTTCATTAGATTTTGTTTCACTACATTTCCCCAGGTAAGTTTCGGTCGATCTCTACCTCTCTTTGTGTCGAGTTCTTGGTAACAAACTCTTGTTCTTACGGGAGCATCATGTGGTTGATCGTCTCATAACGTGTCCAAACCACCTCAATCTATGCTCTCTCATCTTTTCACATACAAGTACCACTGATACCTTTCGTCGAATATCCTCATTTCTTATCTTATCTATCTTCGTATATCCACACATTCATCTTAACATTCTCATTTCTGCTACCCCTATTTTATGCTCATGTTGTCTCTGTGCTGGCCAGTATTCTGCTCCATATAGCATTGTCGGTCTTACAGCTGTTCTATTGAATTTTCCTTTTAGCTTAAGGGGAATTTTGCGGTCGTACAAAAATTCTGATGCACTCCGTCATTTCATCCACCTTGCTCTAATTATATGATTTACATCCTCATCAATCTCACCACATTTTTACAACATTGATCTCAAGTATTTAAAAACATCTTTCTTGAGTACTTCTTGACCAAGTAGATGCATTGTGTCTTGATCACCATTTCTTATCTGCGAAAACTCATACTTCATATACTCCGTCTTGCTCTTGCTTATCGTGAATCCTTTAGACTCCAAAGTGTTTCTCCACAATTCTAATTTCTTATTAATACCATCTTTGATCTCATCAATAAGCACGATATCATATGCAAAAAAACATACACCACGACACTTCCTCTTGAATATCTTTCGTTAGTTCATTCATCCCTAAGGTAAAGAAATAAGGACTTTTTATAATTAAAAAAAATTATCATTTAAAAATATACAAATTCTGATGGGTTATTTTTTAAGATGAATTTCGATAGATTTCATCTTACTTTTAGTATGAAACATCTACCAAATAATTTCATCCAACTCTTAAGATTTTGTTATACTTTTTTTTTCTCTCATCACACATATCTTATTGTTTCTTCAATACCTATCATAAAATGAGATCTACTCAATTGAAAGAAGTATTAAACAACTACTAAAAAAACAATATTCTTCAAAATGTGTGTGTCATATGTTTTCCCTATTATTTTGGCAAAAAAATGTCAAATATTCTCCTTCCTTTACACTTTTCTTTTTGCTTTCTACTTGCTTGATGTAATATATTCGAAACTATTACTTGTAATTTTGTCCTCCCGATAACTCATAACTCTCATACAAACTTTTCACTCTCATCACTCTCTTCTAGTATAGACTTATTATTACACCCCCATTTAAACATGTCATTAAAATTATCATAAAATAATTATGGTAATTTAAAAAAATTCAAAAAATTAATGTATAATTTAAAATCCATTGTTTAAATCCTAAATTCAAAATATGTTATTGAAAGAAGAATTAGCATAGAAGGATCTAAAGTTAGAAACAATTTAGTTATTAAAAGATTAAAAAAATTGTATTGATTTTACTTTTTTTATCCAAAGTTCATCATTTTTTATTACTTTTTTCTTCAACTCTTGTAATTTTGAATGTGTTTTTAAAAATTCATAAAGTCCTTTTAAATCTTATGGATATATAAAGTTCTTTCCAATCCTTTAAATTTTTATGATATAAATTCATTAAAATTCAAATTATCTTAAAAGTCTTGTAAAAAAATTTAATAAGTCATAACATTCACATACAACTTTAAAATTCACAATATTTTTTAATGTTAAAATAGTCTTTTAAAATTTTAATTCAATATACTTCCTTAATTTTTTAAGAATTTATGGTACAAAGACTAATTTAATATTTATAAAAAAACCAAAAAGACTAGTTTAATAAAAAAAATAATACAGTACATGTTTTAAGTTTTAAGTGTAATTTTATTTGTTCATGAAATAATATCATTGAAGTTTTTTTGTGTGTAAATTGTTTTAGACTTTAATATTTTTTTTTTTTTTGCAAATGCAACCTTTTCATGAATTTTGAGATTTTCTAATCATTTATGTGACAAGACACAATTTGATATGATAATCACACTTCTCCTGCAAAAGATCTTGAAAGTCTAATTTGTATCATTCTAAACCTAGATTGACATTCTCTATATTAATTTTAACTTATTTAATGAGTCTCTTAAAAAAATATTATAATAATAATCTTTTTATTTCATGGTTACAATGATAATTTAATCGCATTTTTAAAAAAAAATAACAATTCTCATCTACATTCACCTTGACTGAACCTACCTACCAACAAAGACAGGGAAGGGGGGAGTGGCTCTAACCCTCCCCTCCCATCATAACTTCCATGGTTAGACATATAGCTTTAATTTTTTTTATACCCTTTGTTTTGCTTATCATGCTCACTCCAATTCCTCCTTATAAGTGTTTGGTCTTCACGCTCCAATGGAACCATCTCATCATATAATCCTCACTTAGCATTAGTTGGTCAGTGAAAGACAGGTCCAAGTTTTTCCTGATTGGGAATTGATTTTATATTGGAAGGAGTCAATGACAACCCTTTAGGCAAATTCTATTTTTGTCAATAACAAAAAGGCAACAAATAAAAAATACTTTACTCACTTGTTTTGTTTCATTTACTACTACTATGTTAATAAATTGAAAATAATAAACAAATTAGTAAATAGATCAAATATCTGTATAAACTACTCGATGATTTAATAGATTTGTATTAAACAATTATTATACTATTTAATAATTTTAAATAAATAACTATTTTCCTTTCTTTTAAAATGATTAATGTTCTGATAATCAAAGAATTTTATTGATTAAATAGAATTTTTCAGTGATAGAAATATTTATTAATTTTTCTAATTTTATCACTTGAAATAAAATAAAATAAAATAAAAAACAGTTTTAATTTATGTGTAGAATGAGTAAATATATTTTATAAAAATTAGTTTTAAATAATTGTAAAAGAAAAGAAAGTCAGTCCCTATCTAGTAGATCTCTGAATTCGTCCCTGCCTGCCGAGGTTCCCAAAAAACAAAAACCGGAATCTTTTCTATCACTAAGGAAGCTTAAAACTAATAATAAGTAGATCATCATTCACCTATATTTTATCATACCAGGTATATGGATAAAATTATAAATATATCAGCCTTACCATTAATCCTTCAACTAATAACAATTTCTACAATAATTTTGTGTATTTTGCATTGAAATGTGACTATTCATTAAT
Source organism: Glycine latifolia (assembly GCA_013407115.1). Classification (NCBI taxonomy): domain Eukaryota; kingdom Viridiplantae; phylum Streptophyta; class Magnoliopsida; order Fabales; family Fabaceae; genus Glycine; species Glycine latifolia. The sequence goes on along the minus strand of CM023948.1, from coordinate 12,192,127 downwards.
ATCAATATGTTAGATCTAGTATGCGGCATCACTCTAAGATCACATATATTTTTTCTCCTAATATATTATTATTACTTTACCAAAATCTTCATTATTAATTATTTTATCTTTTTATAGCTTCATCTTTGAATTTTGTTATTATGTGGTGGAGAAATAAAAGAAAAGGTTATTATTAATAAGTGTTTTTAAAACATTGATTAAAAAATTAAAAGAATAAAATATTTATTATAGAGATCATACGAGAAAACCTAAACAAAATCATGAATAGTATAATTTTGCACATCTTGATAAAAATATTTATATTTTTAGTTCCTTCATCAATGCTTCAAGGGCACTTCTTAACATTTTTCAAAAGAAAATATGATCTAAAATTTGTTATCTAAATATTTACCTTTAGAGCATTTATCACGTATGGTCGCTTAAATCAATTGGTTATCATAATTGTTGAACATTACAATTTTATATAAATTTAAGCATTCAATACAAAATTTCACTCCAACTAAATGTTATAAAAATCGGATTAATCATTGACATGGTGAGACTACTTGATTAGTGAATCAATGATTAAACTAATGAGTCAATAGTTAAGCTTTATGAATGATTATAAATTATAAAAATTAAAAGTATTGTATATTGCATTCTACCCCAACCCACCAATCACTAGCTCTAATGTTATCTTTAGAGGAACCCATTAATCCATTATTAATTAATTTCTCTTTTTATAGCTAGCTTCATCTTTCAAATTTGTTAGTTAAGAGATAAAAAGATATACAAATTGAAATTTGTTATCTAAAGATGGAAGTCAAATCTTCAAAATATTTGAATATTAACTTGGTGAACTTTTAAAACAGATATTCATTTAATTATTTCTTGAATTTACATTTAGAGGAACAATTATTCATGTATCTAATAATTCTCCAGTTTCTAACACTTGTGATTCAGCTAAAAGGTGTATAGTCCCTTCCATGGAAATTAAATGCAAGCAAACCACTTGATCAATGAGTGACCTCTTCGATCGAGGAAAAAAGATCGAAACACTAGAAGTCTAGCACATCTCAAATGGCCTTCATTTTCAAGCTTCTCTCCCTCGTTATCTTCCTTGGTTTGATTTTCCAAGGTAATAACTCATTTTTTGTATTTTCACAATCTTGTTTGAAAAATAGTTGGTCACTAAACATGAACATCTCTTCTAATAAGATTTCAACTCTTAATTTATCACATTGTGAGGAGCTAATCTTTCTTGTTAAATTTAACCTCCGTCGATAATTAACATAACATATATACATATATATATATATATATATATATATATAACTGATAACACTTTGTGCAAGCCATCAATTTTTTTATTTATTAATGTTTAATTCATTGGTCATATTGCAGGTTTTGCAGCAGATTGCTCCATTGAGAGGGGATTTAGCATTAGCCAATCACAAACACCAAATTGGGCACATGGCATGCCAATGTGGAAAGTGAGTGTCACTAACAAATGTGTGTGCTTAATCACAAGTGAAACTTAACTGTAATGGATTTCAAACAAATTTTGTTGAGGACCCATCAATTTTGAACATTTCTGACAATGTGTCTTTCTAAAAGATGGTCAATCCATTGGTACTAGAGAAACTATGGAGCTTTTGTATGAAGATGGAGTCTACGGTATGAGAGTAAAACATCTCGTACCATGTGAAAGGAATATTGACTATTAGATCAAAATTTTATGATTTGTTGAGTAATTGAAAACACCATTTTTGATAAGTAAGAATATTTTATAATATAATCTTATTATTACTATTAAAACAGTATTATTATCCCACATTGAAGTTGAATTTTTCATGTACTTAGTGTATTCATTTTGAAAAAATGAATATATTTATATAATACAGAACATAATTAAAAAATATATGACAAAAAATATATATGTAAATTTAATAAATAAATTTATTATTTAGTTGAAATATAGAAATCAGTAATCACTAATTAGTGTATTTTGTAATATGATGAAATTTTAGTTTTATTTATAATGAACTATAATATTTTGAGATTATAATAATGTGTTATTGTGTTAATGTAAACATAATTGATATTTGGTAATATATGATATTGAAAATAAATAGTTGTTTTTAAAATTTAAATTTTTTTATGTTTAACTTGTGTTTATAAAAATTAATTATTGAATAAAATAAAATGTATTGTAATTAAAGTTTTTGTCAATAATGTCACTAATATCACAAACACATCACTTGTTGACCAACCTAAGAATTATGATCTAGTACATTAAACCTAAGAATTAATGTTTAGAATGTAATTAAAGTTTTTGTCAATGTCACTAATATCACAATATTAAGATTCTAGATCATAATGTAACAACTAATGTCTACTAAAAACAAGATGGAGTCTAGCATACACAACTTAAAATGATTTTTACTATTGGAAAACGATTTTTAATCATTTTTTGATTTATTTGAGATGTGAAAATTGTCTCATTAATTTTTCAAATAAGTTTTGTCATATTTATGACAAATCACTCAAGTTTGGTTAAGTTAATCTTGACGGGTTAAAAATTGCCTTGACCAATAATTAGAGTTCAATATGAACCTTTTTTTAAGCTCAAGCTTAATGCAGGTTTTTGAACAATTTGATTAAGCTTGTTAGTTCGATTTAATTTAAAATTATTTTCTATATTTTATGCAAAATAAAACTAATATGAAATTAATATATCAATTTAATGATATAATATACGTATAATTAAAATTTTATTTAATTTTAATTAATTTTGTATGAAAATTGTTTTGTATAAAATAAACAAAAGTATATATATAAGTATATAATTTAGTTGATTTATGAATTAATTGAGTAGAGCTATAAATAGCTTAAGCTTAGCTCATTTTTTTAAAGAGTCTAATTTGACCCAAGTTCAATAAATTAATTGTAAAATGAAGTCTCGAATTATATTCGAGTTGATTCAATTAATTGTCAATCCTATAATGACTCTTTTTTTAATTTAAGCATAAGTTGGATTTCATTTTCATGTAAATGAATATGACGAGACAAGTTTTATATATTGAATTGGTCTAAAAAGGATTCAAAATGGTGTCTAAAAATCAAAAACAATCATTATTTTAAAAATACTCTTTTGATTCAATTCAAAAATATAAAGTACTGAATTATTTTTTTTTAAAGATAAACTCCTAAACTAAATTAAAAGCATATTTTAACCCTACAAATATACTTGACAAGTCCAACCATAAAAGTATAAAACTCTTGTATAATCATGTGTTCACAAAATATAAGATATGTTTATTTAATATTAGGTTGAATTGTAATTTTGGTCTCCCTAGTTTCCAAATTTATAATTTTGATTTCCTTGATTTTTAATTATAACATTTGACCTCTTAGTTTTATAAAATTGCAATTTTGGACCCTGATAGATTATTAACTAATAATTGTGATTATTAAAGATATTAAATTAAATAAAAACTATTAATCATTAAAAAATTAATAAAAAATTATTAATCCTAATGTAGTGTTATTAATGATGGAGTCACGTGCTACACTGGATATGTAAGAAATGTTTGCAAAGAAGAGGAGAAACATAGTTATAAAAATTAAATATTGAATAAAACAAATTTTATTGTTCGGTAATTTATAAATTATGATCAATTTGATCCCTGAATTTTTAATAGGTTTAATATCTAAGTTTATTAGGTTTACACATTTTATCCATAGGTTATTAGTGGTTACTGGAAAAATCATGTAGAAATGACCCACAAAATTACCTGGTAAAATAAAGTAATACAAAATTAATTTAAAATAGCGTTGTGTGTGTATTTAGAGAATTGACAACTGAAACATCAAATTTTCATTGAGTTAGCATTGTCAAAATGTTTAAAATGATTTATCATAACTTAAACAAATATAAATATTAATTTATATTAAGTTATTATTTTTGTATATTATATATTTTAATAAATATCTTTAAAAATGGCATAAAATAAAATAAAACACTAAATTATTATTATGTGCAACTACACATCTTTAAATACTATCTAGGATTAATTTGTCCTTATTTATATTATTCATTTTTATTATTTTCATATTAAAACATTAAAAAAAAACAGTTAAAAATTTGGCTTGGGGGAACCACCCATAATCATAAACTTTCTTAACTAGTTTTTTTTTTTTTTATGTTTTACTCTAGTACATGGTGCACCAAATGTCCATTATTACTTTTAGACTTAAATTTAAAGTGTGAGTTATCAAATCTATGTTAGTTTTGTTGGTGAAACATCTATTGTTTTTTTGAGAGACTTGGATATTGCAAATTGTTGTAAATTTCAAATAACATGTCCAGCCAAGAGGAGAAATGAAAAAGGTCGACTAATATGAACAAGAATACGAACTAATATGGATGACAGAGAAAGTTATCAACCAAAATGTTATCGACAAAGTAGTAGATCATTCAAAAAATAGATGTCATCACCGTCCTAGAAGTTCTAGTCAAGCAATTTAATGTTCTATTTTTTTTTACTATTTATGTTATAAAGTTATATGCTTTACTATTTATAATAAAAATATTTATGTATTATAATATTGATTGTCAAAATTAAATTATTATTATGTGCAAGTATACGTGTTTAAATATTACTTAGAATTAATTTGTTCTTATTTATATTATTTAATTTTATTATTTTCAAATTAAATTATTTTTTTAATAGTAAACATGTATCTTTCGGTAAATAAAATTACAAAATTTTCTGCTTATGATTGAAATATCCATAACCTCCTCGAATTTTTTTTTTGTTTTTGGTACCTTGCTACTAATAAGAATATATATTTAATTTTGCTGACAAAAAAAGTGATAATATTGTTTATTTATATTTTTTATTATTATTGTTTTTCACTCAGTTTCATAAGTATTAAAATTAAGGATGAAGTGATCATGTTTGATATATTTGTTTGCATTTTTTATATTACACTATTTATCATCAATTCTTCCCATTTATAAATTTAATCCTTGGTTTGACCCAATAATATTTTTAAAAAAAATTGAATAACTTTTGTATATTAAATAGAAGTTTATCTTTTCAAAAGATACATTCTATTTTTCATTTTTTTAAATCTATCCTTTTCTTATTCGATGTATTTTTAATAACTTTAACCCCGATTCCAATAGTCATATATTTGGTACCCCTCAAGGAGCAGGAACTGCTATTCTAACACTTCTTTTTAATATATTTTTAAATATTTTTATCTTAATTTATTTTATGTATTTTATATAATTTTGCTATTAAATATTTTGTCTTTTACATTTCATCTACCTTTTGAAAATAATACTTTTTTAAAAAAATATTCTATACGATATGACATACAGTTTTCTTATCAATCTTAAAATAATAATTTAGAAATTAATTAATATATTATCAATTACAAGTAAAACAAATTTAAGAGAGTAAAGTTATTACATGCTTTTGCAATTATTACTCTTATATTAAGTTTAGATGGATGGTAGAAATCCAAAGCATGATAAGGCCAAATCCGAATACTGATTGGTATGTTGCTAACAGAGTATGATAAATGGAGTATATTTAGATGTCATATTAAAGGGTACAACGATACGTAATCAAACCAAATCTCTGCTACGGCTGCAAATTCAAAGCCCAATGAGGTACTCGTTTCCAATTACTCAACAAATCATAAAATTTTGATTCAACAACCAATATTCCTCTTACACAGTACAGAGATGTATTACTCTCGTACCATACCCTCCGTCTTATATGCATGGTTTCCTAAGTTTCCATTTCAACCCATTTCTTCTATAGGAGATTGCAATTGATCTTAAGTATGAGGATACCAATATTGTTTATTTGCTCAGATTTAATTAATAAAAACTACAAATTAAATTTTTATTATTATTTGTAAGTGAATATTGCTTGCAATATTATTCTGTGAATACTGGGTAAGAAATATTTCTAATGCAAAATTTATAATTTTTTAAAGTGTTTTAAATATTTGAAATTATACACGTCCGAGAGGAACTAATCCTTAAAATGACTGAAACTGTTTGAAATAAAGAAACTATAAGAACCAGTATTTATATCTTGCGAAACTGTATAGATCAATTAATTAATTCGAAACATGTATGATGAAAACGTACTATCGGCAATAGGCGTGCCAAAATAACGTAAAAAGAATTAAGGGAAGTTAACACTAAAGGAAAATTGGTATCTTCGAGGAAATATTTTTCACTTTAAATGAATTTTTTTACACTGACGAATCTATAAAAAAGTAAGTGAGACTAACAAGTAAATAAAGATTTTTTTCTCAAAAAGTAAAATTACAAAATTAAAAATTCTTTTGATTAGAATTTCTCTGAATATAAAATAAATTACTTAAAAAACGATTTCGTAGAGCTTGTCTCAAATCATAATTCATAGAACAATGCATATGAATTATGAATCATCAATTTATATATTATAAAAAAGGTTTTGTTACGTTTATTTTTTAATTCATAAAAATACAAAATTATAGCAATTAAGAAAATAACAATAAGTGTTTATTAACAACTATAAACTATATATCGCAAAATAGGATTTTATCATGTGATAACCCTACGTTGATTCTTTTCTTGCAAAAATACTGCTAAAATATGTTACTTTATTTTTTACTTCATAAAAATACATAATTATAGTAAAAATAATTACAATGAGTATATATTTAAATTAAGATAATTAAGATCGATATATACTAATTAAGGTAGTTAAGATTATTTTAAATTGTCTCTAAAATAGATTATTTTAAATTATGATAATTATATTAGATTAGTTTAATGAATTAGGCTAATTACATCCTAATATATATAGGGATGTCATGGGGCAAGGCGGAGGCTGGGAGTACTCGCCCACTCCTTGTCTCTGACCCTAACTACCACCGTCCTCGTTTCTAATTTTCGTTTTGGGGGATTTTTTTCCTCTTCCCATTCGTGCAGTCCCGCAAAACCCCAGAATTTAAAAAAATATTAATTTTAAATTCTAGTGCAAGTAAATTTAAATAAAGACCGTTGTTTTGTTACTTGGTGTGTTGTATAAATGTTTGTAATTGTATATGTGTTAAGTGATTAAATGTATTAAAAATATAAAATCAACCTTTAATATTTTAATATTTAAAATATAAAATAATAATTGATATAAGATTAATTATGTAATTTTCTCGTGACGGGGACCCCATGAGGTGGGGTGTGTGATCCCCGTCCCACGAGGAGAAAAATCTCTGTATGCAAGGTCCATATAGGACAATCCTTAACATAATATTTGTTTGCGGGTCCAAATTGACACCTCTATATATCCCACTTCTTCTACTTTTTGCTTTGATTCCCTTTTCATGTTTTATTCATTTTTTATTATCAATTATCATATTAATCAAAATCAAGTATAGTATTATTATTGTTGTAAAGGAAGATTTTGTCACATGACATTCTCTATGACAAAATCTTCTTTTAAATAGTTTAAGGCATCTTTAACACAAGTTTTTTTTTTAGTTTCTCATTTATTTTTTTTGGTATCTACAACACTTTTTGTGATTTTCGTAACACTTTTTGTGATTTTCACGATGTCATGTCACTTCTAAAAAACTCATACATAATTTTACTTCAATACTAAGAAACCACAAGAAACTTAAAAAATTTACACATTTATATTTTTTATTATAACTTAATTATTGTTCAAATAAAATATTCATTCATTTTTTCGATTTTTATGTATACAAATAATAAATAGTAATTTTGAAAAACAATTATTATTTTTCGCCCACCAGCTAGCATCATTAAAACAAAAAACATTACCTAACTCCATAACCTTCCTTCTCTTTCCCCAACATTTCAACTTCATTTTTCGTTCAAAAACAAAAAAATACCCACCATCATAAAAAAAAATCTCCACATCTTCCATTCCTTCTTTTTCCTTTTCCATTTTCTCCCCCAATGTCATTCTTTATTCCTTTGGCTTCTTCTTCCTCCATTTCCTTCTTCTTCGTTTCGCAACCACCCTTTGTTGTTGCCTATTGAACCACCAACGTCGCTCCCTCAAGCAACCACGATTGCCCCTCGAGCCACTAGTGTCGCTCCCGCAACCACGACAAGCCCACTCCCTAGTGCAACCACTGTCGCCCCTCGAGCCACCGTCGACACTCACTTGCATAACCATTGTCGGTGACGATGGAGGCAGTACTCCATTCACAGTCATTGTTCGTACTCTTTAATTTGGTTCGTATTTTATTTTGAGTTGAGATTTCAATGGGTGATTTGATTTGTTTGGAAAAATGCAATTATTTTTTGTGAAAAATATTTTCTACATTTGCTTCATCTGTTTAATCTGGTTTGTTGGAACTATTAATCTTCTTCCTTTGCTTCATCTATGCAAATTTACCATCTTAATTCAGTTAATGGTTAGGGAGTATAGATTCTATGAAAATATTGGTTTTTATTGATAAAAAAAAAGTTCCTTATATAAGGAATGCACCATCCACTAAAGGAATTGATCATACCACATCACTTTACTCCAACGTTAAAGAACTTAGAAAAATAGTTTTTTAGACTAGAAAACCCACAAAACACTTCTATTAGAGTTGCTCTTATGTTAGTTAGTTGATACATTAGGGAGAGAGACAAAAGATAAAGATACATAATAGAGAGAAAGTATTAAAAAAATAAAGTAAATTACAATCATCATTTTTTATTTATTTTTATTATATTGAATATTTTTGTTTTTCTTAATTCTATAAAAATATTTTAATTATTGATTTTTTATATTATTGGTTACCTTTATTTAATTAATTATAATGATCATTTCTATTATTTGTTTTTATTACATTCGTTACTTTTTTTATTCATTATTACTTCTAGAGTAAATGCATGATTTTCTTTTTTAGTTATTTGAATTTTGATCATCTTTATTACTTTAGTCTTTATGTTGTGTACTTATTTGACTTTATTTTTTATATATATTATAAGATTATTTTTATTTTGATGAAAAATAATTTTATGAATTCCAATTATTAAGTAATTGTACATAAAAACGTTGTGAAAAAATGTATTATAAATTAAATAGTCAAAAAGCTTTCCAAATTTGACATCCTGTTGTAAAAAACTTTCCAAATAATTTTTTTGATCATAATATTCATAATTTAAATAGAGGATAAAATACTTTAAATTTGAATATTTTAAATTATATGCAACTTTAAAAGTCTTTCTTAATTTCCAAATAAAAATAAATTATTATTTTCTATGCACATTTATTTATTTTTTGACCAATCAATGCACATTTATTTGTATAAGAAAGATTATGTAAAAGAAAAGTTTGTATAAAATGTACTATATGTTGAATAGTAAAAAACTTTCCGAAATTGACATCAACATAATATTTACTCAAAAACTTTACAGATTCTACATTAATTTTCTAATACTTATCGGGTGTTTGTTTCATGGACAATTTTTTTGTCCCAATAATATTATTTATGAGAATAAAACATGAAGATATTATTTTCAGATATTTAATAAAAAATGTATTTAATTAATTATAAAATTAGTAGAGAATGTTTTTTATATTCTTGGGAATAATTAAAACATATATTTGATTAAATTATTTTAAATATATATATATATATATATATATATATATATATATATATTATAATTAATAAAGTATTCTTATTATGTTAAAAATGTTATTTTTTTCGTAAAACAAACCACTTTATTACAAGACCAATAAATAACAAATAAATTATACTTAAAATATTCCCAAGACAAAACTCATCTTATTACTCCTTTACTTTTCATTAGATCTTAAACCCGTGGTGCCCCGTTTTTTTTTTCAATTATATATTTTATATTTTATATTTGGATTTATATTTATTAATCTTTTAAATAAATATTTATAATTAATAATTATGTTAAATATAATTATATTAAAATTGAGAAAGTTGAATAATTATACTTTTAATTGAGAAAATCTTGCCCTCAAAATAATTAAACCTATTAAATTTTATTATAATTTATTGTTTCTCTAACTAATAATAGTGAAGCAGTATATGAAAAGGTATATCTTCAAAAAAATATTGTAAATAACTTTACTAAATACGAATAAATAATATATGATTACTTAAATTTGAGTGTTAATATAATTTTATAAAAAGGTATGGCTACTAATTCTTTTAAAGTGTTATTTTAGAAATTCAAAATAATATGTTAATTTAACTATTCTAAGGATTATTAATTTTTTAATATTATTACATGTTATTTTAATATGTTATTTTTCTCCTTAAGTGAATTCAAAAAGGGAACATTATTAATAATAATAAGTACACAGCTATTACATACTCTAGAACTATTTTATATTTATGATATATAATGGGTATTATTATTATCATCATTATTATTATTTTCTGATTTTTATATTATTTGTATTATATTCAATTTAATTAATTTTATAGATTATCAACTATTTAATCTATCAACTTTAAAGGATTATATTTATGATTATTATGGTGATATTATTATAAACTTAATTTATGAAAAAAGTGTATTAATTATTATTAACTCCATCAATTTAATTTTTGTTAAAAGTAATTCTCAAGTATCTTAATATAATCTATTATAACGATAATAAGGTCCTTTTTTGTCCTATTAAACCGAAAATATATATCATAAATTGAAGATTTAAAATACAAATTAAATTATAGGATTTTGGTGTTGTTCTAAATGAGAAAAGCTAAAATATATACATTATTATTTATAATATAGTACTTAAATAAAAAATAAAAAATATGTAAAAAACTTGTCACAACAATGATAAAGATATAAGATAAAAGAACGGTAAAATAACAAACACAAACAACAAAAAATACTTAAGTTTTAAGATATTAAGACCAAACTATTTATTATTTTCTTTACACTTGAATTAATCAAAAGTTGTTGAATAAGTAAAGGTCTTTCAATGTGATTAATTATAAATAAATTATCAATATAGACATATGACATAGTTGTAACTTGAACACACTTGTTTAATTATATAATTTTAAAAAATAATTTGCATAAATGAGATTATTAAATTTTATTATATTCTATAGTTTTGAATTTTAAACCTAGTTAACTCATTAAATATTTTCCTAGTTAAGTTAATCTAATAACAATAACTAATTAACTAAAAATATAAATGAGATTATTATGTACGACAACTCTTTTCTATAAAATAGATGAAAAAAAGATAAAAAAAAATAAAGTATGATAAAAATATAGCAAAGAAGAAAAGATAAAAAAATAAATGTAAAGGAAAAGTAGAGTAAAAAAAAAAAAAAAAATCCTCTGACATTTAGCAAACAAAATATAGTGGGTATTTCATGCATAAAAAAATATAGTGAGTATTTCAATTCAACTACATATTTTGTTGGCAGGATTCATATTGTTTATGACTCTTCTCCAAGTCTTGGGTTCTCAAAAATTGTGTGTATAAATTGTAGGAAGCACACGTAAGAAGACATAGTAAAAACTCAATGCTTTCTGTTGTTCTCTCTTCGTATCCATGTTAGTTTTTTTTTGCTTTCCTTTTCATTTTGAAGGCACCTAAAAATCAATTAATAGCCTACTTTACAGTTTTTCTGTTGTGAGAGCTGCTGATAGTAAAAAATTAGAAATGTTACATACATTCAAATCAAACATCATGATTAAACCTAAAAAATGCACTTATTTAAGAGATAAGCGTGGTTCGTTAAATTCGTCCGCCAACTAAAGAATATTTTTTCTAAATTCAAATATTTATTTGCACACGTAAAACAAAAATATATGAGATAAATAAGATGCAGATTTAGATTAAAAAGAATTCACCGAGACGAGGTGAAAAGATAAAAATAAGTATCCTCTTGGTTTTATCGAGAAGATGATGAAATTTAACGTGTATAGTAATATAACCTAAACAGTAATATAAACCAACAAAATCAATGAAATTAGTGTAAAACTGAGAAATTTTTCTTCCAACCCCGGCATATCAATGTGAATAATATGAATATGCATGACAATGGGACCCGAATATGTGGGTACTCGTTCGAACCGGTTCCAATCTTGACGGAGAAAATTTAAGTTTACTGAGTTTGAGTTCGAGTTCTCCCCGCAACATAAATTCGGGAGTGGAGGCGGGTTTGATATTAATGATATCCGCCCCGCCCTGACCTCCGCCCTCGCCCTGCCATACTAAATTACAAAAGTACCCTTATATATATAAGAAGAAAATTTGAAACCCTAATCTACTACATTTCGTTTTGCACTTTCATCTGAATCGTAAAAATCACTCTCTACAAATCGAATCCTCTTTCTAATGTCGATCATCTCATCGACTGAGTCATTTAACCATAAACATTTTACATGGCTATGATCGATAACCATTCCCCTCGCCATTCCTCTGATAACCTTCAATCGCGTCGCGCCACGTGCCTCCCTACTTCTTCACCATGGAACCAGGTCGTCCGCAGCGAATCAGAGGTCGTTGCAACAGCTCCATCTTCCTCGACGGAGGATTTTCCATCTGCCGCCGTTACGGTTGACGATTTTAGCTCCTTTGCCCCGGAGAGCTCCGACAATGGCAGCACTACCATGAGGCCTGTCTAGAACAAGCCTTCTCCTAATGGCACAGTGACGACGGCTTCGGACGTGAGGCCAGAGATGGATGCGAACTCATGGCCCTTACCATCGGAGTCCACAAGAGATGCTACGAAATCAGAATCGTCCATGGGTTTGTTGGATGGATCTTCTGTGCCAAAATCACAAGTTTGGTTCTCTCGCCGTTACTCTGTTGTTTTAGTTAATAATTAATAATTTCTACAATTTTAGTGTTCCAACAAATTGAAGTTAGTTATCTTTGTTGCGGCCTTTTGGTAGTCCCATTGGTTTCCATGGTATGGTGTTCTAACATGATGATTTCTTTCAATATATGAATATGCTCTGATGACTGTATTCATTTCCAGAACTAGCACCGTCTCTGGTATTTGTTGTAGCTCCACCTCCACCCCCGGATTCACTGAGAGGTGTTCCTTTTTGCCTCCTATACCACATCATCCCCTGTTCTTTACAGGTCCAGACCCTCAGTTGCACAATAATCGCACACCAAATTTCTATAATGTTTTTCTTTTTATTTTTTACACATTGTGAATTCTAGATTCAAGAGTAATTGTACTAATTTACTTTGCATATATAGCTAGAAGACTTTCAAACAGTCCAGAAACTTCGTTCTATGCCAATCAAAAGCTATATCAGGAGCTTTCGGGTAGGCCTTCCAAAATTAATTTCAAATTCCTCAAATATTTTTTTTGTTATATAACAACTTAATGATATTTTTATAGTATATATCTAAGTTATTTTCAAATAGTGGGGGCAGGGCGGGGCGGGGAAACCCAACCCCCAACGGGGGTGGGGATGTGTCTGATTTTTTAACCCCGACGGGAATCGGGGATGGAGTTGGGAATGTGTTTTAAAGTTGGGAATGGGGATGAGAAATGTAATACCCATCCTCATCCTACCCTATTGCCATGCCTGAATATGAATAATAGTTGGTGAAAGTGAAAAACCTATGTAGTTTTGAGTGGATGTGCAATCTTGTGAACAATAGTATAAGTTGTGTTACTAATGATGATGCTGAATTTATAAACTTTTATAAACTCATCTCTATCGATGCTAAATCTCAATTGTTTTAAATTTAAATAAAAAATGTTATAAAATTTAAAGTAATTAAATTAAAAACATTTTGATGGCAAAACAAAAACTGACAACTCTATAAAAAAAAAAACAGAAACTGACTACCCAAACTGACCATTAACACTGTTTTATTGCTAATTAATTACAATTACAAATAATTATCAAATGAAAGTTATGATGCAAATAATAAACAAAACTTATCAAACCGAAATACTATTTTTTTTAGAGGAACCTAAAGACTATCATGTTGCACGTTTACATATTTATTGTATGTATATGTATATATTCACATTGATGTTTGATATTTTCTAAAAGAATTTGAATTTTATTTTATAGAATATTTTAAATCACTGCATAAATTATTAATAAATGGTATTAGATTTAATATATGTATATTTTGATTATAAATAAAATTTTACTTGATATACATATAAATTTCTTGATATGTAAATTATGTTGTAAATTTCTTAATATTTGACTTTGATTTAACGGATAAAAAAAGGAAAACAATATATGTTAATATGAAAAGATATTTTAAATATGTATTAATTTATCATATATTTATATTAATAGATATTTTATATATGCTAATACAAACCTATTTTAACATATATTTAATTTTTTTTATTAAAAAAACATATATTTGAATTTGTTTTAATCTAATGATATTTTTTCCTTTACATACAGTATATAGATAAATATTAATTAATAGTATATCTATATGTATATTATTATTGTTTTTAGTATTATTGAAAAATATAACATGAAATCAATGGATGTTCTGAGATTATAAAAAAAATCTAACGGCTATAAAATATTCAAGCAGTTTCTCACAAAAAAATGAATTGAATAAAATAATGGTTGTTGTTAAATTAATGAAAAAATACTAATGGTTCTAAAATGTTCAAGCAAATTTTTTCAATGGTTGTTGTTAAATAGATTTAATGATTCTAAAATGTTCAATTTTTTTAATGCATTGAATTAAATTAATGGTTGTTTTCAAATTAAAATTTCGATTCAGACCGACAAATGGTCAAACATCCTATATATAGATTTACTGAATAAAATCAACTATAGTTATCAATCAATTATGAACCTATTTATCAAGTGTGAATAAACACTTTCATCTATAGAAAAAAAAAAGGTTAATTATACTATTACATCTCAAATTAATGGCTTTCATTTTCAAGGTTCTCTCCCTCATTCTCTTCCTTGGTCTGCTTTTCCAAAATAACTCATTTGTAACATATACATATATATGTCTCAACACTTTTTACAAACATTCAATGTTTTTTTTCTTCTTAATGTTTAATTCATTGCTCAATTTGCAGCTGATGCGGATTGCTCTCCCTTTGAGCCTTAAGGCCTTAGCATTTATCAATCAAAAGCAGGAAACATGGTACAAGCCAGAGTGGAAAAGTGATCATCACTAACAAATGGTACAATGCAAATCTTAAGTACTAGGGCTAACATTTTTTATAGTTCATTTGCTCGTAAAAGTTGAATAAAATTTGTTGCAAATTAATAAATAATGTTTTGATTTCTTTTATTTCTTGAAAGTAACAATTTTTCTTATTTCTATTTCTTCAATCTTTTATTTTTCTCATAATTCACTGGCCCTCTTGTTTATTTCTTTTTTGATAGTGGATTTTGACAGCAATATTATTCTACGAATGTTTGATAACAAGATTTTTAATGCAAAACACATTATCTTTTAAGTTATCAGAATTTGTACCTTTAACTTTAATATATTAATATTTATATTGTTTACTTATTTGAATTTAATTTTAATTTATAAAAATATTAGTTTTATTTATTGATAAAAAAATTATTATAAATTTCAATTATTAAATTCTACGTCCTAGAGGAATTGTAAATTAATGAAACTATTCAGAATATAAAATTATAAGAGCTGAAATTTAAATCTTGCAAACCTGTATATATTATTTTGAAATAGACGAATCCATGAAAATATTTGGTATATCTTTTAAAATAACGCAAAAGGCACTTAGGGGACATTTGGTATATCTTTTTAAAAAACAATATTTAAATAATCTAGAGCAAATTACATTAATATTTTCTATTCCTAAAATTTCATTTAATTACACATAATTCCACCATTTCTTATTTTCTTATATTAATCCCCTTTTAAGTTTGTAAAGATTACATTAAAACTCATTTATATGTTTAAAAATATTATACTGAGACCTTTACAAACCTTACACTAACACTCCCTACTGGAAAAACAAAAATAATGATTAAAAAGTAGATAATATTAGTGTAATTACTCGAAATCTCAAAAAATGTTTCTGTAATTTGTTCAATAATCGAGATATTTTTACTTGAGTGAAAAAAAAGTTAAAAAAGTTAAATTCTCACCTCTTCCTTAAGAATGATTTTGTAGAAACATAACCAAAAACTTTATCAGAAGATATTTTTTTCATATATGTATATCATTAATTTTAGTATATAGTAATAGTATTGTACGTATACCCATCCAAAAGGGAGTAGTCTTTGTTGTTCCCAGAGAAGAAGAAAAACGTTTTCTTCTAATTTCTTATTTGATTTTTCTTTCTTTCTATGTTCAGTCTGTTCGACGTTGAACTGCTCAAGAATCTTGGGCATAATATGTCATGAAACAAATTTAATCTGTTCCAAAACTTTCAAACCATCGTGACATACATCTATTGAAACTAATGTGAAATCAAAGAGCATCAATTTTATACTTAAGTAGGAGAACAGACAAAGAAAATCACATGCTGTAGAGCTAAGCAACAACATGCTCATAATAATGCTATATAAACAACGTTTAATGCAGAGAAGTTGGATTCAGTTTGTTCTCGTGCAGGAAAAATGTCACTGCAACATGCACAAATGCGGAGGTAAATCTAACAATGCAGAATTGGAAAGACTTTTTATGAGTGAAGTGCTTGTTTAGCGACTTGAACTCACTATCTCGGTTAATGCTAGCATGTTAAAAACAGGTTAGATTATCAACCAAAAGAAGATTTAGTAGCACATAATCTACCTTGTTAAATTACTTTTTCATCTACTACGTTAGAAAATAAACCGTACACAACTGAACATTTTCCTATCACCCATACAACCCATCAACAAATCAAATAATCAATAAGAATAAAACCTCAACGTGTAAGCTTTTGTCATAGTGTCATCTTTATGCAACAGTTGCACAGGGCCTGAAACAATCAATATTGCACAATACAACTGATCTCACCATGTCCCCAAAACTGCAGCCACAATATAGAAAATTTGTCAGAAACAACATTAACACAACTGACATGAGCACATTGGAAACAGTTTGTAACTGACCGGTCAATGATATTTCTAGCTTTCTCAGGAATTTCTGCTCCATTGCATGCTCTCTCAGAGCGATCTATACTCTTTCTTGATTTATCTTTCTTATCTGGGCCAGCTCTTGGCTTTTCTTTAATGTCTGTGCTTGTCCTAGGCTTTTCTTTGAAGTCGATACTTCGTCTCAAAGTCTCCCTTAGATCCATGCTGAGTCTAGGTTTCTCTCTATAATCTGTGCTACTCCTTGGTCTGTCCAGTTGATCAGGAACAGGTCCAGATCCAGTTTTTTTGTGCGATGACGTCTCAATAGCTGAGAAAAATTTCTTGAGGTGCTTTATGTATTGAGGGTAAAACTCCAGGTTACAATGATTTCCTCCTTTAATCCATAGGGGTTCATACTTTTGTTTGCAATGTTCCCAAAGTTGCTTCCCGTGGGAGTAATCTACTACATCATCATCAGCTGTTCCCTAAAAGATACATAAGCCAACATAAAAAAATACCATCTTACTATACGCTGATTGCATTAGGCTACTAGCATAGGCCTTTAACAAAACAGTTGACCAATTAAAAAAGTCTAACCCACTACCAAGTTCCCCGACATCAAATTTAACTATGTCACCTAAATGTTCATTTAAATAAGGTGTGTCGCCATTTGATAGCTTAATTGAACATATGTATGCATATAAACCATGTTCATTTAAATAAGGTGTGTCACCATTTGATAGCCTAATTGAACATTATGTATGCATATAAACCATGTTGATCCACTTTCCCTCTTATTTTAGTGCACACAACACAGAAAAAAATGGGCTTCATAATTTGGGTATTATGTTTCTCAATTGACTAAAAAATTTAATTGGATGTGAAAACTTGAATACATGAAAATGCTGTGTACGAATGATACCACTAATAGTATGAGAATCCCTATAGGCTATAGATAGTTTATCAGCTTACAAAACAAAGGCTATGGATACTTCATAGTAGTAGTTCCCACGTGAAATATTCAAACTTGTTTCAAGTTATTCAAAATTTCCAATAACAAAATGTTGACAAACCAGTCCAGAATGCTGATAAAGATAGGAAACTTCATTTTATAAGAGAGCTAATCCAGATAATAAAAAAAAGAGTGAGCTAGAAAGCCTTACAATTGCTCATTGCATGAGGCAATTGGGAAGTTAAGTTTGTGGCTGTGGTTGTCAATGATATATTAAAGAATTACAGAGACATATTATTGCAAGCATGATAAATATGATAGTCAGTAGGGAAAGGGAAACAGACAATTAGAGGCATGTATGTGTGGGTAATTAGGGGGTTGGTTTGGGAGTGTGTTGTAACGACCTGATTGTTGGCAAGGGAGGAACGATCTGCCTCTGCCAGTGAAATGTATTAAACAGAGAGGAGAGAGGAAGGAGAGGGTAAGAAAGTTGAGTGTGCATAATCCTTATTCGATACTGATAATATCACAGCAACATCAGCAGAAGAAGGAACTCAGCACATTTCATCAATAAAAAGTGTGAGAGACTTCCAGTTCCAGTGTTCTGTCAAAAGCACTTTGACATACTTGACACAACCACATAAATACTGTTTGAAAATTACAGATAGAAAAGCTCAGATGGACATCCACAATGACAACAATCAAGAATTTCTAAGCAACTAAGAGAAATTTTAATCAGAATAGCTTCGAATATTTGATAGATCAATACAGCTGAATAAGTTCCATTCAATTTATTATTGATAATGATGAGGGTATGTATAGAAAGCAAAAGCAATAAAGGCTAGTGTAAATGGGAGAGGGGATTCAACTCGGATTAGAAATGAAAATATTTCTGTTTTGTACAATGACACATCTAATTTAATACTATTATATACTTGATAGAAATAAGTATACTCACATGAATTACCAGAACTGCACAATTGACCAAGGGAATTTTATCAATGTTCTGCACAAAAAGCAGGAAAACATTATTAAATTGCAGCAATTGAAATATATGTGTGAGACTCAAATTGAAGAATGTGATTGACCAATTGATTTAGCGTTGATAGATAGAGATAAAACCTTATAAATGTCAAACCAGTATGTCTTCTTGACAGGATAAATGACTCGAAGACTAGATAAAATGGGACTGTGGAGAATGCCAGCCCTAAGGTTTGGTAAACGAGTAGCCAAATCTGTAGTGGGTCCACTACCGACAGATTGGCCATACAGAATAATGTCTTCCTCTTCCGCCCCATACATTTCTACCAGGCATTTATAAGCAGCTTCTATATATCTGCATACGTCTTCTGCTCACTAGGCTGTCCAAAAAATTTGCACGTTCTTCAACTCAATCCCATTCCAACAAATATCACGCAATCTCATAATTATCTATAGATCCTAGCTCAAAAATAAAAAAAATTATTGGCACCCTTTATTCAATAGAATAATACTTTGTTTGTATAAGTTTGTTCAAACTCGTATACATTGAAAAATTAAAGAGTTTAATATGATAAAAAAAATCTCTTAATCAATCATAAATCATTAATTATTGGCATAATTTTTAAGATAGTTGTTGTAAAAATTAATAAACTTACATGACAGTATAAAAATTCTTTATACTATCAGTGCATATACACTATTTGTTCATAATTTTTTTTTCTATCCAAGAATAGCCATTCAACTCAAATCATCTACTTCCATTTTGACTTTCCTTAAGTGAATCTGGGTTTTTTTTTCCTGCTAGTCAACAGCTCCTTCACCAGAACAACAAAGTTTTTTTTTTCTTCTTCAAATTCAAAAAATCCTTATTAATTGATATATAGGTCATAGATTCTGCATTGTATAAATGGAGGAAAATTTTGCTATTTTTTCCAAATTTTCAACATAAAGAGGATTCAAGCCATTTTATTGATATGACTATTTTATAATGAAAAAAACTCAAAAAAATTGAAACCATTTCTGTAGTAAGAGTGGTAGAAAGAAGGGTAATTTCGCTAAAAATAGTAGTAGTCCCTGTATTTATATTTTAATTTTAATCAATTTAGTCTTTGAACACTTGAAAAGGAGTGATTTCATCTCTTCTCAAATACAGGTTAACCGTGAAGAGGGATGAAAAGCAATTCTTTTCATAAAATTTGGGGACCAAATTAATCAAAGTTGAAGTTCGGGGACTAAACCCAAGAGAAAGTACATGGACTTAACAGTTCAAACATACTATTTTATATATTATCCGTAGAAAGAGTATTTCACTATGACGTATGATTAAGGGCTATGTTCTTTGAAAATCAAGTAAATCCAAAAATATAAAAACAGAGAAAAATTGCTTACCTTCCCAGAAGACTAGCCATACCAAGAATAGTCATAACTAGAAGAAAAAAATATAGAAATTGGAAGGATTAATAAAGAATGTGACATGAAATTACAAGTAACAACAATAGTGTCTAAAGGACGACGTAGTGAGTAGTGACCATAGGAGATTGAGTCGGAGGTGGAGATTGAGTTGGGATAACAAGTCGTACAGCTGAGCCTGATCGGCGGCGTTGCCGTGGGAATACAGCATGGTCAACGACGCGGTAGCGTTTCTAATGTACATGGCCACCACGCTGTTCCTAGTCTCGTGCACAGCTTCAATACGTCCACGTATTCCCTCGTGGCCACCCTCGTCATCTTCAGCTTCCCCGTGACGTCATCGGTACCCACTCCGTACGACGCCGGATTGGGGTGGGGAGAACGCGAACTTGGCCTCCATCGACCACGTCACCGCCCCCATTATCAATTAATTAATTTATTTTATTGTGTTTTCCCAAGTTTGGAGGAGAAGGAGCAGACACGTGTGAAGGGGCCGAATTAGGTGATTGGTGACGGTGACACTCATGCTTGGTCAATGCTTAACACGTGTCACTTTAGGGGACTGTCTTTCCTAGTCTCTATCTGCCATGCCTAATTGCCTGGATGGGGTATGTATGGAAAAAAAGTTTAAGAATATAGAATGATGAAGATTGAAGACATGAATTACGGAAAAAAAAATATAAATATTACATTTTTAACAAATATTTAGGAATTTATTGTAGTTTGAAAACTAATTGTGAATTTGTAGTA
This sequence comes from Glycine latifolia, assembly GCA_013407115.1. Classification (NCBI taxonomy): domain Eukaryota; kingdom Viridiplantae; phylum Streptophyta; class Magnoliopsida; order Fabales; family Fabaceae; genus Glycine; species Glycine latifolia. Next base: position 12,171,008 of record CM023948.1, on the reverse strand, counting down.
ATCAAACACGCTTAAGCTAGACGTGTTCAAACACGTCCCATCCAGGCGTGATTAGAGCCCAGTCCCGCCCCATCCAGGCGTGACTATGCAACCAGTCATGCCTCATCCAGGCGTGACCCTGCCCCCCTATTTAAACCCCAAATTTAGCATTTGACTCTACTTCTGTCTCTCTTTAGCACTTTGTTCTAACTTCTCTCTAGATTTCTGTTTTAATTCGAGACTTTGTGCAGTGAAACTTTGTCAATTAAGTAAGTAAGTGTTGCTCGAATATATGCTTTTTAAATTATATGAAATATATTATATTATTGTCTTAGAGAATTGTTATTGATCTAGGAAATTGTTAGTGACTTATATTAGAAATAGTTACTTGTAACATATTTTAGCGATATAGTTAGTTAGTTATAACATGTTTATTGGCTTTCGAAAATTATTAGTTAATGACCTAGGTTATCATTAAGAACATACCTAAGATATATGTTTATTGCCTTAGAATATTATTAGTTAGTGACATAGGTTATGACCTAGGTTATGACTAAGGACCTACGTAAGACATACATAATCAATTTTTCAAAATAATTTTTATTTCAAATTAAATAAATTATCATAATATGATTATAAAATTTTAGCGATATAGTTTGTTAGTTGTAATATGTTTATTGGCTTAGAATATTATTAGTTAGTGACTTAAGTTATGATTAAGGACCTACCTAAGACATACATAATCAATTTTTAAAAATAATTTTTATTTCAAATTAAATAAATTATCATAATATGATTATAAAATGTGTAGCATATTATTATGGCCGAGTTATTGTCATCTGAGTCACCTCGTTCTGGTTCTGACCGTGAGCATGAGCCTACCGATCCCACGACACATGTTCTTCCCGGCCCATATAGATGGGATGTACTTAGGAGGCGCAGACAACACACTCATATTTCACAAGCTGTTTGGAATGAGAAAACAAACAAAGAGCTAAAGATTCGTCGCGGAGGTAGATCTAGTGGTGGACCTCGACCCGACGATATTCCAGACCTAGTTGCACAGTATTTGACTGAGGCTGGTTTCATACATGTGGCTCGCATGAAGTATATGCAGGCATTGATTTACGAATATTGTTATGTTTAATGTGTTGAAATTTTAATGTTCAAATTGCTGGTTTCATACATAGTGTATTTTGAAGTTATAAAATGATAAGCTACCTATATTTTTCAAATTGATGCTGGTCTTATCAATGCTATGGTTGAGCGGTGGAGGCCAGATACACACATTTTCCATATGCCGCAGGGTGAGATGACAATTACCTCGCAAGCTGTGGCAGGTATTTTAGGATTGCCTACTGATGGGCAAGTGGTTGCCGGATAGACTTACACAGATTGGGCAAAATTGTGTAATCAGATTTTTGGTAACAGTCCTGATGCGGCCACTGAGTTATCCACTAGCAGTTTGAAGTTATCATATTTTGACAGAGTGTATCCTTTATGGGATGCAGTGGCTGGTAACCCTCAAAATGTGATATACTTCACGACGGCTCACATTGCACGAATGTTAGGATCTTGGATCATTTGCGACAGATTAGGGGCGAGCGTAGTAGGATGTCGCTACATCACTTTACTTGGTGGTGATTTTGCCGATATTGCTACATATAGCTGGGGGTCAGCGGTTCTGGAAAACTTGTTTAGATAGTTGTGCGAATGCACAGACCCCGATAGAAAAGACATTGGTGGTTGCACTATTTTGCTTCAGATTTGGGCGTGGCTCAGATTTCCACAAATTGCACCCCTATTGCCTGATCTGTATGAGCCAGACCGCCACTTCGGACACATGTATGTTTATTTTGTATTACTTGAATCACTGTGTATTTATGTGTACTGCAATTAACAATTGAATGTTGAATCTGGATATTAGATTTAATGCTCTAGGTCACTTCAGCATAAACTCACTGAATTAGTATCGAGACAGACTAGACACCTTAACTAGAGATGAGGTATACTTTTTTTAATGAAATATATTTATTTAAAATGGATGTGAATATGCAATTGACTCCTATATATCATTTAATTGTGTAGGTGGTTTGGCAACCTTATGGAGATTACGATTTTTTGGGTGCATCTCCTGACACACAACATTTGTGGATGGTTAGGACACATATTATTTGTTTTCACATTGCTGAGTATTCCCAGCTTGATAGATGCATAAGACAATTTGGGCGGGATCAACCAATACCTCATAAGCCTAGAAAATTGAAAGGTGTGCATGATTATACCCTTCGGGGTAAAGCCCAAGAAAATTGGGCTCGCAAACTAAGAAAATTTATACAGAGATGGAATAGGAGAGGTGAACATGTTGAAGTGCCTCCTGCAATACATGGTCTTATGTCACCGAATCATGAGTACATGGTTTGGTATAGACTTTCTGGCAAGCGATATGTGACCAAGCAGGCTGCCAAATTAGGACGTTGTGTAAGTTATTTACTCAAAGTCATTTTTTTTTTACCATTATGTTATATTTTTGTTTATGTATATCTGCTGTGAGTTATAGGTTAATGGTCTGGAGAATTTGTATTTTGTCACGACGGCTGAACAATTTGGGATCCACGGTTTGAAATATGTACACAAGGAAGTAGGTCGCCTAATTGCTGTTTTAAGAGAGTCCGCTCGGGTGGAGGAGGCAGGTCCAGAGGCACCCTGACCCAGCTTCCAGACAAGCCACGGTTATCCATCGACATTGGGCATTGTCGATGACCTATTCCACCAGTTCCTAAGACTATTCATGCACCCAGGCCATGCATAAGTGGATGGATTAGGCCACCCTTCATAGGTCATGAATACGGTGTTCATCAAACATATTATGACCCTACGCAGGCGAAGGCTCATACATATTATCAGCCAGAGGCCCCACCGATGGACACATAGAGCCAGCCCACGTATCATGTCAGTCCAGTAGTGATGCCATGCGGGGATCAGGCAGGGAGTGGTAGTCAATGACCTTAATCGTGGGATGATGCAACTATTGAGGAAATGTATAGCCAAATATATTTTTCACCACACCAGTCAGACTACCGTCCAAAGCTACCGGTTGAGGACACTCCTCCTCCATATCATGTGCAACAACCTTCTCCTGCTCCACAGTATTCGCGTGGACGTGGTAGATGTAGATTGCCAGATCGGCAGGCGCGTCATCATTAGTAGCCTCCTGCTTCATAGACTTTATATTTTGTTATTTTATTTGGTTTCCATGATTATGTTTCGCTATGTAATTGTTAAACAATTTTTGGGTGTTTTAATGTTTTAATTTCATCGATTAAATTAACTTACATGAGTGATTTCACATTAAGGTTGGTTTATTTTCAAGCTAGAAAAGAAAAAAGATCGAAAACACATGACGATTATGAAATATAACAACAAGAAAACATGATGGACAACATTAAAGAAATCAAGAGGTAGATGGACGACTAGGACAATTTCGACAGTTATGACCAAGTAATATGCATATACCACACCTAATACGACTTTGACTAGCTTCAACTTCATCCATCTCATTGCGTATTCTAGTTGACTTTGGACGACCCTTTGCACGCAACCTAGACTTGTCAGGTATGACCATTGGATCTGCACTAGGTGGAATTCCTTGCTCATTACCAGTTGGCTGCCATGAAAATGAGTACGCTTGTACCAGGTTTGTTATAAGGAATATGTCATCCACATATTGTGCCGGTGCCTGATGAACATGTAAAGCGGCTGCTGCGGCATGACTACAATGATACTTGAATGCCTTAAATTTCCCACACTGACAGAACTGCTCAAGGAGGTTTACCGAATACGATTTGTCATAACCATCATCAACCTCATATACAGTTTGTTCAACATTATATGCACCGACATAATGACCAGTAGCATTGGACTTATTGGCCTTCAACATACCAACCACATTTTTGCAATGACGATGAGGACCTTGCAATTCATTAATAGCCGATTGTCCCCTATTTACAAAATATTCCACCAATCTGCTATATGTGTGTTTCACCAACGTAATTATTGGCATGTTTCTTGCACCCTTTAAAACCCTGTTAATTGACTCAGACAAATTTGTTGTCATATGTCCATACCTTCATCCCTGTACATCGTATGCACGTGTCCATTTTTCCTTGGGAATGTTATCAATCTAGTTTGCAACCTCAGGACTCACATCACGAAAACGTGTCAAGGCTATCTCAAAATCAATAATAGAAGGAGTATAACCTGCACACAATTTAATTAACATTAAAATTTAGTAATACATGCAAAATTGGAAGATGAAGTTATTAACCATACCTAAATTCATAACCGCTCTTTTCAAATTTTCATTTATGAACTTTTGATTGAAATTGCTAGCAATATGACAAAGGCAAAACACATGATAAGCATGCGGTGACTACCACCCACGGTGCCTCTCAACTGCAAACAATATGCTTCGGTGCCGATCAGAAATAAGACAAATATTTGTCTTCTTTGTAACATGAGCGCGAATGTTATCCAGAAAGTATTCCCAAGCTTGCAACGTCTCACCCTCAACGATAGCAAATGCAAGTGGCAAACATTCATTATTTCCATCCTGAGGCAATCAACAATTTTCCTTTGTACTTGCCATATAAATGAGTGTCATCAATTTGAATAACCGGTTCACAAAAATTGAAAGCCTCGCAACATTGTCTGAAGGTCCAAAAAATGCGGTGAAATGTGCGTTTTCCATGAACGATTCTATGAGCCACATAATATTCTTTTGTTTGAAGATGATAAACAGAACCTGTTGAAAAGCGAAGCATATAGTCACACCACCTCGGCAAAAATGCGTATGATTCCTCCCAATCACCGTAGATAATTGTCATTGCTTTCTGTTTTGCATACCATGCCTTGCTATATGAAACTTTGTATCCATCGAGTTATCCTCTCCTGGACTAGTCCAATTGAACATGATGGATCATGCTTTATCATCCCTAATAATAAAAAATGATCACGTTGTCATTAATAATAATAATAAAATCATTAATTCTCATCATTATTATCTCATCCAATAACGTACCTAGTACGAGTGAAACAATAACATCAACATCAAGTTGTTGTGGTCCTGAGAAATGTGATCATTTAAGCAATTGTGATCCCCACCCCATTTGGTAACCATTCATCTATCACCATATGCTGGTTTCATTACCCTAACCCTCCACGGACAATTCTGGTCATGCGCACGACATTTTATGCTTAACTTTGTCGGCATACTTTCAACCACAATAGCTTCTTGATGCTCCTTCATGAGGTTCCGCTTGATTGTCATCTACACCTCTTTTTTGGATGCATATTCCTGTTTACACAAACAACTTATTCCCTAATACCCATGGCCCCTCAATTGAACTTGAACCAGTGCCAGAATCTTGTTCATTCGGATGATCCCAATCAATTTATGTGTAATGTGGGATTCCATCCCAAAAAGTATTATTACGCTCACCTACATGTGCAGTTTCCCATTTTTATTACCAAAAAAAAAAACAAAAACAAAAACCAGACATATATGTAAATAACTATTGTTTGGTAACACACCTTCAGATTGTTGTGGTAATTGAGACTCCCCCGCATTCTCGTTTGGTTGGATTTGATACTCCCCCATAAAAGAGTGATGAACTTGTATTTGAGTTGTGCTTTGACCATCATCCTCATCATTGTACGAACCACTAGCATTCTCGGCAAGAAGACTAACTTTCATTGCGATATTTTCATCATCGTCATCGTCAATATCATCGTCCATAACCCAAGTAGGGTCATTTTCATCTTCCATAGACAAATTAACAAGTGGAGCAGCAGATGCTGATGCATTATGGGAATAATTCAAATCAACTGACCTCATTGGTAAAGCGACATCCTCTGCTTCAGCACTATCCACGTACAACTCTAAGAAATCTTTCTTTGATTGGTTGAAGAATTCTCCTATTACCATTTCTACGTCTTCGTCGTCTATTACTTTCATGCTAATATATTTATCATCGCATCTTATTCTTGTAGTGACCATAGTGATAGATTCATTACCTTTGAGAACTAATTTTTGACAGATATTTTGATGCAATTTGTCAATACTTGAATTGCGCTTGATACATGTTGATCTTTTATCACCTTCGAAAATAACACTACGTCGACCCTCAATTATCCTACCATTATAATATAGAACAATACGAACAAAATCAGAATGTGGACACATTTTTATATATATAACCAAAAAACAATGCAGAAAGTATAAATAAGCAAATATTGAGATGATGAAGAAGAGTTGTGAAGAGTGGGAAGATGATATTGGGTTTAAATAAGGGAAATGGTTGAAAGGAGTAGGGTCATGCCTGTATGGGGCGTGACTAATTGCATAGTCACACCTGGTGGGGGCGTGATTGATCACGCCTGGGTGGGGAGGGATTGGGCTCCAATCACGCCTGGATGGGGCGTGTTTGAACACGTCTGAGTGTGTTTGGTTGCTACATATTCACATTAGTTTTCGAACTACAATAAATTTCTAATTATTTATTAAAAATACAATATTTATATTTTTTTCCCATGAATTACATAGGACAAAGAGGGGGAAGGGGGGTGGTTGGTTATTCAATTGCTGAAACAAATCATTCATTCTATTATTTATTGGTGGAATCATTCATATTTTATTCAAAATATGGTAGAATTATATATTTTTTTATATATATCATCTAATTTTTCTGTTTTAAAATAAGTGTTATATTTAAAAATATATATTTTATATTTATTTTTTAAAGTATATTTAAATAAAATATTTCAGTTAGGTTTTTGATTTTTTTTACTAATTAATTTTTTAAAAATGTTGGGTAAACGAATTTTTTTAATATTTTTTAAATGTTATCTGGAGTCCTATTTTTTAAAATGTTAGATTATATCTTTTAATTTCTTATATTATTTTTTTATCCTTAAATATTTATTAGATTTTTTAAATTTTTATTTAAGATAAAACTTTATTATTTTTTTATCCTTTACAATAATTATATAATTTCTAGTCATCTTTTTAGCTAATCTTGTTAATATAATACTAACTGTTTTTTCACTAATATTTCTAATAAGTGTTATTTTAGTTTTTCAATAAAATATTAATATTAATACTAATAATATAATTTTTGCATGATAAAAAAAATTACTAATATTTTATTTATATATTTATTAGTTTGCTTCATACAGATATTATGCGTGTCTAATGGTTTGAGGGATAACTTAAAGGCCAATATCCCCATTATACAGAAATTTAAATGGATTTCAAAATACTCGCAACCAATATTAAAAGAATTTCAAATCAAAGTTTTGAATTGTTTCTCAATAAATGCCTTAAAATTTTATTGGGAAGGGAATGAATTTCGACAGGTTTAAGCTTTATTTTAAAAAATAGGTAAGATAAATTTTAAATATATTATTTAGTTGATATAACTTACAAATTTTCCCTAATGATATAAGGAATAATGTTTGAATTAATAACAAAATAAGTTCATTTTCTATTTGCATCATGTGGTTCTAATGGAATTTTATGAAACCACTATAATTCTTTATGAAAAGATACGTCTTGACCGATTATGATTCAATATAAAAGAGTGTAATATAAAAGAACATAACTTTTGATGAAGAGAAATGATTCTTGATTTTGAAAGATTATAATTCTTTAAAACTTAAAAGAGTATAGTTTGAAAGAGCACAACTCTTATGAAGATTAAAAATAATTGACTCTTGATTAAGATAAATAAACAAATGATTATGTCCTTTCATGGAAGAGTAAGTTTCTTCTTTACTTTCCCTGTAATATAATTGGAACATATGAATGACAATAAATTTATTAATTTTCACAGTTATCCATCAAAGTTGAGAAAGAAGAGAACGCAATTCTATCCTAAAAAGATTCAAGGAACTTGAAGAACAATAACTTTTTAAAAAAAAAAGTATTATTAGCTTTGTCTCATCATTTTGGTGTCCTAATTTATGGTACAACTATATTGCTATCGTAATTGATAATTGATGATTAAAGAGCTACTTAATAATAATATAAGGTAAAATTAATATTTTAGTTTAAAGTAATTTTATTTTTAATGTGACAAAAAAAATAGTATTTTAATTTAAAGCTTTTGCCCCCACACTGCAATTATACGCTCCCATGAAGTCATAAAAAAGTGTATATGTTCAATCATTTATTAACATTATGTTGCCAACTACTAGCCAAAATTGGACTCTTGCATCATAATCGTGTAATTTTTTTCAAAAATTAACGTAATGAATATATTTTTTAAAAAATTATAAAAATAGGTAAATTATGCTTTGGAGTACCATTTCATTATGAAGAAATCGTGCTACAAAGTATGATTTTATTTTTTCATAAAATTATTATACTAAAATTATATATGCATGTACAATTTATATATACTAAAATTTTAGTTCGCAAGTATTTTACGAATTGTAAAAACATAATTTTAAAATTTACTAGTAAAATGCTAATTAAAATAGAAAACTTTAAGTATTTAAATCTTTTAATATTACAATATTCTGAAAATGAGCACAAACCAAAATCATTCTACTACTGTGTTACAAATATATTATTGCATTTAATATGGATTAAAAACTAAACATTAATTAAACAATCAAGTTAATTATTTCAATAATTAAAAATGAAAGGCAATTTAATTCTATATTAAACTTCAATAATTATGTATTACAGTATATAAAATAAAAATATATGTTTATATAAAAAATAAAAAATCTAGGAAAACTAAATCAAGAACATCAAAGACAGATTTGTGTTTTCAAGGGTCACCATGATTTTCAGGAATCTGGTTGGGATTCAACGGTAAGTATAGAGAGCCTTCATTAAAAATTTCCATCTAAAGCAAAATAAATTAATTAGATACACCTAACCAATATTTTGTAGATAATTTATTCGATAAATAGTTATTTTTGTTTCTAAATGTGTATTGCGTTGACAAATTTGTCCCAAAAAGATGAAAATTCAAATTTTTGTTTCTGAAAATGAAAAAAGTGTGACAAATTCATTAATCAGTTAACTTTTATTTGTTATCATTAATTGAAAGAGCCTATATGGCAAAGGACGAATTTGTTAGTACTTTGCACATTCAGGGAGGAATTTGTCATCTCTCTATCCAAAATATAATTTAATCTTCATATTCTTTCTTCTTTTAATCATTGCAAGCATAAAATTGTAATACACACTTAAAAATTAGGAAAACAAACATAACTTAAAACAAACATAATATTGTTAATAACTATAATTTGTTTGTTTTTCTGAAATTTCTATTGTAACAATATTAGATAATGACAAAATCAAATTGAGTCTCATTTTTTTGTAAGGATTAATTTAATGGCTGTACATTTTAATTTATTTGAGTATCATATTTTGGATAAAGTAATATCTCATAATTTTTGCTCTAAAATTTTGAATGTAACATTACCTTATCCAAAATATGAGACTCAAACAAAATGCACAACCATTAAGTTAAAATTCTTACAAAAAAATGAAACTCAACTTTATTTTATCATTACCTAATGTTGTTATAATAGAAATTTCAGATCAACGAAAAAATGATGTTTATTAATTAATATTATACTTACTAATATGTTTGTTTTAACTTATGCTTATTTTCTTAATTTTTAAGTATTTATTATAATTTATGTTTGTAATGATTAAAAAAGAGAGACTACTAATATTAAATTATATTTTGGGTAGAGAGCTGACCAATTCATCCTTGAATTTGTAGAACACTGACAAATTCGACTCTAAATGTGTCACAGAGACTCTTTCAATTAACGATAGACAGAGGTTAACAGATTGATAAATTTGTCATACTTTTTTCACTTTTAAGGATAAAAAATTGATTTTTCATTTTTGAGGACAAATTTGTCAGTGCACTACACATTCATAAACAAAAATAATTATTTACCCTAATTTATTTGATGTTGTAATGGAGAACTTATTCAAATTGATTGATTTCAAGGAACTTATTTAAAGGAGAAAACATGTACCAGATAAAGGATAAATTTAACAAATATCTTTAGATCATTGCTTAAAAAAATTACAACTAATTTTATTAATAAGAGAAAAAAAAAGAGAAACGTTTTTTTTAAATATAATTAAAAAACTAATGCCATTTTTATATTACTAACTACGAGGACTTGGTCAACTGTTACGCCCTCATTCGTACTTGCTAGTAATTTTTTTTTTTCAGAAAAACAAATAGAGTAGTTATAACTTATAAGTGATCGTAAAAGAAAGATTTCAAGAAACACTTAAACTAATGATAGTCTGAACTGATCATTATTTATAATAATAATGATAATGAGGAGGAGGAGGAGGAGGAGATTAAACTAGACGTTGAACAGATTAAACTTACATAATTTGATGTTTAAACAAATCATTTTAGGTTAATAAATTAGACAGTTATACTCAAGTTTAGCATTACCAAAAAAAAACTTTGAGCATTTTTTTTCAAACTACTACTAGTACTAACCAATTACTATTACACAAAATTGATATAAATAGTTTTTTGAGATTAGATTCTTAAACTAAAGTCTAAGATGCAGTATAAAAAAAAAAACTAAAGTCTTAAATTCGATTATCAACTTAAACATGAAAATGCGATTGAAAATATCACTTCATTTCAATGTGAAACTTACAACCTTAATTGGTACATCCTTTGTATTGGTACATCCTTTGTCCAATATGATTCTCCAACATTTAAAGATGTGGCAGCCACTAAGTGTGCTACCATTTCCCTCTATACCATTAGAAATTTTCAATACTCGAGAAAAGATAGAGAAAAAAAAATTATGATAGTATAAAAGTCACAAAATAGTGTAACTCAATAGTGTGATTGAACAAATTTACATATTGTATAAACTATTAAATGGTGTAATAATTATTATAATGTCATATGATATTTTTCTTATATAACATTGATAGTAAAGTTAAATTTATGATCTTATATAAATTATTTAAATTCTTGATGACTATCAATTTTAGTAAGTTAATTAAGTTTTCTATAGTTAAATTTATGATCTTATATAAATTATTTAAAATTGACTTGATGATAAAGGAAAAAAAAGAAGAGGAAAAACTAACAATTAAGCTATATCGTTGCATTACTGCTATTGAATGAGAACATGATATATAATAATATACGCATCAATTGATCAATAAGGTTGTGAAACTAACCTGCTAAGTCTAAGTCTAATTCAAATATACAAATCAGGTGGGATAAAAGAATTTGGTTATAACAAAATTGTCTAATACAAACTGGACTATCTGTTTTGCTTAGCTGGGTTTGTAGATCAGAATTCTTATCAGAGATATCAGAGACACACCCTTACTTACTCCTTAAACATGGCAAGACCCACAACACAATATTTATCATAGAGGTGTAGAGTATACCATGATATAATTAAGGAAAAAAAGAAGAGGGAGATGCATGATGTGCTCAATTATATTATTTGAGGCCTTAGCTGCATCCAACTTTGTTTACTAGGTTGACAAATTAGAATATGGCACATTATATTTATTTAGATGAAATTTTAAGAGAGACGGGGAGAGAGAATTTAATTTTATTTAATTCCTTGATGTTCTATTCAATTTATTGTTGAATGCAACTTCTTAGAGTGTCTTGCCTTTTCCGACTGGGAAGCTGGAACTTCACACAAAGGACAAAGCAAAGTAAATTTTGAAACAACTCCATGGCTGCAACCAATTACAGAAAAGGAATTTAAAACTTTCAAGGTCGAGGTTTAATTTCTTATACATATACATAATTTCTTTTACCTAACATCTAATTAACAGATGACAGTTTTCTAAAGTTAGAAACATTAAATTTAAATTCATTCACTTTAATGACTGAAAATTTCATCAAAATTAAGAAACCAAAAGACAATATAAATTAAAAAATAAAAATAATGGACAATATTAGGGAGTTTGAAAAAACGAAGGAATAGTGAGATTAAGTTTTCAGACTTATTATTTCTTGATTTATTTGGTCTCCTAGTCTTTTTAAGCACAACTCTTTGATTTCTGCTTGATCATTTCCATAAATTTGATATTTACATCAAACTTATGCGTGAAATTCCTTTGAATTTCTGCAAGTTGTTTTTAAATTTAATCTAAGTTTTTCTTAAAGATTCTTAAAAATTCAAATTAAACACAAAAATATAAAAAAGCCTAATGTATTCGAATTTAAATAAAATATAAAATAACTGAAGTTATTTTTTTTGCTGATTTTTTTGTTGTTGCTGAGTTTTAAAATAACTGAAGTTAATTAACAATATTAATAAATGAAGCAAAAAAAAAGTATAATTTATTGCACTTCAAAATCCTTAGTTACTTCCGTCACCCTCACAAGCAATGGAAATGTTTTATTTTTATGTCACCCTCACAAGCCGAACCTTTCCACCTCTTTGGGCCCATAAAATTTCTCCAGTCTTGACGTTCCAACAATGTTCCATTTCCTCAATTTCAGTTTGTTAATTTTGAATTTTCATTCATAATAATGCATTAGTAACAAAAAACCTACCTAAAAGGCCTAGGTTTGAAAAAGGTTTCAATTTCAGTTGATAAAAACACAAAGGTGCCATGGTCACAACAAAGAATAGGCAAACTCCATATTGAATTTTTCACCCCAAAAGATGTTATCATAAATGATTTTCATTACTTTAATGTAAACATCTTGTGAATGGTTCAAATGAAGCTTAGAGTCTCATAAAAGTTTAGAAATTTTCAAATTGTTTGTATTTTATAATAATAATAAAATATAAAAAAATCTGGACGGCTTCTCTAAGTTTAACGTTGAGCAATGAAAAACATAAAATTATTAGATTATATATCAAAATGACTACCAACCAACAGTGGACCCCAACAACAACACCAGAACTTTGTATATTTTATAGTGATGTTTTAACAAAAGGTTACGATCCCTCGGTGAATCTATATAAATTGAACCATAAATTGATAATCATAAACTCGTACATAGATTGTTGATTAACTTGATTGTCGTTCTAATTACTCGACAATAATTATAATTATGTTTACATATTTTCTTCTTCATATCAACGTAAATTAAATTAAGAGCAACTGCATAAGCCAATGAAAAAAAATCAATAAAACAAATTAATGAAAAAATACAAATTCATGTATAAATACCTATTTTTTCTTTTAAAAATAATATGAATTTTATTTTTATATATTATTAATGTAAAACAAAATTTGCATTATTAAATAATTAGAAATCATGATAATTATTCTAAAATTTAATAAATTTATCATACATATTAAATTTTTATTGAATGATAATATAAAAAAATAAATACACTGTCAATACATAAATTATTATTTTTAAATAATATTAGCAATATAGATAAACTATTCATTTGATTCGTATATTATTTTTATTCTATGTTTTAATTCATATATAAAACCCTATAAATTTTAGTTTCTACTCAATTTTTTGTGAAGATCTATCACTATTAAAAACAATTATATAATTTTTCCACCATAAAAAATGTTCTTTAAGTATTAACAATAGAATCAAACTAAATATTTTTATGCAGAGAGTAAACCTTACAATTAGGGTCTAAATTTAAAATGAGTACTGTTATAGTTTAACTCCAAAATGATTAACGTAGGCTGATTAATAAAAATAATACAAATTAAATATTTAATTAGCAAAATGGTGCAAATGGGAAAATATTTAGAAAAATGGGGCAGTCAATCACGCCCATTTGGGGCGTGTTTAAACACGCCCAAATGGGGCGTGTTTGTGCACAGGATGACACGTGGCAGCAAAAAAAAGGGGGTGTGGGGTTTTCGCGGTGTTTTCGTAAATTACGGAAGACCATAACTTTTGACTGGGATGTCCGATTGAGGCGTATGATATGTTAAAATGATCGTAATTGAGAGGAGAAGCCCCTAGCAACTTCCAAAGGGAGTTGCCCAAAATTTTTTCCCAAAAGAGGCCTCTAAGTGCCTCAAAATTGTGATTTAAGATTTAAACCTCCAAAAAACTTCTTCTTTTCTAATTTTTTATTTATTTAATTACTGAATTGCATGCTTTTTTAGTTACTTCTCTTAATTTCGAGCGTTTTGACATAAAATACGCCCCCATTGGATATTTCTATCAAGTTATGACTTTAAATATTAAGATTAAGCTTATCAAAAATGGGGGTGCATTTAGTAAATGTTAGGTTTTTTATTTTTTTAAATTACTTCTCTTAATAACGTTTATTCACTATTACAGTATTTGATAATTAAATGGACAAGTGAAACAAAGAACTCCAGTGAGTTAGGATTCATCTGTCACTGCTGCTTTTTTGGCTATTCAAATTTCCCAAAAACCAATATTTATTTACCAAAATTATACTGTAAATTTTTAAACGTTTTCAGTTCTAAAAAATTAAAAAATCACAATATTGTGGTTGCAACATTTTAAAAAAAATATAATATTCTGTAAAAAAAAGTGTTAGCAACTGATTTAGAGACCAATTAGAGACGGAATTTATAACAAACAATATTCTAAGTGTTAGTGACTGAATTAGAGACCGAATTAGAGACGGAATTAGAGACGGATTTTTTAAAAAACCCCAATATTGTGTAAAAAAGTGTTAGAGACCGAAATAGAGACGGAATTAGAGACGGACTGAAACACGCCCCATTTGGGCGTGTTTGGGTGCCCCATTTTGCTAAATATTGCTTCAATTGCCCCTTTTTGCTAAATAAATAATTAATTTGTATTATTTTTAAAAATGAGCCGATTAACGTAAGCTGCTGACGTGGCGACAACTTAGGGGTTAATATGGTGTATCCGTTCGCACCTAAACACAGCGAGGACTGAGATAAGTACCACATAGTAATCTTGAATTTTGTTATCAAATCCAACGAGAGAGAGAGAGAGAGAGAGAGAGAGACTCTAACCCGAACCTAGTCAGGTTGTTCCTTCTTCCAATCTTCATTCATATCAGATTCTCAATTCGTCAAGCTCTATCAATGGGAACTGCATGGTTCCAAAATCCGAGGTTATTGTCTGTCTTCACCCCACCATAGCTACACTCTGCCTTTCTATGCTCTCTGCTTAAAAAAAATAATATTTTTTCATTCGGTGATTTATATGTTCATCTGGGGTTTTGAAATCTTTATCATTTTAGATCTTGATCTAGGGTATCATAATTTTTATCTCTGGGGTATCGGTGTTTGTAACAATTAGGTGTCTGTGTTCTTTGGTTGGTGGGAGTATGGGATAGATGTCTGAATCTGAAATTTTGCTTGATTTGGGGTTTTAAGGAATTAGAGGACATGGATTGTGTAGGGCATTCTTCTGAATCAGGATCTGGAGTTTGTGTTACTCAATCAGTAGAAAAGGGAGGTTTTGGTGGAGATGGGAGGTGCTGTAAACAAGCTTCCCCTCCAAGGAGTGGTGGGTCCAGGAATACTAGTCCAATGAGCCGGGCCGGGTCCAGGAACACGAGCCCTTTGCGGCAGAAGGTTGTTAAGACCAAGCCTAGGGGTTTGGATGAGGAAACACTTGCCACATTTGGTAAGGTAGTGCATGCTGATGTTCAGATGGAGGATAATATATGGGCAATGTTGCCTGAGGACTTGTTGCATGAGATCTTAGCTAGAGTCCCCCCGTTTCTGATTTTCCGGCTTCGATTGGTTTGCAAACGGTGGAATTTGCTGCTACAGGATAGTAGTTTTCTCAAATTCCATTCCAGTGTGCCATCACATGGGCCGTGTCTCCTTACGTTTTGGAAGAACACACAAACCCCCCACCCCCAGTGTTCAGTCTTCAGCTTGCCACTGAAAGCTTGGTATAGAATACCTTTCACTTTTTTGCCACCGTGGGCATTCTGGTTGGTTGGCTCTTCTGGTGGGCTTGTTTGCTTTTCTGGGCATGATGGGCTAACGTTTAAGACCTTGGTGTGTAATCCCCTAACTCAAACTTGGAGGGCATTGCCTAGTATGCATTACAATCAACAAAGGCAACAGGTATTGGTTGTTGATCGGGTGGATTGGTCGTTTAAAGTGATAGCCACTAGTGATATTTACAGTGACAAGTCATTGCCAACTGAAGTTTATGACTCAAAGACAGACACGTGGACAGTTCATCAGATTATGCCGGCAGTTAATCTCTGCTCTTCAAAAATGGCATATTGTGACTCCAGATTGTACTTGGAAACCCTTTCACCACTTGGTCTGATGATGTATAGACTAGACACAGGTCATTGGGAACATACTCCGGCTAAGTTCCCTCGATCTTTGTTGGATGGTTATTTGGTTGCTGGTACCCAGAAGCGTCTTTTTCTTGTTGGAAGGATTGGCCTTTATAGTACTCTACAGAGTATGAGAATTTGGGAATTGGATCATAGTAAAATTACATGGGTGGAGATCAGTAGGATGCCCCCAAAGTATTTCCGTGCTTTATTGAGATTATCAGCGGAGAGATTTGAATGCTTCGGGCAGGATAATTTAATCTGCTTCACCTCTTGGAACCAAGGGAAGGGCCTTCTGTATGACGTGGATAAAAAGATCTGGTCATGGATTGGTGGGTGTGCTCTGCAGTCATACCACGATCAAGTTTGTTTCTATGAGCCAAGGTTTGATGCTTCTATTTACTAAGCTAGAGTCTTATGACATAATGTCAGTTGTATATCAACATTTACAAAACCGAGGATTACCAGTGATTTTGTTGACGTGTTTTCTTTGCAATGCCATTCTCTCTGACCATTCATAATGTTATTTCCTCACAATGGGCTGATTTTGTTTATCAGTAAAATATCTTACTCACAAGCTGTAATGAACAGCATGCCTGACTGTGAATGCTGGTTCAGCTCCATAGACAGATTTTTGTGAATGGAATTCAAGGTGAAACATAACGCAAGAGGTAGTGTGACAGTGTGAAGAGGATATGAAGCTGATGTACACTGCTGAAGGAAAGGTTATAAACTTCTACATAAGGGTTTGAATGCTTAAAAGGGCGTATGCAGCTGATGATGTTTGGGGGTCATTTTTTGGAGACATTATCATTTGGAAATGCTTAGGGCATTGAAATTGTGCATCAACTTTCACTGCTTTTCTGACCATTGGCGTACCAGTGTAATGTAACTGTTTTAAATCTTGTCTTGAAACATTGACCATATGTAACTTTCTCATGTAAATGGATTTTCCCAACCTTTTTTTTTTTTGAAAAAGAGAACTCTTGAAGAAAATGGTTAACTTTATAATTTCATAATCTTGATCTTCATCTATTATATAAATTGATCTTGTTATTTATCTGTACTATTGTTCTAGTCTTGATGCCAATACAAAAACTGTTTCTAGTTGAGATGTGATATTCAAATGAATGCTAGAGCTACTATGTCTATCTGCCATCCTGTCTTCTGTTATGTTTTCATATTATGTCCACTCTCTGGCTCTCACCTATGTGCAGGGATTATTCACTCCACTGTTGCCAATCTTGTAGATTGATAGGAAAAGGTTAATGTGATCTAATGATACTGGTTGAAAGATGGAAATATCTATGGCTTATCTGAAGCTTTGTTCAGTTGATTTCCTTAATTATATTTTATAGATTCTACCATTAGTAACTTTGTGCAAACAGATTTATATATTACCCATTTTGATTCTTTTATAAATTTATGCTAATAGCCAGGGTTTGTGGTTGTTTGCCAGATGTTGATGTATGCCTTGCAATCATTAATTGGAAGGAATTAAATCTCAGTGATTTCTGCATTTAAGATAAATTGCTGATAGTTTCTTTTAAATATTTTTTTGGCCTATCACCCATATCTGGGGCTAAGTGCTCCTAGCTGAGGTTTCAATAACTCAGCAATGTGGACGATAGTTGTAAGTAGTTTTACTTAAGAGCTGAGAGCATCACGGCAAATGATAATTTGTGCACAAATGGATAGAGTGATAAACTAGCTATTTTCCTGAGTACAATCTAGTTACTTGATAGATGCTTGCTAATCTGTGGCTGCTGCCAGGGACTGCATGTGAACTCCACTCCAACTGTTTTTGGGTTCCTACCATAAGTTTATGTGGTTAGAAAAGTTGGGTCATGGCAATGTATAGTAGTTTGATTGATACCTTGAATGACTAGGTGATTGCGAGTCTGATATTTGTTTCTTCCATTTGTAGCTATTAATATCACAGCATTGAGGTAAGTTGAGGGTGTCAAATTGATATCATAGTTTTATTGATACCTTGATGAGTAAGTGATTGCGAGTATGATCTTTTGTTTCTTCCATTTATAGTTATTATTATCAGCATGAGGTAAGTTGAGGGTATAAAATTGGTCACCTTCATAGATAGACAAGTAGATAGATGATACTTTTTTTTCATGGTGTAGTTTATATGCGTACGTATCAAGGATGTAAAATTATAATTTTCCTTTTCGTTCCTTATACTCCATCCAATAGGAACTTTAATCCTCTAGCCATTTGAATGATCTATGTAGAATTTATGACATTGTTGCAGGCAATCTGGAACTTCACACTCAAACAAAAGACTAGGCACCCAAACCAACCCCCTAACTTGAGCCATAGCATTAACCACCACGTCCTTTATAATTATTTCGGCTTTTTTATAAATCGATGAGTGATGAAGAAATTCAAAAGGGCAAAGCATAGGAAGCACTTCTACATATTAAGATTTTTTACATTATCATATAATTATAATTATAATGTTTTTTCCTCGTTGCATTCTCTTCTACCATCTCCATATCTGATATGATAATGAAAGTGTCGGTGATATTGCAGCTGAAAACGAAGGGGGGAGGGGCATGGGTCCACTATAGAATGCCCTGGAAGGATCAGAAGACAGTTTTTTTCTTTTTCGTTCTGTTTGCAATTATATGATGGAACATGTCATTAACATGAAGTAACTTTTTAAAATTCGATTTAAATAGTGTAAGTGCACTACCATAATGTTATGTTAATTAGGAGTATATTATATGACGCTATATTCCCCACCACATACCAAAAATATCCATTTAAACAGGCTTTAAAGGGATAAGTTAAAGAAAGACAACTAATTCTTCTAAATATACTTATTCTACGCTTTTAGAAAGCCTACATATTTGCTTCTCTTGCAAGATCAGGCAGCAAGGTTAAATTATATGCGAAAAAAACAAGTCAGTCAGGTGGCTCAATTGAATTTTAATTAGTAAAGGATATTTTTTTTAGCAATCCCAAAGTTATTAGACAAATTATGAATCTATTGTGAAATAATATGATCATGATATATGTACTTATATTAGGTTTTTATAACAATGCTTTTAAAACTTCTGTAATAAAAAAAATGCTTTTAAAACTAAACTGGTGATTGAATTGAATAAAACATTAGTTCAAAGTATAATGGTATAACTAAGGTCAAAACCATTTTAATAATAATAATAATAATAATAATAATAATAATAATAATAATAATAATAA
>CM023948.1:12128435-12151504 GCA_013407115.1 Glycine latifolia | reverse complement strand
AGTAATAATAATAAAAAAATAAATAAAATATTATAGAAACATAATATTTTAACTTTATAATACTAAAAACTAAAATAAAAATAGAAGTTGGATAAATAGTCATTTTTATCTCTGAATGTGTAAAACGCTAACAAATTTGTCCCTGAAAGATGGAAATTCAAACTTTTGTTCCTAAAAGTGAAAAAAGTGTGACAGATTTATCCCTCCGTTAATTTTCGTCATTTACCGTTAATATCAAGGACAAATTTGTCAGCGCACTACACATTTTGGGACGAATTTATTAGCTATCTACCCAAAATATAATTTAATCTTCATATTCTCATTTTTCTAATTATTGCAAGTATAAAATTATAATAAACACGTAAAAGTTAGGAAAACAAGCATAAGTTAAAACAAACATAATAATAAGTATAATATTGATTGATGAACATATATAGTTTGTATATTGCTTTAAAATTTTTACTGTAACAGTATTAGATAATGACAAAATCAAGTTGAGTATCATTTTTTAAGGATTAATTTGATGACTGTGCATTTTTGTTTGATTCTCATATTTTGGGTAAGATATTGTCACATTAGAAATTTATTGATTAATAAGCATAATTTGTATGTTGCTCTAAAATTTATATTGTAACAGCATTAGATAATGACAAAATCAAGTTGAGTCTCATTTTTTTGTAAGGATTAATTTAATGATTCTGCATTTTAATTTGTTTGAGCATCTTATTTTGGAAAAATATTTTCTCATATTTTTGCTTTGAAATTTCTAATGTGACAATATCTTAGCCAAAATATGAGACCTAAACAAAAATGCATAGCCATTAAGTTAATTCTTACCCAAAAAAATGAGACCTAACTTGATTTTGTCATTACCTAATGTTGTTATAATAAAAATTTAAGAACAATAAACAAATTATGTTTATTAATCAATACTATGCTTATTATTATGTTTGTTTTAACTTATGCTTGTTTTCCTAATTTTTAAGTGTTTATTGTAATGTTATGCTTGTAATGATTAAAAAAAAGAGAATATGAAGATTACGTTATATTTTGAGTAGAGAGCTGACAAATTCGTCCCTGAATGTGTAGTGCGTTGACAAATGCGTCCCTAATATTAATGGTAACGAAGGGATATATTTGTCACACTTTTTTCACTTTCAGGGACAAAAATTTGAATTTCCATCTTTCAAGGACAGATTTATCAACACTTTACATATTCAAGAATGAAAATGACTATTTACCCATATAAGTTTATAGGTTTTTAACATTTAAAGTATACATAAAAGTTTAAATTAAATGTTATAATACTTAAGTCTAAGTTTCAACTCTCTACTTGGTGACACAGTGTATCAATTAATTTCACTCGCATACTTCACTCATCAATCAGAGGTTAAATCTTTGAATGAGAGGCATTAACAGTTTGACACTTAAGTTTTCAACATGTTATGTTTATAGAGAGGGTAATAAATGCACATATTGGTTGGCGAGACATGACTCTTCATCAATTACCCTTTTGGATACTTGAACATCTTGTGGACCCTTAACATCTTTTGTTAGCCAATGTGCTTAGGATTTATATCTTGAGATTGTAATTTCTGTTTACTTTTTATATTCTACTGTTAAAAAAATGTCTAAGTTTCAACATTATAAAGCATTAAATATTAATCATTAATAATAACAAGTTTACATTTAAGATAAAAAGAAAAGTGACAAATAATTTAAGTTGATTTTTCATTTTTTTTCAAAGAAAATAAAATAAACACCACTACAAAAGCATAATATAACAACGCCTCGTTAACGACGGTTATCTTAAACCCATCGTCGTTTCCAGCGTAGTGGTATTTTTGTAAATACCAGAAACATTTCAAAGACGGTTCTTGGATAACCGTCTTCATATGGTCAATACAACGAAGCGTGTGAGGAAAATTGACGTCATTTTTATGTAATCAAAGACGGTGCGGGAAAACCATCTTTGAATCCGAATAACAAAATTAAAAGGATTTTTTACCTTTTAAGATATTTGCTCCCTTGTGTAACACTGCTGTCTATGATTCCACATCGTCATACAGGTACCCATATTGGTGACCTTAAGGTGTAATCCCTTTTATTTCTATTTTAATTTCCTCCCGTGAGCACGACCCTGTCTTCGCTGTTGCCAACATTTATCACATTCTTCCTTCTCAGTTGTGTGTGTGTGTGTGTATATGTATAATACACACACACACACACACACACACACACACATACCTCTCTCTCTATGACTCATATGGGTTTTCGTGGGACAATCTGTTGGGATAGGGGAAGACAAGGACAACTTGGTGGGGGGCTGGGTAGGAGTGGGGTTGTCGGTGCTCAACAAAGGGGGAGGGAGGGTTTAGATTTTTTGCTACTATTATTATTATTGGAGGGTTTAATATGTTTTGGGTTCGTTTCTGCGTTTTGGGTATGCCTCATTTGTGGCGATTCACGTGTCAATTTATTGATTAATTGTGCTCTGAATGTTGTGGGCTTAAAATTTTGTATGATTTTTATATCAGTTTCCATTGCAAAGTAGGAATATTGTTTCCTTGTATAGAAAACCCCTCAATTTTACCTTGTTGTTCCCTTTTTATATTAACATTTTTAAAAGATTGTGATAAGAAATAGGTTTATGATGCATGCTTTGTTTGTGTTATTTAAAATTTGCCTTCGTTTGTGTTATTTAAAGTATGCAGTACTGTTTTCGTTATCACTTCCTTGACCTCTATTATTCGCTTTAACCTCCTAATTCTGTGTGTTCTTTTTAAGTGGTATTCCATATCTAATGTGACATTTTTTCCTATTCACTTCTTTGAACTTGATACTCTCTAGGATCGAGCCCTACGACCCTGCTGAAGTTGATAAGTTATTTTGTGCTGCACCAGAAAGGTGAATTTGCTACCTCCCTCTGCCTAAACTTTCCATATATTGAAAAATAAAAAGGTTAACTCATCTTTTGACTGTCCTTTATATAACCAACATCTCACTAGTTGCATTACTAAATTACTTTTTCATATCGTGGATGTAGAACTCTAGAATTGGTTGACTGTCTCTAAAAGCTTTTAAGATAAGTTATAGATTCAACAAAACTGAGCAGTCATTGCAAAGAGAAGAGAACATCGTGTATAACTTAGTTCTTATGCTCACTGAGAATTAATAGACCTTTTTCCTGTAAAGTGTTCAGTTTAAGTCATAAATGTCTTGCCTGTTGAAAGCCTTAGCCCCTTATAAGTGTTGGTTGGAGATTTTGTGCAATTCTGCGATGAAGTTGTGATTGATGTTGTTTTTATACTTATATCATGATTTCTATAAGAGAAGCTAATAGGAATTAAACTTACTTTACATGGGAAAAAGAAGGGGCAACCTATAAAGTATAAACTGCAATAGTTGTTTGATTGGGTAATAGTGACTAGTGAGTGATAGTGTTTTTGGAAGGAAAGCTGAATTCTTTGGCGGTCATAATTTATCACAACTGTAGTTCTTTGTGCTACTTGCACTACAATGGAAATTTATTTTTCGTTTCCGGGCTTTATATATTTTTAGTAGCCCTGTTATGTAGGGATTTTGGCTTTTCTTCTCCCTTTCTTTTAATCCAGCTCTTTTGTCATTTTGCTTACTACTTGTGCTTGAAAATCTTTTTGGTCTTATTGTTGGGGAATAAATAGTTTCAATTACTAGAGAGTAGACAAATTGGAGCCTCCAAAAATGTGATGTGGTTCTTATTCTTGTATGTTGTGATTCCACGAAACCAGTTAGTTTGAGGTTTTTCTTTTGGTGGGGGCTTGGTTGATCATTGTTCTTGTTAATTTTTTATGCAGCCATATTTTTATATACCTTAAAATGAAACCACTTATGCTACTTTAATTCTATATCTTAGATTCAAGATGGTTAGTACACTATCAAATATTGATACATATACCCATCAAATATTTTATTTGTATATTGTGTTGTATCTCTAAATACATTTCCTTTTGAGCTAATTTTTTCCTGTCTTTTTGAGAAAAGAATGAGTAAGAATTTTTCTTTAATCATTTTTTTATATAACTAGCTCCTCCTGGATTATTTTGTACTGCCTTTACCAGATTTATCTGTAACACTGTTTCCACGTAGAGTTGGTAACATATATAACATTCAGTACTCTGTGAGTTGGAATGAGGAGGGTGAAGATGTTGTTAATCAATAATTGTATCTGATTTGGATGGTTTATTATTTCATGACTCCTTATGTGTCAATACTCACCTAGAAGTTCATCTTTGAACTATAAGGATGTTGATATAGGTGTCGATGTACCTGGAAATTGTACTTATGCACATGCTAGTGTTTGGGGGTAGGAAGTATTTCAATAAAAATTTAAATAGTCTGGTGCAGGTAAAGACCAAGGTAGATCCTAGCAATTTTTTCAGATATGAACAGAGTATTCCATCACTTACTTTTGTTCATAGTATATAGTGTCAGAATAGAAGAAGCATTGAAGGCTCTAAGAGGTATAAAATAAAGGTCTGATTTAGGACAAAAGGTATCTATAAGCAACTGGAACACCAGTTCAGACTTAGAGGTTAATTTGTCATAAAATTTGATTGGTTAGAGAACTATTTGTTATGCAATTGTATTTTTCTTGATGAATAATTCTTTATTAATTTCAATCGTATGCTAACATTGCTACATTGATATAAAAAATTTATGGTCTAATGGAATTTCTTTCAAAATTTTAGATTATTTTTTTAATTTGCTTTCCTTAAAACATATCTACTCGTTTGTTTTCTTTTAGTTTATTTATGCACCTAACTTTTTTTATGTAGTTTATGCACCTTACACTTATGTTTAAGAAAACAATTTATTTCATATTTATTAATAGTTCCAATTGCAAAGTTTAAATTATGAATATTAGAATAATTAAAGTAATTCAATCAATTGAATTTGTCAAATTTGTGAAGACAACACGAGTATATGACTGGAATACCTAAATTTTTATTGGCATGAATCTCTAAATACATTTCATTGCTGCTAGGACTTTGCTGTTTATCATTTGCATTTATTTTTTGTTGGTCCTCAAAAAAGTTTTCCCCTTTCTATGTATTCTATCTTCCCTTAAAGCCCCTCTGTGTTTTGTCTTAGGAGTGTTATTGTTGCGTTCAATAGTAATTTATTA
Organism: Glycine latifolia; assembly: GCA_013407115.1. Lineage (NCBI taxonomy): Eukaryota > Viridiplantae > Streptophyta > Magnoliopsida > Fabales > Fabaceae > Glycine > Glycine latifolia. The sequence continues at coordinate 12,146,337 of CM023948.1, read as the reverse complement.
CCTAAGTAGAAAACTTGCTTATTTATCTTGTCATTGCCATTATGTGATTCAAGTTTGACAATTTCACAGCCTTTGGAAGAAAAATGTTGGCATATTTTGTCCCCCTTTTCTCTGTCAAATGCTCTTCACCCTTTTCTCTCTAATATGCATTTTTCTCAAAGTTCTTCTTCCTGTCTCAGATCCTAAGGGCTTGCACCTACTACTGCAACTCAGATTCTCTTGCTTTTGGACTTATTATCATCTGCCCTCATGCCTGCTCTTGTCAATTACTGTGGTAAACTTGATGACATTTTCTTATAATTTTTATATATTTGATTGATATCTGTTCTTGAATTTCAGTTTCTGATTGCTGTCTTGGTCTACATTTACTGATTGAATTTATATATAGGCTTTGAGGTTTGTCATATAAGTGAATAGGAAAATACCCAAAACAAAAAAAATAAGTATTTTTTCAATGGATATGGTTTTGTGGTATGCTTAGGAACCATTTTCTTAGAGCTTGATTTGATCTACTACTGATAAGGTTGATTTGGATTTTTTCATTTGTTTTCGACAGAGGAGAACCCTCTTTTTTTTTATGGTGCCTCATTGCATTTGGAAGAAATGGAAGTAAAGTTCTTTGGGTGAAACCTCAGTACTTTGTATTGAATTCATTAATAATAACGACACTATTAAGATTAAAATTTCTTTTATTAAGTTATTGTTTTCCCTCATTCTGTAAATTTATATGTATAGAAGTTATTGACACTTGAATCAATGATGTGGTTGATGGAGAGTTTGAGCAAACCATAAATTGTTTCAGCTGACTTATGATCCCATGAACTTAATCCACCCAATAATGTGACACATCATTCACAATTAGATACCATGTATATTTGTCATTTGCAACAATTACTAAATGAAAAGAAAGTGTTTAAGTCCTTGTCTGGAACCTGGTGACGCATAACTCAAGTAGGGATGAAGTAGTTGGCCTCGCTATCAATATAAGAGGCTTCAATCATTGACTATGCCTCTTCAATTATCCAGTGTCTGCTGGTGACCATCTCCAGCCTGTTCTGTTCTATCTTGGCTGGTTGTATGCATACATACAACACATACAACTAGCCTGTTCTGTTCAATCACTGATATTTGCTTTGCTGTTTCTTGAGTTTGAAAACCTTAGATTAAACTCTACTATAGTTCCATTTTCAATTCATCCCAATAGACTGCTAGCTTTTCTTTTTTATCGGCAAAAATATGCATTTATATATATAATATAAAAAAGGAGAGACAATACAAGTAGTACTAAAGCAAAAACAGAAGAGGCAAAACAAAACAAGACCTTTGGCAACCTAATACATGGAAAAGGCATGGATTAAGGTGCCAAAAATCTAGCAGAAACAGAAGAGAAACCCCCACAGCAGAGAGGGGTAACTAAATCTATATGTTATACCCTCCCCTGATAACAAAAAACTCCCCCAGATTATAGGACCAAACATGAAGTTTCATATTAAATCCTTTCTCCAAATTCTTACTCCATATCCAACATGTGAATATAGCATCATCCATTAGCTTGTGACTGTTGAAAGGCTCATTTTGGAAAATAATACTGTTTCTATGGCACCAAATAGTCCATGTCAGTGCTATCCACCACGTTAGCCAACTCTGCCCACAAATCCCGCTCAAAAAATAGTAGGAATGTTGGCAGAAATGTTCCTTAGGATTCACTGAGCACACATTGAGGATAGAAATCAAAGACAATGAATCCCACCAAATTGGCCGAATTTTATCACAGCTAAAAAATAAATGTGCTGCATCCTCCTCAAACCTCCTGCAGAAAGGACAGATTAAATCGTTTAGTTCCACATTTCTTCTTCTCAGGTTCAGCTTTGTAGGCAGCCTGTCCTTAATTAGTCTCTAAGCATAACGTAATGCTTTAGAAGGGACTTTTATCTTCCATAGCATCTTGTACACTTCAAAAAGATTCAGAGATGTCCAGTCCTTGTTGATGAAATTATAAGCACTCCCCACGGTGTACACTCCACTTGGATCAGCCCCCCAATTCCACGCATCTTGTTGTTGTGGTTGTACCATCGACCCTTGAAACTCTTCTAAGAACTTGATAACTGAATCCACTTATTTCCATGAAAGGTCTTCTCCACTAAAACTGGCATTCCCAGTCCTGAGAAGTTTGTGAACCCATCTGCTAGATGAGTTGTTGTTGTTGATTGGAAATCAAGTACAATCTTGGGTATTTGTCCTTAAGTGACAGCCCCACATTCTTTCATGCATCCTCCTAGAATAAAATCTTTGACTAACAGCCCACCTTCCAATCAATTCCTCTTATGATCCTGCATCCTTCCTCATTTAAATTACAAACAGAACCAAGATCCCTCCACCATATGGATTCTCCTCCAACCCTTCTATTGACTCCCAAGTTCCTCCATCCTCCATATTTTTACTCCAACACATTCACCCATAACTCATCCTGTTGATGGAACATATTCCAAAACCATTTCCCAAGTAAAGCATAATTGAACGTAATAATGTCCTTAATACCCAAACCCCCACACTCCTTAGACTGCTAGCTTAACTTTATACAAATTGAATAATTAATCCAAGACAAAAAAAATCATATTTTTATTTATTTATTTAGCTCTAATTCAATTAATTAAGTCAAATAATTAATAAACTAAAAAATGTGAATTATTCTCAATTTTTTATATGTATCTTTAATTTTTAAGAAAAAAAGAAAAATTCATGTTGTCTCTTAAGCTATATAAATAGAGGCTACTCTTTCTTTATCTTTGTACAAAAATTAACAACCATATCTATATATTGAGAAACATGAAGAAGGTTTCACCCTTAGTATTTTCCATCATCTTTTTGGCCTTCACCATAGAACCCTTTATTGGCATTGCTGCAGCAGCACTAGAACCAATGCTTGACACTTGAAGCCAAAAGCTGACAACAGGTGTGAAGTACTACCTTCTGCCAGTGTTTAGAGAGGCAAAGGTGGATGCCTAACATTTTCAAGCAGTGGCAACAACACATGCCCCTTTTTTGTATTGCAAGAGAAGCTTGAACTCTCAAAGGGCACCCCAGTTACCTTCACACCCTACAATATTTTACCCTATAGATACCACAACGGAGGTTGCGCATCAAAAGCTTCATATCTTTGTGATTTTGTCTGCATCCAACACAAAAAGGCTATAACTTTAGCATAGTGTATCAAAATAACCTTGGATTAGTAGTCAATGGATAATATGATATCAAAATAACCTTTTAGACTTGGAGGGTTTGCTTCATCAATAATACAACTAATTGGCATTGTTGTTGTAATGACAGATGTTACATGGCAAGTTTTGCTCCTAGTAGTCCCGATGGCTATTATTTGTTTGTGGATGCATAATATATTAGAGATCTTCCACCTTATTTTTTAATTTGAAAAACTGCTTTCCAAAAATAAATAGAAAGAGTTGTGTTCTTAAGCCAAAAATCAAGTCATGAAGGATAGAATAAGGTCCATTTATTTGATAAATATCAATTCATCTTTGTATCTTTGTAATAATTTCTTTTTGCTTTAAGGCATATAGAGTCAGTGGATATAGAGTCAAAGCATACATGGTGAAGGCTTGGCTTTGTGCTGACTTGAGTATGGACATGTGTTAGTTACATGGTGAAGGCTTGGGAACATGGTATTTTGCTAAGCAATTAATTTTGGGTATATGATTATGGCAGGTGGATGAATCTGCTCACAAATTTGATGAGCATGCACCTTCTTTGGTCACTTGTTTGGTTCAAGAAGTGACACACAAAGCTGAGAAAGTAGTGAGTCAAGCCAAGTCAATTCATCCTTATGTTGATTTCTCATGGGTATTCGTTAATTATATTGTTCATCATATTATGTGTTACAACTAATTAAATTTGCAGGCAAGCAAAGGATGCTTTGAAGATACCGAAGAAGCGTTTCAAGTATATATGTATAAAAATTTATAACATTTTAAATGGAAATTATTGAACGGTATGGTAAAATATAAATATGCTATTATTTGTTTGAGAAATTTCCAAAACATATTTGTCATTTTGTGTTTATTTATCTATTGTCTAAAAAATTTTAGTCAGACCTTATACATTTCGCCCTCGTTTGTATCGCAGGCTACTCATTTTGACTATTTAAGGTTAATTTCTTCCTTCAATGTAAAACCATGGAAGATTCTATTTCATTTCCTTGCCAACTTAGACAGAGAGACAGAGAGACAGAGATAGAGAGATGGCAATTGGTTTCATGGAGATGCAGCTGGTGAAAACAAAGGGTTTTCAAGACACAACTATCTTTGGTACAACTGAAATCTTTTTTGCTTCTTTACAGTTTAGGTTGGCTTATGTTTCTCCTTAGTCAAGGGTAGTAGGCGCTGGAGATTTAGTTGACCATCCCAACAAAATTGCTCTTAATTATCTTAATGTTTTTTTTTCATATACAAGCTTTGTTGTATTGCCTCTTCCTCCTGTAATATAAGCTTGATAACAATATGCTTATCAAATTTGGACAGGTGAGTTTTTGTGGTTTTGGATTGAGATTGGTTACAATGTTTCTTTGTGAGAACAATTGGAATTGAGTGACATAGATTAGAAAGTATGTATTCAATATTGCATGCAAATGTCCTTTGATGTTGGCTGGATTTGCAAAAGGAATATGAGAGGGGATAGGTATAAATAATTCTAGCAGATAACCTAGATGTTACTAGGAATAAGTTCTAGATTCACCACAAAGCAAGGAAAATCTTCTTGTTTCTTATTTTACTTACAGCAAGGCCCTTTGAGGGTACATAAGAGCTTGATTAGCAAATAAACATTGTTCTAGAAACTTCTAATTCATATAGTATCATAATGGGATTTAAATCCCATTCATTAACTAGAGATGTGACCAATGATATTCTTTCAACCACCAATGACCTCTTCCCTTGGTTGTCATTTCCAGCAACTTTCTAGTGAACTCTGTCAATTTCCAGCCACATCAAATCTCTGGCTGATGTTAAGAGTGTTCCACGATCTTTTATGGTATAATTTTTGCCTTATAGTATAAGTTTTACCTTTTCAACTGAGTTTAGTGGATTTAATATTTAAAAATTGGGTTTATTTGTGACAAGCTTAAAGCTTACGAATGTGTAGTTCATGTATCTTATGTCAAATGATTTCATGCCTGACATGCTTAACGCTTTTAGTTTTTGTAGGAATTAGTATTTATGAAGTAGCACCCTGCACTCATTTTTACTCTTTGCCTAGGAAATAGTCCCTACTAAGTCTATTTATATAGATGTTCTACACACCATAAGTTATGTACAATCAATCCATTCCATCTTATCTCTTCCTCTGTTCATTTATTTGTTACCCTCTATATTAGCTGCATATTGAATGGGTTCTTTACTCTTTAGTGTATACGTTTCAGGCACTTGAAAGGGGAGGACATCACGTCACTCAATTACAAGGGACTGATGGCACTAGAGGATGACATTGAAAATGGGCTCAGTGGAGTCCGTGAGAAAAATTGTAATTATTTTTTTAAATATACTAGTATTTTAATTTAGTGATATTCTCTGTTAATTTTAATTTTTTGACTTAGAGTTGCTATCTGTGTTCATTGTTCAGTAACATTTTAGGTGGTCATTTTTAAGTTCTGGGCCAAGTTGATTAATAGATATATAGTTTTTTTAACAATGAATCAAAGTTTGGGCCTTCTGAAAACAATGAATCAAATGATTTAGAGTGACTCTCTCAGCTTTATGGTGACAAGAAGAAAAAACAGGTTATAAAACCTGATAAGGGAGGTGGTGGGAAAGGATAGAGTCCATCAGGTTCAGGTGTGGGAAATGGTTTTGAACTTTATGATTTAGTTTGTTTTGGGTAAGTCTTTGTTTTACCTAGCTAGCATTCACAGTCATGTATGAATTATTTCTCTCACACGTGTGTGCCCTTGTACCCCTACACTCACATACACATACAATGATGGCTATACATGAGACATGCATATGCACATACCTGCACATTCTTACACATGTCATCCTTGATAAATCTTTGTCATTGAAGAACATTCACAACATTGTATGAATTATTTCTCTCTCTAATGTGTGTGCACATGCACATACCTGCACGAGGGTCCATCTAAGGTGTGATTTTTAATTATGAATTGCAACATTTCTAATTGTGGTATAGTTGGAATTTTCACTCCTCACATGATACTATACTATGTCATTTTGCTGGGTAAACAAGGCATTGTTAGGCACCAAGAATTATAGAGGGATTGTCTTTTTATATGATGGAAATGAGGAAGAAAATGGAGGTTACTTAACTTGTAAATCTAATATGTGTGAGAAGGTCAAGGTTGTTGTTGGAGATTGTAGTGGAAAGGTTTGGAATCTTTTTTGTATGTTGCTCTGTTACAAACTGTCTGATTACTTCATTCGAGTTTTTGATGTTTTGAATGCTGTTTTGTACTAAGGACAGTGAATTTCACCCTTTAGTGTTTGAAGACCAACAACCATCACCAGCATATCCCTTGTCACCCAAAAAACCATGGCAAGCAAGACAAAATAATCGTGAATGTCTGTAAAGATACATGACTTGTTCACAAGTGTTTTAGCTGTGGATATGCAAGTTTCCTAATTATTCTCAATTTGATTATTGTTCATGCAGTTAACCGTGGGGACAACAATAACATGTTTAGTATTGGTTAAACAGTGAGAATTAGGATAGGTCCTTTGAAGGGATACATTTGCCGAGTCATTGCCTTGCGTCGTGCTGATGTTACTGTGAAACTAGATTCTCAGCAGAAGGTTCTTACAGGTTTGTTTATGATGGATAACTTTTTAACACTGTTTGTTGATATATTAGATCATTATTTAGCACAATTTTTACAAAAATGTTTTCACAGTTAAATGTGAACATCTTTCTGAGGTTCAAGGGAAGAGTACTGCTATCATTAGCAATAACTTTGCGTGCCACAACACTTACTGATTTTACTTTGATTGTACTTGTTTCTATTGTCCTAACTCCTTACTTTCACAATGTTTCTTATATCAGTAGTGATCCAGATTCAAGTTCTTCTAAGCCATTTGATCTGCTGGGTACTGAAGGTAGCTATGCAGGTGGGAATACCTTATTCTTAAGTTTTTTGTTATCTTATCCAATTATCTTTTAACAAGAAAAAAAAATCCCCAATAAATGAATTACAGTATCTCCTACCAATGTGTGTGGTTAGGTTTTAGAAGATATTTTTTTAATTTCTAGGTTATCTTTCTAATGTTCTGTTGTGTGTTTAGGTGATGATTTGAGCAATCTTGTTGTGGAATATTCATTGTACCCATCCAAAGAAGATAGAAGGATGCTTAGGTTGGTTACAAAGGGACAAATAGTATTGCTTTTAGATTAGGTTGGAGTAGAGACTTAAGTATACTTGTTTTTATCTCAAGTTCCCTGCCCACTGTTTTTGCACTTTTATACATTTTTTGGTTTGATTTAATTATTAGTATATTATCTCTGTTTCAGGGTCTTAATGTGACGTGACTATGAAAATATGACTATATGATATGTTAATAAATAATTAGTTTGGTAATTGTTATTTCAATTCAAACTGTCTTCAGAACAAATAAAAATACACCTCTAATTTTTCAACAAACGTGATATTATTTAAGGAAACAAATGTCATATTTAATTTTTTTTGTGATTTGTATTAAACAAAGGTAACAATACAAAGACGGTTGATGTCTGCCTACAAAGAGGCGTCCTTGTCAAAACCGTATTTGTATCCCATTTAAAAAAATAATAATAATACAAACAAAGACGGTTATTGGGAAAAACCCGTCTTTGTATGTGTACATACAAAGACGGTTCTTCCTTAAAACCGTCTTTGCATCTCATTATTAAAAAAAAATAATAATACAAACAAAGATGGTTCTTTCTCAAAGTCGTCTTTGTATCTCATTATTTAAAAAAAATTAAAAAAATAATACAAACAATGACGGTTTTTGGGAAAAAAACATCTTTGTATGTGTAAATACAAAGATGATTGTTCCTCAAAACCGTCTTTGTATCTCATTATTAAAAAAAAATATATAAACAAAGACGGTATTTGGGAAAAAACCGTCTTTGTATGTGTACATACAAAGACGGTTCTTCCTCAAAATCATCTTTGTATCTCATTTAAAAAAAATTATAATAATAATACAAACAAATACAGTTTTTGGAAAAAAATCGTTTTTGTATATGTACATAGAAAGACGGTTCTTCCTCAAAATCGTCTTTGTATCTCATTATTTAAAAAATAATACAAACAATGACTGTTTTTGGGAAAAAACCATTTTTGTATCTCATTATTAAAAATATATATATATATATATATATATATATATATACAAACAAAGACGATTTTTGAGAAAAAGTATATACAAAGACGATTCTTCCTCAAAACCGTCTTTGCATCTCATTATTAAAAAAAAAAAAACAAATAAAGATGGTGTTTGGGAAAAAATCGTCTTTGTATGTGTACATACAAAGACGATTCTTACTCAAAATCGTCTTTGTATCTCATTATTAAAAAATAATAATAATAATAATAATACAAACAAATACGGTTTTTGGGAAAAAACTGTCTTTGTATGTGTACATACAAAGACAGTTCTTCCTCAAAACCGTTTTTGTATCTTATTTTCAAAAAAAAAAAAAAAATTATAATAATAATGCAAACAAATATGGTTTTTGGGAAAAAAGATTGTTCTACAATCATCGTCGTATGTACTTTAGAACCATCATTGAATGCGTCGTCCGTAGTAGTGAAAATATTGTATTAAAAATTTTCATTGGCCTCCTGTAATTTTCTATCTCTAGCTTTTACCAGTTTTTTTTTATTGATTTTTCAATGAACTAATTCTATAGTTTATCTGAACCAAAAACTTGATCAATTTTACCGTTTTTCCGACCAATTTAGTTATCATATCCAATAGTTAGCATTAGGAGCAGGAAGTGCCTTTTAAGGAAGCTTTTCTGAATGAATGCTCGATGAACTTCCAATATCCATTGCAGTAGAGTGAAGCAAGTGCTGACAAAGATGACTACTAGTGTTTATTTTTGGAAGCACTGTGTCAGAGTTTGAATATTTTCATTCCAGCAGGCCCTTTGATACTTTGAAAGAGTTATATATGTACCATGCAATTAGTGAACAATCTTTTTTATTGGGCATTAGTGATCAATATGAGAAATAAGGTCTAGTCTTAGGGGAATCTTTTCTTGGGTTGTTAAATAATCCTCATGTAGTGCTTCTAAATGCGATTTTGGTGGCATTGCATGTGCCTATGTTCTTTAAAGGTAAACAATTTTTCTTTTCTTTGAAAATTGAACTAATTTTAAAGCCCGAGAAACAACAACCTAATTGGTTCACTCTTAAATTACAAGTCCCCAAACCTCAAAAGCTCCCCAAACATATGTAGGTTACAATGACCATGGTTATTCATATACTAGCAGTATAACAAATTAAAACTTATTTTTTTGGTACATAGATTTCGGTACATAAGTTTTGGTTAATTAGTTTATTTAATTGTCTCATCACAATTATAAGTAGGGAAGAAATCTAGTTAAGTTAATTGAACATATTATATTGTTATTGTAATACGAATAAAAAAATTATAATTTATAGACAAAACTTAATTTGCAAGATGTTATTTCTCTCTATACACCTGAAGAATTTTAAAGTGACCACATGGTTTAATTTCCTTAATCTTAGGTCCTCGGTAAAAAAACAAATAAAAAACAAAGAGGTTAACTATGCTTTATTTTATTGAGAAAATAACAAGTTTGTAAGTCTCACATAATGTTAAAATATTTTTTACTGGATGTTAAAATAACTTCTATGCACATGCATTTAAGTTATATATATGTAACTGTTTATAATATTAAAGATTATAATTAAATAATAATTATATATTTATAAAATATCAAATTGATATTTTATATTTTTAATTTTTAAAATTTATGTTAAAATATTGCCTAATAAGATTTAACATGAAAAAAATAGTATCAAACAAACTAAATGTGTGGGTTGTGTAATAGAAGTAAATTCATATCTTTAGATTTTAAATGGATAAAGGCTCTCTCCAGTTTAATTTTAAAATTTAAGGATATTATAACAAAATAAATTCCAAACATATTTTTGAATGTTTCAACCAATAAACGGAAGAAAATCACACACTGCGTTTCTTTTAAAATTGCTTACGATCATCTCTTCAGACGCATACGATTTGGCTCACTATTTACGACTAAAAGCACCAAAAGTTTAAATGCAAAGATTCACACTTATATACATAAATGTATTATTCGTTAGGAATACTTCTAGACCTCCGATATAGGAAACATGAAATAAAAATCACTTATATTTGAACTTTGAAGTATATACTACTATATAAACATTAAAATATTAATTTTTTTGTTTTTGTCCAACATTTTCACAAACATTATTTTGAGTTCAATTTTTTAAATATTGTTTCAACTAATCAAGAGACTCCGATCCATTTGCCATGTCATAAACCAACCCATGCGTGTGTATTTTTATTTATTTAAAATATTTGTACAAAGCTAGTATGCATACCACTTTTACATGTACATAATAATACACGCACTGTATATATCATCATGTATGAATTAATGCATTGTAATATATGTAGACAAGTGCAATATTATGATTTGAAAACGTAAAATTTTATAGAAATGTAATATAAATATATTTTCAAATGTTTTAAAAATGGAGTGTTGCCAAATACCAACAGAATAAGACAATGGACTTCAATGTGATTTCCTCTCGAACTAAGGCTTCTAACGGAAGATAAATAAATTAGAATATGCAGCGTGCTTGGTGTCGGTGAATCTATTATATATATATATATATATATATAAACATTTATTATTTATTTATTTATACTTGAACAGATTCACACACTTCACTATTAGTAGCAAAGAAGCTCACGAGTGTTCTTTCCCAAAAGGGAAATTGAAAAAAATGATAAAGACTAATTTCAACTAGATTCGTTTATTCTAATTTTAAAAATTTTAAAAGAGTAACGTTATATTTTGTCTATAATTCTTTCTACCATATTTTTACTAATATTTTATGCAAAAATAATGAATAAAATAAATATATGTAACATCTTAAAAATAAAATAAAAAACATTTAATATTTTCTTTATAATAAGGCAGTAGAAGAATTAGTAACAAGATCACTAGCTTCACCTTAAAAAACATTCAAAACGAACCGACTTTGGTCGTGAGTGGCACGCTGTTCTCAAAAAGAGACCACTAGCTTGAAGTTGGAGGTCACGCCCTCGTGTTCTTAAACTTTACTGTAACACAAGCTTGTTGTTTAATGAATGCATGCATTGGTTGTTAAAAAGGTTTTGTACATATCATATGACTTCGCAATTCCATGCACATGCAAAATCAATAGCCCATGTTTCATAGGCTCTTAATTTGATGCTATATATCAAGCCTTTTTGGGGAGTTATGTCCTTGCAATTCAACACCTTGTTATGTTATAAAATTTGTTTGTGACAATCCTTTTTCTTTTTCTTCTTAATTTGCTTGGATTGTCATGGATATTGAGATTAATTTAGAGGACAGTGTTACGTAATTCTTTGGCCTTCTTGTCATGAATAACATTTCAGATTTTTTTATAATTAACTTAGCCAAATAATATCGTATAATTTATGTAATCCATCTTATTACAAAAGAATATATATGACTTTATTTATTGTTGTTAGATTGTTGTTATTCAACTGATTTGCAGTACTGCATCAGACTCTAACATTGACCTTCATCAAATAAATCATTTTGTCTTCTTCTTGGCATGATGAACATTAATTTTGTCTTAAAAACCATCTTTGCAAGGAGCTACGCTACGATATTGTGGTCCTATGTCAATTGAAAATTTGAACATAAGTAGCTGTTTCCTCATTAAATAATTCAAGTTTGGAGACACAGTATACCGGTCCATGACAATTATATAATTAAACTATGAATAGCCAACCGAACATATATTGCCATAGACGCTGAGCTGGCTCGAATATATATAGCAAACCCAGGTCAAGCATAGCCTAAGGCATATTTGACTAGAAAAAAGTGATGATGAGTTCCTCTCTCCAATCTTAGAAGTGTGTATATATATATATATATATATATATATATTATATATATATATATATATATATATATATATATATATATATATATATTTGTGATCGTGTATATCATTGTGTAGCAATTTAACGTGAAAAACAAATATAAATAGTTGGTCCATTTTATTTTTTTTTGAAAAAATATAGTTCACTTAAGAATTCATTTGAACGACTTTCGTGTATACGGTTGATAGAAGATAGGTAATTTAACCTATGGAATAAATTGACATGAACATTAAAAAGAAAATTATTTTTAATAAAAAAGATTTTTTTTGTAATGTATATTAGGTTATTAGCAAAATTCATCATAAAAAATGATTTTGTATAAAGTTTTCTTTTAATTTTCAGTATATATTGCTTTTTCTTACATTGCATTTTTTTTATACATAATAATAATGTATGTTGCTTACATTTTTCAGTATATGAGGATTAGGCAATATGTAAAGTGAATAATATGTTGTTTACATATATAATAGTTTTTACACACTTGTTTTTTAATCACATGTCTATTTCATTTCACATTTTTTTCACTTTATATAATTTTTTTTATAAAGAGATCGAACATTACTCTGTATGTATAAAGACCAAATTATGAATTTTTATGACTGCTTACTCAGTTTCAATTCGAACCATATAATCACATTCAAACTTGAGATTGAGTAACACCCTTATTTTAATAATCAATTATTCTTGAGTTAAAAAAAACTTAATTGCATTTCTAAGTGTTAATTTATTAATCTGATATTGAGCTTTCCCAAGTTTTTGACATACCGAGGAATAATATAACGATTAAAAGAACAGGAATCGGAACCCTAGCTATGACTTGGTCGAACTTTGAACACTGTATAAAACCCATGCTGTACTATTTAAGTTTCTTCTCTTTCAGTTGTTAAAGAAAAACACAAACTCATGAAAAGAAGAAACACTAATCAGATGACGAAGATAACGGTGCTCTCAACCCTTTTACTAGGGTGTCTCTTGGTCATGGCTGTCCAAGGAGATTCATCAGCAAGAGTTGTTCCAGGTAAAACAATATTCCCCATTTATTAATTAGTTACCAAAATTTAAAGATCAATTAAGCTAAAGATTGAATGCATGATCTAATTGCCATAGCTGTAACTGCAGTTGAGGAAGGGAATAAAAACAAGCTGGGAGTGTCATCTCAAAAGGTATATATATGTCACTTTAATTTCTAACTGCATGTATATATTCATGTGTTGTTTCATCTTATTAATTGATTTATTTCAGCATATTTAATGATCATGTATTATGATGGGGATAATTTATAGGAACCATTTGTGAGAAGTGGAGCTGGTCACGTGAGGAAGCTAGGGCTTGGTGGAAAGAAATTTGGCACAAATGAGGTGACAAGTGTGGACTCAAAGAATGGACAAGGAGCAGATGGAAGAGAGACTTCAAAGATTTCAGGTGCAACCTATTCTGATGGAATATGTGACTTTGATGAAAGGGAGGGAGATCATAAAATAGTAAAATGTAAAGGGAAGAAAAGTATAAAACCAAGAATGCTCAAAATGGATGGTTTTGTTGCTTTCACTGATGATTATCATGGACCCAGGCACCACCTTCCAAAACATAACTGAGTGAAAAAGCATTGAAATCTCTTGTGAGTGTGCTAGTTAGCATTCATCACTAGTCTTGGAGGGGAAAACTTGTTTTTTGATTTCATGTACATATATTTTAATTAATGTGTGTGAATTAATGTGCAGCAATTTCCTAAACTTTGAAGCCCAACATCCTTGTCCTTTTTGTTAAGGAAAATCGCTAATATTTATGCTATATAAAACGAATTAAACCAATTTATTTTTCTGTTCACTCATTATAGTGTGTTATTTACTTTATCAAAGAAATTATACTCATGGCTAGCTCCCCGTATGTTTTGCTTCTATGGCAGGTATGGATAATGATGGTTTGAAGAAGTCTTCTGGTTCACGAGACCAAAAGAATGATGATCGATCAGGTTCTATTCGCTGATATGCCCATTGCATAAGATTTCTTTGTCTGTTTTTCATTTCAATAAAGCTTGTATATATAGAGTCATCATATATATGGTTCATATATATAACTGTAGAGTTTCACAAAATTAGTTCATAGTTCATAAATAGTTCTTTCTTTAAAATAAGTTACCTCTGTCGTCTTTACATATTGGAAATAAAGAGAGCATATGACAATGGAACCAAAGCAATATTGATCATGCAAAACTTATAGCTTCCATATACACACACGTACACACACACATTTTATACAGATCCAGTTTTGACATTGCTAGTTTATATTAATGCAGAAGCTTATGATAATGGGACCAAGGGAATATTTGAAATCCACCAAGTTCTTCGTGGTTCCAAGAAGAATTCCCATTTCTGAAGAAACACCTCAGAAAGATGAGACACAAAGATTTGCTGACGCTGCAAAAGAGATTGCAAATATGATGAATAAGGATTATCATGGAAGACCGAGTCACAGGCCACCAATCAATAACAATGAGCCTAGAAATTGAGATTATCAACAGTAATATTTATGGCATAGATATATGTATCTGCTAGGCTTACAGTTTTGCACCAAGTTGTTGCGGTACCAACTACATGGTAATGGCCTAGATATATATATGATATAGGTTAATTTGCTTTTTATTATAGTTTAATATGTGGCACAAAGGCATGCAAAACCATATATAGGACTTAACAAATACTTGTTCGTTTCATTTAATACTAAAAATAGATATGTGTAGAACGCATGCCGTTTGAGTACTGTTGTAATTAAGTGTATCATCGTTATATCTTTAATTATGTGCATTAATTATGCCTAGCTTTGAAGTAATAAAAGAGATTGCAATATAATGCTAGTTACCCAGAGGTTTCACGTCATGGATATATATAGTTCTATATATGATCTGGTTATTTAATTAACTTTAATTATACAGTGATTGCCACATGAGACACGTAATCTCTAGTGAAAGGATTATAACTGTAAGAGGACAGATCATACTTTTTCATATGAGTATATATGGTCCTTATCCTCTTAATTATTAGAATAGTACCTTGTGAGAATAGAAAAAGAAAGGCAAACAAATATTGTAGTGCTGATCAGGATGATCGATTATGGTTCATGAATACATGTTAATTGGTGTTATACTTATATCTGAGATGCCAATTAAATTAAGTAATATTATAATTTTATTCTAATTAAATTAAGTGAATTATATACGAAGATACAAAGTAATTCACAAAAAATAATAATAAAGAGTTCCTTTAATAAATGGAGAAAACACTTTTGAGATCAACACCATCCTTCTTCTCTCCTTTTGGGCTTTTCCCTCACGTCCAAAGTGGAGGAGAATGGTATCTTTAATTTGGTTTTCTTTCTTCATTATTAATTTATTGTATTTTCATCATAACCGAACAAGAACTATATCTTGTCACATCCTTGATCTATATATTATTTAAACTCTTAACTTACGTTTTGTTATCGAAGGCCAAGCTAACCGGCAATATACTCTCACCGTTAAAGCCTTAATTTAATTTCTTCACCAATCACCAGCTTTGGCGTCTAAGGTTGCTCCTTCGCAAGTCCCCATTTTACTGTTTCTATCAAATGCAAAGTAAGCTGCAGTTTAAAGTAGATATAATTTTCTTAATTTCTTCATTTAATATATCTTTAAACAGAAGTGCTACCAAGAAACCCTTTATCAAGCTCTCTTTAAAAATAAAATTATTGTTAATTTTTTCATGAGTTTAATTACGTTATTGTAGAAATGTCAAAAATTTCTCTAGTCATTCTTCGTTTCATATCAAAGTGTTGTGGTATACACGGCGGAGGTGCGCTTCTCCGCTACCACCAAATAGCGACAAACAACAAAACTGGAGAGTCTCGTTCTCGACCCAGAATCAAACGATAAGTGCGGAAACGTAAATCACAAAACAGAAGCAAGAACAGCAAGAACAGGAGAGTAACACACACAACAATGGTTTTACATGGGAGAAAACCTCAATGAGGAAAAACCCATGGGACCTTGTCCAGAAAACTCCACTATCAAAATAATGGTTACAAAACACTCCACGGCCACAAACCAGAGTAACGCTCAACCTCACCAACAATGGAGGGAACCACTCTCTCTCTATAAGGGTTGCACTCAACCTCTCGGAGACTCTCTCTCTACATCCTAATGCCGGAGACACTCACAGAGAAACTCTCACAGGAGACACTCTCCACTGCGCTTCCTCTTCTCTGTTTTTTTGCTCTTCCAAGTCTACCTCCTCCATTTATAAATGACGCATTTATAGAAAGGGAATTAGGTTTAGGGATTCTGTTCCCTAAACGTGAATGGGCCGAGGTCAACACCCTCGGGAATTGGGCCCAAGTCAAACATTCCCCTTTCCAGAGCATGGGGATTTGGGCCAAGCATTAAAGCGGAAATATCCAACAATTCTCCCCCTTCCGCTTTCAATGCGACAAGTCGGCAACCCGGCATAATTCGGTCTTCCACTCTTGAGGTCCGAGATCTTCACTCTGCAACTCGGCCTCTTCATCTCGGCTTCATCATGCCGAGTTCACAAGCCCGACTCCTTCACAACAATCTTCAAGCTTCATTGCTGGCACCGGCTTCGTCATCATGTCAGACCAATTCTGACTTGTGTGCACTTTCCTAAGTGTGAGCTTCTCGGCCTCCACCGCATCTCGTATCCAGTGATACCTCACGTCAATGTGCTTGGTGCGGGAGTGATACGTCGAGTTCCTCGCCAAGTGAATGGCGCTCTGGTTGTCACACTTCAGCTCATATTTGTCCTGACTGTGGCCGAGCTCCTGGAGAAAACACTTCATCCACAGCAACTCTTTGCACGCCTCGGTCACGGCAATGTACTCGGCCTCGGTCGTCGATAGTGCCACACACTTCTGCAGTCTTGACTGCCACAAGATTGCCCCTCCAGCCAGGGTCATCAAATATCCCGTCGTCGACTTCCTCGAGTCGGAATCTCCCCCTAAATCAGCATCCGAGTAGCCTTGCCACTCGGCCTTGCTTCCTTTAAACTGAAGACACAGCTTGGTCGTTCCTCGGAGGTATCTGAAGATCCACTTCACTGCTTCCCAGTGTTCTCGGCCGGGGTTCGAAAGATACCGGCTAACCACACCAACTGAATGCGCCAGGTCGGGTCGGTGCAAACCATTGCATACATCAAGCTTCCGACTGCAGATTGGTATGGGATCTTCTCCATCTCCTCTCGGTCTTCATCCGACCTCGAACATTGCCTCTCATTCAGCTTCAAATGTCCGGCCAAGGGGGGTGCTTACTGTTTTGGCTTTGTCCATGTTGAATCTCTTCAAGATTTTCTCAACATATTTCTCTTGACTTACCCACAGCAGCTTCTTCTTCCTATCCCGGATGATCTTCATCCCAAGGATCTGTTTTGCTGGACCGAGGTCCTTCATAGCAAAGGACGATCTCAACGCCTCCTTCAGGGCGGAAATCTTCACCTTGTCTTGCCCTACTATCAGCATGTCATCCACGTATAGTAGTAAGATCAAGAAGTCACCAGTCTCGTACCTCTTCACAAAAACACAGTGGTCGGCCTTCGTCTTCATGAACTTGTGGTTGATCATGAAGGAATCAAACTTCCTGTACCACTGGCGAGGTGCTTGCTTCAAGCCATAGAGACTATTCTTCAGTCGGCATACCATGCCTTCACATCCCGGAG
>CM023948.1:12054279-12128335 GCA_013407115.1 Glycine latifolia | reverse complement strand
AAAAACACAGTGGTCGGCCTTCGTCTTCATGAACTTGTGGTTGATCATGAAGGAATCAAACTTCCTGTACCACTGGCGAGGTGCTTGCTTCAAGCCATAGAGACTCTTCTTCAGTCGGCACACCATGCCTTCTGATCCCGGAGCTTCAAACCCTTCTGGTTGCTCCATGAAGATTTCTTCCTCCAGCTCACCGTGAAGAAATGCCGTCTTTACATCCATCTGCTCTATCTCCAGGTCTGCAACAACTGCTATTGCCAAAACTATTCGAACCGAGGTCATCTTTACCACAGGAGAGAATATCTCATCAAAGTCTATCCCCTTTTTCTGGTTGTAGCCTTTCACTACAATCCGGGCTTTGAATCTCGGCCTCTTGCCTCTCTCTTCCTGCTTGAGCTTATACACCCACCTGTTCTTCAGAGCTCTCCTCCCTTTGGGTAGCTCGGTCAGCTCATACGTCTGATTCTCATGCAATGACCTCATCTCGTCCTGCATGGCCTTCTCCCATTCGCCGCTTTCTGGGCTCTCCACCGCTTCCTCGTAACTCTGGGGCTCGCCCTCTTCAGCAATTACGGTATATTCATCAGGTGGATACCTTGTAGAAGGTCTTCTATCTCTCGTGGGGTATCTCGGCTGTTCTTCTTCTTCATCGTCCTCGGAACTCGGCTATTCACTTTCATTCCGGGTTCCGGTATCATCGGCATCTTGCTGGTCATCATCTTCAACATCGCCTTCAGCGATTTCTTCATTGACTTCTCCCTCTGCTTCTGCATGCACTTGAGGGACAGGTTCTTCTCCTCGGACAGTAACCCGGACTTGGGGCTTCGAGATGTCATGGATGGTCTCATCCTCATGGAAGACTACATCTCGGCTTCTCACAATCTGTTTCTTGATTGGATCCCACAGTCTAAAGCCAAACTCGGTTTTCGGCGTACCGAGGTATATGCACTCCTTCGTCTTCGCATCCAGTTTCGCCCTTTCATCTTTGGGGACATGCACGAAGGCTCGGCATCCGAACACCCTCAGATATTCATAGGTCACTTTCCGACCTGTCCAGATTTCTTTTGGAATCTCTCCATTCAGCGGTCGAGATGGCGAGAGATTTATCAAGTCGACCGCGGTTCTCACTGCCTCTCCCCAATATCCTTTCGACAACCCTGCGTTGGAAAGCATACTTCGGACCTTCTCCTCGATAGTCCGGTTCATCCTCTCAGCTAGCCCGTTCAGCTGAGGCGTCTTGGGGGGCGTCTTCTCCAGTCTGATCCCAGCTTCTCTGCAGTAAGCTTCAAAGGGACCCCTGTACTCACCACCATTATCCGATCTGACCACCTTCAATTTCTTCCTGGTCTCCCTCTCCACCATTGTGTGGAACTCTTTAAAATATTGGAGAACTTGGCCCTTAGTCTTCATAAGGTAAACCCACACTCTGCGAGAGTGGTCATCAATGAAAGAGACAAAACACTGCGCGCCTCCAAGTGATCTCTCCGACATGGAGCAGACGTCAGTATGGACGAGGTTAAGTATGTGCCTCCGTCTCCGAGGTTGATCCGATTTCACAAACGAAACCCGGTGCTGCTTTCCAGCTAGGCAGTGCGAACAACTCTCCAGCACTTGACCTTTCAACCCGGTCAATAGCTCTTTCTTCTCCAGAATTTCAAGTCCTTTCTTGCTCATGTGACCGAGACGCTTGTGCCACAGCTCCAGACTTGAACCATCAAAAACCGTGTTGGCTTCACCGCCACACATCCTTCCCTGCATCACATACAAGGAGCCATCCTTCTTTCCTCTGGCCATCACCAAATTACTTTTGGCCAACTTCCACCTACAGCCCTCAAAGCTGTTTACCAGCCCGACATCATCTAACTTCCCCACCGAGATTAGATTTAGCCGCATGTTAGGTACGTGTCTCACGTCCTTCAGCACGATTCGGCACCCTACATCCGAGGTCAAGGTGACATCGCCGATACCAACAATCTTGCTAGTTACCTGAATCTCTATCTTCACAGCTTCACAATCTCCACTCCGGTAGGAGGAGAAAAACCTTTTGTGCGGGGTCACGTGGAAAGAAGCGCCTGAATCCACTATCCAGGTGCAGTCATCGAAGGCTACGTTCACAAAGTCATCCTCTCTCAGGAGAAATACCTCAGCATTGGCACTGGCAACTATGGTCGTGGTGCTCTTCTTCTGTGAACTCTAGTCTGACTTCACAGACCCACTCTGCTCGTCCTTTTTCAGAACCCAGCAGTCGGCCTTTTTGTGCCCAGGCTTCCCACAATAGAAGCACTTCAGTTCACTCCTCGGTCTTGACCGATCTCGGGACTTTTCCCGTTTCTCTCGACTTCGGCTCTTTCCTCGAGCTCGGTAGTCGGACTTACTCCTTTCAGCCACGTCGGCGTCAGACGTGTTGGAAACACCTCGTTCCCTTCTCCTGGCTTCTTCATTCAGGAGGTTGTCGGTCACGACATCCATCTCCAGTTTCCCTTCAGGAGCCGAGTTGCTCAACGTGACTACCAGGGTATCCCAACTCTCTAGCAATGAACTCAGCAACAACAAAGCCTGCATCTCGTTGTCAATTTTCATCTCGGCCTTGGACAACTGGTTCACGATACCTTTGTACGTGTTGAGGTGCTCGATCATGCTCATCCCTTCCGTATACTCCAGCTTCACGAGCCGGCGGACAAGATGTGCCTTGTTTCTCGGAGTCTTCTTCTGAATCATGGACTCTAACTTGTTCCACAATTCGAAGGCATTGGTGAACTCGGACACGTGCTCGAACAATGACTTGTCAATATACTTCCTGATCGTGACAACCGCCTTCCGACTCAGGGTTTCCCAATCCCTGTCCGACTTGCCTGTAGGCTTCTCATCCAGGACAATAGGATCATACAAGTCCTTGCAGTATAGATGATCTTCCATCATCGGTCTCCAGTAGGTAAAGTTGTCGGCCGTCAACTTAAACATATCCCCGTCATGGGCGATACCTCCACTGGTACTCATCTCCATCCTGTCTTCTTCCTTCGTCAGAGTCCGTCAAACCTGGAGCTCTGATACCACTCTGTTGTGGTATACACGGCGGAGGTGCGCTTCTCCACTACCACCAAACAGCGACAAACAACAAAATTGGGGAGTCTCGTTCTCGACCCAGAATCAAACGATAAGTGCGAAAACGTAAATCACAAAACAGAAGCAAGAACAGGAGAGTAACACACACAACAATGGTTTTACGTGGGAGAAAACCTCAATGAGGAAAAATTCACGGGACTTTGTCCAGAAAACTCCACTATCAAAATAATGGTTACAAAACACTCCATGGCCACAAGCCGGAGTAACAATCAACCTCACCAACAATGGAGGGAACCACTCTCTTTCTACAAGGGTTGCACTCAACCTCTCAGAGACTCTCTCTCTACAGCCTACACAGAGAAACTCTCACAGGAGACACTCTCCACTGCGCTTCCTCTTCTCTGTTTTTTTGCTCCTCCAAGTCTACCTCCTCCATCTATAAATGACGCATTTATAGAGAGAGAATTAGGTTTAGGGATTCTGTTCCCTAAACGTGAATGGGCCGAGGTCAACACCCTCGGGAATTAGGCCCAAGTCAAACATTCCCCTTTCCAGAGCATGGGGATTTGGGCCAAACATTAAAGCGGAAATATCCAACACAAAGTAGGTTGAAATGGACGAAACAAACACTTATATTAAAACACCAAGCAAAACTAGTGGCAATGCAGGCATAAAGAGGCACAAATAAATCAATAAAAACACATGACATTTCGTTTACGTGAAACGGCAGCAAATAAATCTAAGACTAAGAGGCACGTAATATTACCGGCTTCATCAATTATAGAACCTCGTACTTGTTTGAACGGAGGGGCGAAAAAAATCAATCATCCTAAAATGATAATTTAAAATAAATAAGCATGATATTTTTTTATCAGTAAATAAGCATGATATTATATATAAAGCACGATGAGAACATAAATTTATAATAGATTAAATTTTAGTTTTCTTAAGTCTTGTCAAACTATTGAAAATTTTAGCCTTTAAAATATACTGGCGTGTATACGGTGAGGATTTTAATTCTCGAACTAATGTATACAAAAAAAAAATTGTTGGGAAAATTCAATTCTTTACATTAATCTTCATATCTTAAAAAATTAGCCTTTTAATTCTCGACTGAAGATATTTTGAGCTCCCAAAAACATGTTATTAACAACATTGCGAAATAGTCAATAAATTATACCTTATGACTTCGTCATTTTTGGTAATTTTTTAATACGTATAGGTATAGACTTGGCCAAATTATTGGAGTGATTTATTTAAAGATAAAGATGGATTTTGAGGGAAAAATAAAAGATAAAAGTGTAAATATAATAAGTGATACTGTGACAGAAAAAATAAATGAAACATGGGTCTTTGTGATAATGAAGTATGAATGATGATATCCATTTTATTACAGTTTACCCTGAGATATTTTCCAGTAAACTCTTAAACATTAATCTCATTTAAAACGAAGAAATTCTGGAAATGAGTACAAAACTAGGATTAAAACTATTGAAGATGTAATAATTTATGAACAGCAATTAGGCAATTATTGGATTGACATGCCTTTTTTTTCTTTAATCGAAAAATGAAGACGCCGTCGCTGTGTTTGAAGAAAGACCCACCAATTAAATCCGCATTTTTTCCTTTTTATTTCGTTTTCCGCTTCAAAGCATGAAGAAGCCTCCAACTCAGACCTCTTCCACTTTTTTTCAGTTTTCATTTCCCTTTACACTTTCTTTCTCTCTTCTTCATCTGGCTACCTCATTCTTAATAAGCACAATTACCAAAAGTTGGGTCAGTTTTCTGAATCACTAGGTTCTTAATTTCTCTCCTGATTTGGCTGTCTGAGTTGAAAAGAAAAGTTTTTATTGTTGTTTCTGAATTTTGGTTGGTGGGTTTTGAGTTTTATGGATGATGGGGTTTATTTGGTGGGCAATTTTATTTCCGTTGTTTATGAGAGTAAAGTGACTTATTATTGGTATGTTAATGATAGTTGAATAATTAGATGTTTCTATATTGTGTATTGATTGGTATTTGTATTTTTTGTTTAGATTCATCTTTCAAGTTGGTTGTGGATGAACTGTTGAATTGGTGTCAGTTCTAGCAGGATAGAGTGTTGAATTAGCTTAAAAAGTTGAAATTTTGTTACTTTTGTAGCAGTGAACCTCTCTAGTGAGAGTGTTATGCAAGATGATTGAGTTAGAGGTCAAGTAATGGTTGATCAAGCTGATTTAGTTATCATTTGTGTCTCTGTTGGGGTGGCCCTTGGAGTTTTGATAGCTTGCCTCATATATTTTGGCACAAGGTGGTACAAGAAGCGAGCTCATCGTCTTAGCCGATCTGCGAACGAGCCTAGTTTAACAACTATCCCTATACGAACAAATGGATTAGAAACTAGCATTGACTTCAGTGCTTCTCTCACCAGTTCCATAGCCACTTCAAGGTCACCAAATCCTCACAATCCTCACAAAAGCTCACATTCAACCTGGTGGAGTCATCAGAATAAAGATGGGTTTGCTTCAGTATCAGGCATTCTGAAGTACTCATACAAGTAAGTACATTTCTCTTTTGAGCATGAGCCTTGCTCTTTCTTTCTTCCAACATGTTTTGTTTTTGGATAACTGCTATTAGGATGTAAACCTTATAGTTGCTGCATTAAGAAAGTGTTGATTATTTTTTGATTTGTGGAAATGGGATGTTTCTGATGTCCTTTTATAATGAAGTTCCATTGTATGTAAGAGCAACCACCTTGCAAAATTTTATGTACATTGCATGTTAGTTTGGAAGAAAAAAGAGAAAAATGGACTTGGGATTTCTTAGATAAAATATGCATCTCGGGACATTAACATTTGCAATGGGCTATCCGACATTTTACATGTTATAGAGAAATTCAAAAGGCCACACAAAACTTCACAAATACATTGGGAGAAGGATCATTTGGCACAGTTTATAAAGCAATGATGCCTACAGGAGAGGTGGTAGCTGTGAAGATGCTTGGACCCAATTCTAAACAAGGGGAGAAAGAATTTCAAACAGAGGTATATGCTAATAACTTTTTTCTTTGTTTTTTGGGTTACGAAAAAGATCTTTGCAAATTTAATTACTTTAAATACAAGGTTTGTGGGATTCAGAACTTTTCTTTTCTTTTAAAACTTCACTAGTGATTTATTTAATATTGGAAAAGGATTTAATAGATAGACTTTTGTTATCCCTCTTTTATTTGTCTTCTTTTGATTGAGAGACTCAAACAGTTTAATTTTTATAGGCATCATTCATACATGGCTTGATGCTTGTTGATTAGGCCTAAATCAGAATGACGAAAATTCAAAGAAACCATGCAGATAATACCATATACATTAGATAGTCTGATGTTCGTAGTTTAACCCAACTTTAGTCATTTTCCGGAAGGTATAGTATACTGTGTGCTGGTTGATTTGAACTCTTTTGAAACATTCATTCCAAAAAATGTCCTGAAAATTTATTTGAGTTTATATTTGCATTGTGCATTTGGTCATCATCATTGGCACATAAAATCCTACTGAGGCAATAAATTCCTTTGTTTGCCAGGTGCTATAATTAATTTAAAAAAAACGGTGGGGATGGCCACTTATTTCCACTGGGTTTCACTTAAAGTAATGATATTTGTTCTTATTGGAGCCACTCCAAGTAACTCCATGAATTTAACACTAATCACCCTTATCTCCACTGTGTTTTTAATGAGATGTTGATCCAGGTGCTTCTGCTAGGAAGACTGCATCATCGGAATCTTGTAAATTTGTTAGGCTACTGCATAGATAAAGGACAGTTTATGCTGGTATACGAGTTCATGAGTAATGGAAGTTTAGAAAACCTCTTATATGGTAAGCAGAAGATCTTTCACTTTCCTCTTAGGATTTCTTGTGTGTGATAGTTATATATCAAGACTTGCATGATAATCTCACCAAACAGACAGGAAGATCTTGCTTTCTGTTATATGTTTGTAGTAGTCCACAATTATTAGTATATGTAATGTATTTTTTCACCTTTTCCAAGTATGAGGCACGGTGGAGGAATTTTTCTTTATATTTGCAAAAAGGTGGTAAGATTGATGAGGATGTAAATCATAGAATCAGAGCAGGGTGGATAAAATGGCGGAGTGCATTTGGGTTTTTGTGTGACCACAAAATTCCCCTTAAGCTAAAAGGAAAATTCTATAGAATAGCTGTAAGACCGGCAATGCTATATGGAGCGGAATGCTAGCTAGCACACAGGCAACATGAGCACAAAATAGGGATAGCAGAAATAAGGATGTTAAGGTGGATGTGTGGTTATACGAAGATGGATATGATAAGAAATGAGGATATTCGATGAAAGGTAGCAGTAGTTCTGGTGTGTGAAAATATGAAAGAACGTAGATTTAGATGGTTTGGCACGTTATGAGACAACCACTAGATGCTCCTGTTAGAACCAGAGTTTGTTACTAAGAGCTCGATACAGAGAGATAGAGATCGACCGAAACTCACCTGGGGAAAGGTAGTTAAATAAGACCTAATAGAGTGTGATATAGATTGACGGACAGTGTGTCTTAGGACGGAGTGGAGAAAAGCTATAAACTTGGTGGAGGGTTAAACCCATTAGTATGTCTATGTTCCAGTCGTTCTCTTTTTTTTAGTTCTTTTCCTCTTCTTTTCTCCCCTCTTCCTTTCACCCTTTTTTTTATTTTAGCTTATTTTTACTTTCTTTTGTCTTATTTCCCCTTTTTCTTCCCATCTTCCTTTCTCTTTCGTTGTCTTATTTCCGATTTATCATTGGGTTCATCTATTACCGACTCTAATTAACTTGTATTAAAGGTGTTGTTGATGTTAATGTTGTTGATTAGAAGTTTTAATCCTTTAATCTTGTAAATAAAACTGTCTTTATATATCTATTGAGAATAGTTGGTGTTGTGCATGCATGTAGGTGAAGAAAAGGAATTGAGTTGGGATGAAAGGCTGCAAATTGCTGTTGATATTTCACACGGAATAGAATACCTTCATGAAGGGGTATGTTTAATGTTATATTTTCTCTTATTCTATATAAAAGTGTCCCTGGCTAACATGAATATGCACGGAACAGGCAGTCCCACCCATCGTACATCGTGATTTGAAATCTGCTAATATATTACTTGATCACTCAATGAGAGCTAAGGTAAGCCCTTTCCTGCTCTCGCTTTTTGATAGTCAGTTTCTTTTAATCATTTTTCTATGGTTTTGATACGATATCAACTCAAACACTATAAACATTTCCAGAATTTCCTTAATTCCATGAATGGACAGTTTTCCCCAATTATACCGAATATCTCAACAATATTTCCTAGAATATCTCAACACTCTCCCTCAAAATGAAGGCCGAAGCTTATTAAGCTTTAATCATGTTATAATTAAATCCTTTTTTATGAAAACAAATAAATCCTAAACTTAAGAGGTTGCGGTAAAAACAGTCTAGATTCTATGCACCACCACAAAACAACTAGAGAGTTGGCACAAGAAACCAAGCATAGCCACCAAACAAGAAGATGAGCACAACAAACCAAGTGTAGTAGCCAAACAAGAAGAGGGATGCAACAAATCATACATAGTCATCAAACAAGAAGAGGGGTGCAACAAACCAAGTGTGATTTTCAAGTAAGAAGAGGGGCACGACAAACTAAGCCCAGCTACTGAACTAAAAGAGAGGAAAAGCAAACTATTTGCAGCCAACAAACAAGAAGGGGGGTGCAGCAAACTAAGCACAGTCATCCAACAAGAGGGGCCCAACAAATCAAGTGAAGCTGCCAAACAAGAAGAGGGACACAACATACCATGCGCAGACGCCAAACAAGAGCAGTGCAAGCTCAGTTACTAAACTAGAAGAGGAGCACTATTAACCAAATGCGGTTAACAAATAAGAAGGGAAATGCAAGAATCCAAGTGCAGCTGCCAAACTAGAAGAGGGTTACAGCAAACGGAGCACAACTGCAGTCATGAAACACAACAAACCAAACACAATCATCTAAGAGAAAGAAGGGTAAAGCTGCCAAACAGAAACAAAGCAAAACTAAGGATGCAGCTAAACATCCGTCATGGAGCAACATATTGTTGAAGGAGACACACCAAACAAATAAACCCATATCTTTAGGAACGTAACAAGGAAATAATAACCAACAAATCATAGAGGATGGTACTGCTCTAATACCATGTTGGTACTAAAGAATAATGTATTTATTTCATAATAATAGCATCGTATTTGTACACTAGGTTGAGAGAATCAATTCCATAAGTTTAGGAATTAGAATCAAGTATTAAAATCAATCTACATATAGAAATAATGGAAAGAGATTAGAATTTCCTTAATTACATAAATGGACAACATGTCCCTAATTATGTCACATAACTCAACAACATGGAAATGGAATTGAATTGAACAATTTCAATGTTGGAATTCGCCCAACAGCAGCTGAATTCTAAAGCAAAGTTTTCCATCTATCCTGGAGTATTAACATAATGACAAGAGAATTATCTTCCTTTTTCTTGTTTGATATTAATTCTCTCTCTGAATTACTGATTATGTAGGTTTCTGATTTTGGGTTCTCAAAGGAAGAGGTCTTTGATGGTCGTAATTCTGGCCTTAAAGGTACATATGGCTACATGGACCCAGCATACATTTCCTCAAGCAAGTTCACAGTGAAGAGTGACATTTACAGTTTTGGTATAATAATTTTTGAACTCATCACTGCCATCCACCCACATCAAAATTTGATGGAATATATCCACCTTGTAAGTTATTTTTGCTTTGGAAAGGAACTACTACATCTTGAGTTATCGGTGCTAGTGTTATAAATCTTTAGACCGATGATTTCTTCTTCACATCCTTATTTTTCATTTGCTGCAAGGCTGCAATGGATTATGATGGTGTAGATGGAATTCTTGACAAACAACTTGTGGGAAAATGCAATCTTGAAGAAGCGAGGCAGCTTGCTAAAATTGCACACAAATGTTTACACAAATCACCTAGGAAACGCCCCTCCATAGGTGAGGTTTCGCTGGGTATATTGAGGATTAAGCAAAAGCGTCTCATGAAAGAAAACACCATGTCATTTGCAAGCAGCAACTTCTCCCGAAGTGTGAGTCAAATAGAGGAGCAACAGGTTGAATTAAGTAAAATAACCACCATGAACCACAGGGAAATGGGGTGAACTCCTTCATATGTTTTGGGTTTTTTTTTTTTTTTGTAGTCCTTTGGGAACCAAGGAAGTTTGTAGAAAAAACCATTGATGTCGCTAGCTGTAAAATGTGAGTCAAGATGTACAGATAACAAGAGCGGATCCCATGCTACTCCGAAACATTTTGATTTGTGAATGATCAGTTCTGTCTTGTGAGTTTTTGTTGCTAAATAACATATAAGTTCTATATATGACCACCAATGAATGAATGAATGCTTTCTGTGGAACAAATAAAGATATTATGAATGATTGAAGGAAAAGGTTTCCTTTTTACTCAAACGAACAAAGAGGTGAAGATAAAGAAGAAGAAAAATGTAACTTTTTCCTAAAAATGACTCTTCGATTTGAAAAGAAAATAATCCAGAAGAAAGTTTTAAAGAAAATGATCAAAATGTCCTTACTTTTATTTTATTAGATTATGTAAGATTTAAATGCCTTTTAATATGATTATATTTTCTCTATCAAGTAAAAAGAAAAGTCAATTTTTTTTATTTCTAATTTCTTTTAATCTAGAGAACCTAAAAACTTCCTTTTCTACTCATTTTCTCTTCTATCATACTTTTTTCCCTATTTCTTTTCACATCCAAACCAAGAATGATTTAGACAACAGATAGATTGCGGATATATACAAGAATTGAATGAAAATTCACCAAAAGATAAAAACAGAAGAATTTAAAGGCGACAAACAAACAACACTACAAATATCCTTTATATCTCCAGGAAAACATAGGTACATACAAATTTATTTTGGCATCTACTCTGAATTATTCAACATACTAACCAGTGAACATAAAGTGGGAAAAATAAAAAGGAGCAAATCAGGACATAATCTTCACATCTACTAGTGGATAAGCTCTGCCCTCTATTGTGCTGACGCAAGACATTACTACCTGGAAATCTTCATTTGCTTTTACTCCTGGATCTCCATCCTCCTCAGTCCTCAGTGTTGCGAAAATAAAGCGTCTGTATTTATTTATCTATATATAGTTCCAGGTGTACCATATGACACATTGTACAAGCCTCTAATATTTATTAGTTCACTTCACATTTCATACATGGTCCCCCTAAAACTGGCATGAAGTTCCAAGTCTCTGTCTCTGCTTCTTGCTCACAATTCCTCGTTTGCAATTAACAAAAGCTGGGATCACCAACCTCTGGAAATTCTCAAGAAACTGATTCCACCTCTCTTCATCCATATCTGTTAGCTTCACGAAACTTGAGCTTGCAGGTAACTCATTCACAGTTGTGTTTCCAGATGATGTCCCAGCCAAAAAGCCACTCTTTTGCTTTACACCCATCTGCTGCCAACTTTTCTCACCAGTTCTCGTGTTTTTCACAAACACAGAAAGCCTTGAAACATTAGGCACACCATTTCCCAAAGGACCATTGTATTTGTCACCACCTAAGGGCAGCTCCCCTTCACTCTCAGCCTCGTCCTCCATCACACTTTCCTCTAGTCTAGAAAGTGTGTTTCTAATGTTTCCATTTGTTTCTCCAACTTGAAATGATGGCATTACAGTCAGTTTCTCTTCTATATTTGTAGTGAAATCCAAATCCTGATCCTCACAATCTAACTGAAACTGAGTCACATCTTTGTCTTCTACTTCTGCTTCAAAAGAAAATAATTCTTCCTGATCTAAAAGTTTCTTTGCTTCAATACAGATAAGCTCAAGCTCACATGGTTCTTCATCGTGACCCTGAAATTCTCTACTCATCATGTCACCAATCTCTGCTAGACAAAGACCAAAAGCTGCTGCTTCCTTGAGGAAGATAGTGCAGAGAACCAAAACTCGCAAGCATGCTTCTCGAATCATGGGAAGCTCCATTTTAAGCATTTCTGAATCACGAAATGGGTCTAGATGATATATATAGTCGAGCTCATCATCTGAGAAAGGAATTGATGCCTGAGGCCAATAGATCCATTCAAAATAAGGATCTTCCAAAGTTTCAGGGAGACAAAGACCATGATCAATGGGAAAAAGCTGCACTTGATCAAACCTTCCAAACCCTTCAAGCTTCCTGACCAGAAGATTTCCTGCATGTCTGTCTGTGTTTAAAATTCGCACATCCAAAATCCCAATCCTATGAACAGCAGCAACAGGGAAACTAGAAGTTCCATGGTCACTTGCATCAAAATCATGAGGAACGAACTGCTGCAGAGATGCAATCTTGCTTATTTGCTTTTTGTTATGATGCATACTACCATTGACCCTGTCATTAACATTAAAAATAGAATGTGTGACCTTTACAAGGGCAGTAGAGGGTACATTGGCAAAATGATCATGGTCAAGAAGGTAAGCTGCAACTTCTCTGAAACCTGTCTCCCCAACCCTCACTGAACGTTTCAGTCCTGGTTGTCCAAGAGCTTTGCCAACAAAACCTTTAGGATTGTTTGGTGCATAAGGCTCCTCATCAGTTGGTTTCACAATAGCAACATTTTCACCATTGCTGTTCCTAAAATAATATGCACCTCCTAATCCACTCTGAATGGGAATGGGTTCAATGCCAACTTTTATTGCCTTCATAATATCCTTAACCAGCTGTTTGGTTCCTGAAAACATATCTGAGCAACCTATAAGCTCAATTGGTCCACTCTGATCCCTCTGCTGAAGATCCCTGCCAGTAGGTGAAAGGCAAGGGGTAGATGAACTCCTATGTAAAAAGGTCCTAGTGAGTAGAAGTGGTGAATCATTTCTAACCACACTTAGGTCATTCTTCAAGACCATGTCCCCACATATAAGTGAGCTTGCCTCAGTTGGGACATTGAAGGCAACCTGCAATTTCCTTTTCACAGTATGGGCATTGTCCCTTCTATCTAATTCCATTCCCAAAACACACCCAGTTTCAGTCTGAACAAACACACGTCTCCTCCCAGAAGGCTTTCTTTCCATTTTCCTATTCCCACAACACTCACTAGGAGGTTTTTTAAAGGTTGCAACTGCCATCTCATCATGTAAACAGGCGTCCAAATCAGGATACATGTAAGGAGAAAGAGAAGAGGCAAACTTGAATGCCAGCAGCAAAGGTGGCAGTGGCAGAGAGTTTCTCTGTCAAGCAAACACCAATGTCGAATGCCGGCGCTTGATGTTGCAGAGAAGAGTTTTTTCCATAAACAATCATATTAAATTCTGTAAAATCAAAAAAACTCTTAAAAGTTCTCACATGACAACAGCTTACTCTACAACACAGATTTCACTCAACGGAACAGCTGCTACATCGGAGATGTAACCTGATAACACAAGCTGTGATAGAAAATGAAAAATAAAATCACTACACGGATTTATTACCAAAGATAAAAACAAATGAAGGCAAATTCATTTTCCAAATATTAATTTTCAGTCAAGCACAAGAAAGGATGTTAAATTTTATCCTAAATGAACGGCCTTATGAATTTAACAATGGATTTTTAATTAGTTATTGAAGGATCAAAGGTATCTAATCAATCATAGCAATCAAAAGAAAAAGATTAAAAGAAGCTGATGTATATCACCTCCATCAGTGCAATACAATGACATCTAAATTAGGCAGATGTATCTCACCTCCATCGGTGCAATACAATGACATCTAAATTTGGCTACTTCCAACCAAAGAAATCACTGTTCACCCATGACAGTAAGTACCAGGTAGTTCGTGCTTGATAAAAAGAAAAAAAAGAGGGAATTGATCTTTATATATGAGTAATCACAAGAGGATAACTAAATTAGGACCATTCACTGGAAAGAGGAAAGTACAATGTAATTTATGTTTTCAAAGGAGTGTATTTTTATTTTTTTCATTTTCCTTGCTCAACCTAATCTCAACAGAATAAAAAATGCAACTTATTCTGGCTTGCATTTCCTCATATGAAGTGGCCCCCAAACGAAAGGACTATTTGAAACATCTTTGAAAAGCTTAATTAATTAAGAAGTTCTATCTTCTAAGCTCAAACTTCCCTAACCACTCACTCAACTAAAGACAAACCGTCCATCATTATATAATATTTAAAACAAACCGGCCATAAACCTGGCACTAAAGACTAAAGTCACTCCATGCATTCTCTATCTCATGACTGAAGTCCACAACCTTCTAAATTGATGTGTAAAATCTGACTCTATATATCATGAGAATTGGCATGACCATATGTGATCGCAACTACAACAACAATGGATTTAGATCCCTCCTTTTCTTTAGAAACATGACAGTCTCATATTCTAATAGAAAGCACATTTTTTCCTTGCACGGATCTGCCGCTGCACAAATTAGAGGACACAGAGTTTGAACTAGAAGAAAATTATCATCCGATCACAGATTTTTATATAAAATAAATTATTAAGTTTTACAATAATTGGCTTAAAAATCATAAGTAGGATAAGATGTGTACTGCATAAAAATACACGTGGTCATTAATGTGGGGTCACTGTACATGTGTTCACCCTCCATGTCAGTCTTACTACAGTAATTGTACATGTATCCGCCCTCCATGTCAGTCCTGCTACATGAGCACAGACGTCAATCCTCAGCAGCCAAGTCATCCTGGCCAACAGATTATTTGTTACACTTATTTGAATAAATAAGTGTAATCATTTTATCTCCTAACAAATCTCAGATTATCAGTTACACTTATTTATTCAATCACTTTATCTCCTAACAGACCTTAGTTTATCTACAAATTGTTACTTATGTACAAGTAACAGACTATCAACAAGATACACATTATCTAGTATTTGAATTATATAACAACCTGCAATTATTTGTTTATCTTATCAACAGATTAGTTATCAACAAAGGCCCAAGGCCCAAGGTCCACACTCCACGTTATAAATACAGGTTATATCTAACCCTTTTGTACATTGTTTCACATTCATTCATACTGCAAATTCACTCACAGTGAACATACTCCGAGACCACCTCAGACACTTGTCTTTAGTTATGCTCCCATAATTGATGTACTTATGGAGTCATTTCCTTTGTTTTATAGGTCCCCCTTCCTAACAAAGTCGACTCACTTTGCGATGTGCAAGGTCTAGAAACCACTTGGACTGTTTCCATCATGGTACGTGGCATTTCTAGATTTTGGTAACAACATTGGCGCCACCGTGGGGCCGCGGTAAAACTTATCCTGCGGCCTCGCATCCTTCATCAAAATACATCCACTGTCAACTCACATATGGTCAGCACACGCTCCAGCCTTAGGCGTCATACTACTATTGACACTTCCAACCCTCCTCAGACAACCATGACCAACGCAGACACTATCCAGCAACTCCAAAACCGCATAGCGGAGATGGAGCGAAGACATGAAGAAGAACTCCGAAAGTTGAAAGCTGACCATGATTAGCTGGAGGTCAGAGCGAGACATTCCGAAGTAGATGAACATTTGCCCACAATCAAAGGGAGTTACACCCCCGATAGATTGTCAACCCTCAGGACGGTCCTAGCTCAGCACAGGTATACCATCCAAACAGGAGAACAACGCGACAACATCCATTTGTCGATCATATTATGGAAGTAGATCTACCCTCAGGTCAGAAATCTCTCCACCTAGAGAGGTACAATGGCAACACTAATCCTGATGAGCATTTGGATGCCTTCCTCACTCAGGCCGATTTCTACACCAACAACAATGATGTATTATGTCAAATGTTTCCTACTCTTCTCAATGGGGCAGCATTGACATGGTACAGTGGACTTCCTCCGAGGTCCATCGACAGTTTCAACACTCTAACTGAGAGATTTAGTGCACAATATGCGACCAGCCGGTCTCATAGGCTAACTTCGGCTGCACTAGCCAGTTTGCGACAAGCAAATGACAAACCACTTCGGAGATTTGTGGAACCATTCGGACGAGTAGTTGTCCAAATCCATAATCTTAACCCCGAGGTAGCATTACACTCTATGATGTTGGCATTACGTCCTGGTATGTTCGTGGATAGTCTGTGAAAGAAACCACCATCTAGCATTGACGAAATCATGAACGAGCCAAAGGATACATTCAGATGGAAGAGATGTCCAAGTTTCAAAACGAAGTCAGACAAGCCAGACAGAAGCAAGACAAGCAGGAAGGAGCAACTAAGACCGACCCACGCAGGTCAGACAAAAAACACAAGCTTAATGAGAGCCAACCTCTCCAAAGAAGACCCAGGTATGAGTACTACACTCCCTCTGACGGTTAACCGTTCCACCATCATGGAAGAAGCCTTCAACACGAAGGTACAGGTAAGACTACCTCAACCACTTGCTCCTAAGCCGGGGACGGACAAGACCAAATACTGTAGATATCATCACAGTAGCGGTCATAACACAGAGGATTGCCAGTCCCTAAAAGACAAAATTGAAGAACTCATACAGGAAGGGTACTTATCACAGTTTATAAAATGACTTGATAATCACCCACCTAGACCCAGAAGACATCAGGAAGATCAACAAGACATCGACAGGAGAAGAGTCAGAACAGATGATAGGAGTCGACAAAGGCAACACCATTACAGATAGGGATGTCAACCCCCTTGACAACAAGAGAACGAGCTTGCCCAAATCCGAGGTGTAATGAACACCATCGCGAGCGAGTTCTCTCACGGAGGACATCCAGCTAGTCTAGAAAGAGACACCTTCATGCTATAATGGGCATTGACACCAATTATGTCGATACTCCCTCACCACGGAGCCTCCCTCCTATCACATTCACAGACAGAGATTTTCAAGGAATCAACCCTGTCAACAAGGACGATCCAATGGTTGTTACCCTTCTTATAGCCAATTTCAAGGTATCAATGGTCCTCATTGATCAAGGGAGTTCCGCAAATATCCTATAATGGAAAACTTTTCAGAAGCTCGAAGTGTCACCAAACATGATTTACCCTCACTCTAAACCCCTCTTCGACTTTGTAAGGGAAATGGTAGAGACCAGAGGCTATGTGGATCTCATGACCACTTTTGGTTAAGGCTTGCTCTCAAGGAGTCTCACCATCAGGTACTCAATTGTTGATACCGACACCTCTTATCTTGCTTTAATTGGCAGGAAAACATTGAATGAGTTAGGAGCCATCGTCTCCACACCTCATCTAAAGATGAAATTCCCATCATAACGGGAGAAATAGTCACTGTCAAGGCAAATCAGAAGCAAACCCGACAATCCTACATTGAGAGTCTAAAAGTGGCATTGTATCCTTCCAACAGGGAGCTGGGTAGATACCATCCCACCGCGGGGGGTACCAACCAAGTCATGAGCATAGACAAAGGGTCCACCCCTTACACCTTAACAGTCTATACAGCTTAGCATGACGACACATTCAGTATGAACCCGCATGACAAAACAGTTGACAAAGGTCCAAACCCTATTGAAGAATTCATCAAGCTGCAGCGTAGACCCAAACCCCGGTAGTGTACGCAACTCAGCAGGAACCATACCAGTCATGAGCATAGACGCTTAGCTGATGTCCTACACAAGAATGCGAGCCTATTCACTTGACAACCATCTAACATGTCGGTCCATCCCAACATCATACGCCAAAAGATGGTCATCTCACACATCGTCTGCAGGTATGACCTACCTTACGCCATAGTCATCGGCAAGGGCATGCAGTTCGAAGCTCAGACTCAAAGACTTTCTCATGGGACTATGCGTCAAGCTTGGACCCAACTAGGAAGGCCCAATTAGGATCGTCATGAGCCTGGACAATGGCACTTACAGACTACAACAACTAGATAATAAAACAATCACAAGAACATGAAATGCTACCCATCTGAAATTCTACTTCAGTTGACCTATTGAAGACCGAATAATGTACTATTTTTCCTACTCGAGTCTTTTGTCCCAAGAACATGAGGGTTTTGGCTTGAGAGATTTTAATAGACACATCTGAAGGATAGGAAGGGAATATGTACTCAAATGATATATTGAATAAAATGTATTTCTCTTTAAATTTTATGTCAACTACACAGAGGCTTGTGAAACCCATGGTCCACCCTTGGTAAGCCTAGACGAAGCCCAGGACGGATGAGTTCCTGGTCACATCTCTATAGGCTTGTCAAACCCAAGGTCTGCCCTTGGTGAGCCTAGACGAAACCTAGGACAGACGAGTTTCTTGTCGCATCTCTGTATGCTTGTAAACCCAAGGTCTACCCTTGGTGAGCCTAGACAAAATCCAGGATGAGCAAGTTCCTGGTTGCATCTTTAGGAGGCTCATTAAACCTAGGTACGCCCTTGGTGAGCCCGTCCAAGCTACGTCTCTCCTTGCCAACAATCTGAGGTATGAAAACTTTAGCTTTGCAGGGATATAGGTCCACAAGAACCTCGTCAAAATCCAAGATGGACGCGTCTTGATCACTCTCCTAAGGTTCATAAATCCAAGGTCCACCCTTGGTAGACCTTCACCTTCTAAGGTTCATAAACCCGAGTTTTGGTAAACCACAAAGGTTCATAAATCTGAGTATTGGTAGACCTCCACCTTCTAAGGTTCATAAACCCGATTTTTGGTAAACCGCAAAGGTTCATAAATTCGAATATTGGTAGACCTCCGCCTTCTAAGGTTCATAAACCCAAGTTTTGGTAGACCGCAAAAGTTCATAAATCCGAGTCTTGGTAGACCTACGCCCTCAAAGGTTCATAAACCCAAGGTCCAGCTTTGGTAGACCTCTGCCTCTCCAGGTCCTTAAACATCCAGGATCCGCTTTCTACAGCACCATAGATGGACCTCACAGTTTCTTAAACATCCATTTTCGCTTTCTACAGCAACCTCGGTGGACCTTACAGGTTTTTAAAAGCGAACCTTACAATTCCTTAAATATCCAAGGTCTGCTTTTTATAGCTCCCTTGGCGGACCTCACAGGTTCTTAAAGGTTGACCTCCAGCAAAACCCAGGACCAGATCCTGGTATTCTACAAGTTCATGATAGCTTTCGACGACACCCTTTGTGGACTTCCAACCAGACCCAGGATGGACAAGTCACTGAACAACCTCCAATGGTTTTCAAAACCTAAAGTCAATCTTTGGTAAACTTACTCTCCCAAGGTCCACCCTTGATGAGCCTCGACCAAACCGAGGATGGACAACTCCTTTGGTAACAAACTTGACAAAAATCAAGGTACAAAAAGGTCTACCCTTGACATACATTACCATTGCTAAGCTTTCTTTGTGCAAGAATACAAGTTTGCAGGAACAGGTGTCTAAGGTCTACCCATGGTACACTAAAACCCAAGATACGCTCTTGGTATACGTACTCCTTTGGTATCTTAACAAACAAGGCTAGAGGATCATTTCTCTTACAGGAGCAAGTGTCCAAGATCCACCCTTGACACTCAAAACCCAAGAAACATTCCTGGTACATTCACTCCTTAGGCACCTCGACAAACAGGGCCATGTGATCATTTGTTTTGCAGGAACAGGTGTCCAAGGTTCACCTTTGACACACAAAATCCAAGACACGCTCTTGTTATATTCATTCTCTTGGAACCTCGACAAGCAATGCTATAAGACCAGCAACTAGCAAAAGCAGGAATCCAAAATATATGTCTAAGATTCACCTTGGACATTCCACACCCAAGACACATTCTTGGTAATTCAACTGCTTCGAAACCTTGATAAGCAGAGTCTGGGGACCCACTACTCATCCTCAAACAAAAAGCAAAACGAGACACTATCAAAATACAAGGTCTCGCTTCCTACAATGAAAGGACGTCATTCACACGGCCTATTCTCACCATCACAAGAAATCCATAAACAGAAGACAGTATACAAAAACATGGAAGATTGAAGAAAAAGAAGAACATTGTCATTAAAATGATGATCGACATTACATGGTTTTCACGGCCTAAAACAAAGAAAACAAAATACAAAGATGGCCGCCTAAACATTGGCTCCATCGTCCTGCTCCTCATCAGGGCCCTCTTCAACTGAGGCAATCTCTTCTTCATCAAGCAGGAGATCGCCCTTCACATCCTTGAACGGATCAAATAGACCAAAATCAAGGTTTTTAAAAAAGAAGGCGGCCTGCCTAAAGACCTTGAGAAAACCTTTCTCATGTTGCTCTACCGGCTCACGCTTGTAGGTGGACAGCTCCTCATCAAGCTCTCGGTGGTCAATCTTCTTTTCATTCAACTGAGCTTTCAAGGCAATCACCTTCCTAGCAAGCTCATCCCTCTCAGCAATGGCCCTGTCAACCTTGGCAGCCAACGCCTTCTTCTCTCCTAGTAGCACTTTACCTCGGTTGGCCAGGTCATCACCATTCAACCTGGTGCGCAGTAACTTTGAGAAGACATCACTTGTCTTGGAAGACAGTTGGAGGTTCAGCAAGTGTCACAACGGCACTATTCAGCTAAGAGTGCTCCACCTGCCAGACATTGCAAATGGCGGACTTCAACTTGGCCATCTCTTTTTCAAGAGAGGTCGCCTTATGCACGGCCTCTTGGTGGAGCTACCTGTTCTCTTCTAAGATCGCCAAACTCCTCTGAAGAAAGAGCTTTGCAGAATTTGTATAACATTGAAGACCAACCAACCTAGATATCTTACTTGCCTAATATGTTCAACCTCGCCTATAGAATAAAACATATCCTCCTTGGACAATTCAACAGTGATAGCTCGAACAACACACGTCCAGGCTTGACAAGTTCCACACTTACATTTTTCATTTGTCAAGGTTATCACCATTGACATCGGACAACACTTGTCTACGCTCTGGGCTTCATAAGCTCGCCACTCTCTTATTTGTCAAGGTTATCACCATTGATACCAGAAAATACTTGTCCACACTCG
Source organism: Glycine latifolia (assembly GCA_013407115.1). Taxonomy (NCBI): domain Eukaryota; kingdom Viridiplantae; phylum Streptophyta; class Magnoliopsida; order Fabales; family Fabaceae; genus Glycine; species Glycine latifolia. Next base: position 12,107,345 of record CM023948.1, on the reverse strand, counting down.
GGAGCTTCACAAGCTCGTCATTCTTTCATTTCAGGTTACTAGTCCTGACACTAGATAATCCTCGTCAAACCATAACACTCTTACAACCTCTTTCGTCCGCAAGCTAACTTAGAGGCTGGGGGGCTTATGTACTGCACAAAATAGTAAAAATACATGTGGCCATTACTATGGGGTCACTGTACATGTGTCCGCCCTCCATGTTAGCCCTGCTACAGGAGCGCAGACGTCAATCCTTAGCAGCCAAGTCATACTAGCCAACAGATTATCTGTTACACTTATTTATTCAAATAAGTGTAACCACTTTATCTCCTAACAGATCTCAGATTACTTATCTACAAGTAACTGACTATCAATAAAGTACACATTATCTACTATTTGAATTATATAACAACCAGCAATTATTTGTTTATCTTATCAACAGATTAGTTATCAACAGGCTCAAAGTCCATACTCCACGTTATAAATACAGCTCCACATTATAAATACAGGTTCTATCTAACCCTTTTATACATTCCTTCATGTTCATTCATACTGCAAATTCACCCACCGTGAACATACTCCGAGACCACCTCGGATACTTATCTTCAGTTATGCTTCCATAATTGATGTACTTACTTAAGTGTCGGAGTTTTTTCCTTTGTTTTGCATGCCCTCCTTCCTAACAAAGTCGACTCATTGTCCGACATGTAAGATCTGAAATTCACTTGGACCGTCTCAATCACAGTACATGATATTTCCAGATTTTGTAAGAACAAGAGAATTTCTGATTAATTGACAATGTAAATATCTTTTCAATAAAGTATTAAAATTAAATTATTGTTATTATTATTACACGATAAATCATTAAATTGTGATTTGAAGAAGCATATAGTAAAAGTACTAAATGGTTAAAATATTCTAACAATCACATACGTAATAGATTTTAGACATTTAAAAAAAATCTATTCGTTACACAGATTTTAAAATTAATGAACAAAAAAATAAAATAGGATAAGATTCTTGCCTTCTTCAACCTCCAGAAAGAGCCAAAGTTTCACAACTCTTACTACGAGAGGCTTCGGCCATCGTTAACGACTTTACCTTCTCAGTATCTACATCAACAACAGCAACAAGAAAACTATATGCCAATCTTTAATTTTAATTTCGATGGAAAAGAAAATGAGAATAAATAAAAAAATTCAAAACCATCGAATTCATAAAATAACAACAGAAAACGATTCGGTTCAGATTTCAGAAAAACTTGAGAAAAATAATTTAAAAAGAAAAAAAAAAGAAGAAAAGGAAGAGTAGTCACCCGCGAGAGGGAGATCGAAGTGACGGTGGCACCGCCGTAAGCGTCGGCGGCGAGATCCGAAGAGAGAGGGAATGATGTGCGTCAGTTGGTACTGTCCCGCCGCAGGATTTATCGTTTTCTTGCTAACGAGATAGTACGGTCTATGCTTTAACTGATTCCCATTTAAATCAAAATAATCAATAACTCCCTTTTTTTATTACTATTTTTTTGTGTCACAGTTTAATATTTTTTTTATTTAGCCAAATAGTACACTGCATCCACAAAATAGACACTTGGGGTCGAGTGGGCCCACAATGAGGAACGTGGCGGTACTTCAAATGGATATGTCATCACATCTTAAGATAGTTTGACATTATAATTATCATTATAAACTTTATTATTTTTTTTAGTCCTTGAAAATTTAATGGAGATTGCAGTTCTTTGTATCTATCATCTTAATCTTTATTAGAAAAAATAGGAGAATATTTAATGGACAATCAAGCATTAGTACTATTATTAGAGAGATGAAAAAATAGTAGAGAGAAATGAGAACTATAATGTGATAAAAAAAAGTATTCAATAATGTGTTTAATGTTGACACATTTTTTAATCTTAGTATATATAAGAATATATAAAGGTTTGAGAAGGATTGTGTGAGTCTGATTCTAAAGTTGTGCTTCATATGGTTACACAAGGTGTTCTCCAAACTCATCCTTATGCTCCATCTTATGCTTTGGACCTCTCCTTCTGCCCTACTCTCAGTGAAGGCAGCAGTGTTTCCTGCCTTCTGTTTTCTTTTTTTTTTTCATTATTTCTGAAGCATAACAAAAAAGGGAGCAGTAAGTTTTGGTTTACACTTTTTAAGACATATTTATCCTTTATTTAACTGCTAAAAATATATTTAAAGCCCTTAGAAAATAGAGGCAACCACAATACCCTTCATAGGAGCCATTAACGCTCAGGATTTTCATTACCTACTACCGTACAATCTTCATCAATCACTTCTTCTCATGACACGAAAATTAAATCAAAATTTGATATTTTTTAATGACTAAAATCATTATTAACTTCGAAAATATTTATTGTTATCTTTAAGCCATTATCAAGTGTCGTGTACAATCATAACGTCATATAGTATTTAAACCAATTGTTAATCCATCGCAATTTTGTCATATTTTTTAAAACTCTTTTTATGCTTTGTGAGAATTATCAATAAAATGTAAAAGTTAAATTGGGCTGATTTGTTTAAACTTCTTTCATGATTGTTTTTCTTTTAGGTTTAAACAAACTAGCTCATTATTACTTTAACTGGATGAGTATTTATACAATACTAGATACATAAAAGAGGAAATATGAAATATACGGTAATTAGTTGTGTATAAGAAAGCTAATTACCTATTAGGCTTAATTGAATTTTTTGCTTCAAAGTTTTGCAATGTCGCAAAATTTATTTTCCATTTTTTTTTTCACGGATTTTGCCCCAAATTTACAAAGACATTGTGAATTTTGCCCCAACAAAAATAGCCACAATTAAGATAATTTTGTGACATTTTTTCTTATTAATTGTGACAGTTTTTCTATATCAAACAAAATTTGCAATGTTTTCTAAGTTGGAGTGCATTTGTTTGGGATACTGTAAAAAAAAGGGGACAATTAATGCAATTAAATTGTCCATTAATAAGAAAATAAGGGAGATAATAGATATAATAAGTAAGGAATAATTTGATTTGGATTATGCAGCTTCATATGCATAATATAGCTATTGCAATGCATGGTCAGACAAATTTTCATGCCATTTTATCTAGTATCTAAGTGTACGATTTCTGTTTTGAATATATCAAACTCAAGGATAAGTTTTATAAGAATGCAAGCTAATCATGTTAATTCCTTAAAGGCATCAAAATTTTATGTTTACATCCAATATTTTGAGTGTATTCCCTCGTATATTCATCCTCAAGATTTAAATGAAATGATAAAAGTCAACAATGCAAGTCAATTTAGAGTTCCATTGACTACTAGCGTACTGGAAAGTTGAAATCGTATAAAGATTTCGGAAATTTACAGACTTAGCCGGGCCGATTACATTTGGACGAACTTTTTCAACTTTTCATTTTTAAATCTTAAATTTAAAATTTAAAAACATGGTTAATCCTATTTGAGCTTTTGTGGAAGAGGGACATGTATACCTCTTCAAATAAATCGTAATGAAAGTAAAAGGACACTAGTTACATCTAAATATAGGCATGAGCTTTCTACACCTTCATATTTCTCATACACCATTTTTCAACAGTGTATTTCTCTTTATATCCTTCATTTTAAAAATTAATAATAATTTTATTTTAAAACTTATTTTCTTCTTCTTCCTCATGCTCTTCTTCTTCCAACTGCCACCACCCGACTTCTTCCCTGCCACTGTCATCGAATTCAGTTCTTCTTCCCTCTACAACGAAGGCTGCGAAGCTTACTTCTTCTTCTTCCCTCTACCATCGTTCGTGCTTCCAGTTATTCAGGCAAACCATTGAATCGCCGCACCTTGTTCGAGCTTCTCCGTGGATACATTGCCTTTGGTGGTGGTCGTTTCTGCGTCTTGTGACCCTGGTGAGTGGTTTCTTTCTTAATAGTTGTCCATGATGGTGTGTGGTGGCTGTTGTAGGCCGGCAATGGCTGAATTGGATGCGTTAATCCACAGAAACGACCGTACGGATCCGGCAATCCGTAAGCCTCCTACGGATTAGGTAATCCGTATAAGGGTTATGGATTGACTGATCCGTATGTGTGTTTTTGGAATTTTTTTTATTTTTCAGTACAAATACCTGTTTTGGAGTCAAACCAAATTAAAATTAACTAGCTCCTGTGGAAAAAAATTGTGTACTATGACTTGAAATGGTTGAGTGTTAATCTTGCTTTGGTTTTGGACAAATTGAAATAAGATTTTGCTCAGTGTTATATTATTTTAAATGATTATTGTAGCAAATGAATATATATGGTTGACTGGTTGTTATATTATTTTGGACAAATGAATAAGGTTGTTGCTTGTGTAGTATGATTTGTAATGGTTAGTTGGTTGGGTTGGGTTTGAAGTCATGAGTTATTGATAATGGTTATGTATTACTGTTGCTTGTGTAATGGTTTGAAGTCATGACTGACATGTAATTGTTGAGTATTGTTGTTGCTATTTGGAGTTTGGTTTGAAGTCGTGAGTTATTGCTTGTTGGGTTTGCTTTGAAGTCATTAGTGACACCAAATGTGAATGAAGGTTGTGTATAAGTTGGAATAGTTGACACTTGTTGTTGCTTGTGTAGTATGATTTGGAATGGTTAAGTATTGTTGTTGTTTGGTTTGGTTTGAAGTGATGGCTAACATGTATACAAATGATGCACAGAGATCATGGTTAAGACTAGAGGAATGCCTCGAAAAGTGGGTGGAAGTAGTAGAGCTGTTGAAGATGAGCCTGTTCAGAGGCGTAGGCCTACGACATCCGTTCATAGGCAAAGGTTAGACCAGGTTGTTGCTGAGGATCCCGTTCTTGAGGAACCTCATATGGATACCGATATTCCTGGGAGAGAGGATGTTCAGAGACAGGATGTTGGGACAGAGGATGTTGGTGCTGAGACAGAATCATATCCAGGGGGGCCAGAAGATAGTTCCGTGTTAACTTCTTATGCGGATCATGTTGCCCTTAGAGTATGGGCCGGAGAGGTATGATAATGTTAATTTTCATAGCCTCATAACTATTATTATTCATAATATACACGTAAACTAATATACTCTTTATTGCAGGAACGTCATGAGCTAAAGTTGGCTTCCTATGGACGGAAAGTGATTAAATTTGGGAAGCCAGCGGTAGAGATCATGGGCTTAGTGGCTGCATCGGGGCTAGCTCCTCTGATTTCTTGCTGTGTGGAGACAGGTGACAGGGGATTACTATCTGCTTTTGTCAAGAGATGGCAACCTGAAACCAGTAGTTTCCACCTGCCTGTGGGGGAGGTCACAGTGGCACTAGACGACGTGGCCTCGATCTTGCATATCCCTGTTATGGGAACGTTGTAGTCCTACGATGCTATCGATGTAGGAGAGGCCATTATGATGTTGGTTGATCTGCTAGAGGTGACAGTCGAAGAAGCAGATGCTGAGACGACCCAATGCCATGGGGCATATGTCCGTCTTTCCTGGCTCCGAGACTTGTATTATCAGAAGTGTGAAGCTAGGCAGTGGACATTAGTTGCGAGGGCTTATTTGCTTCATCTGGTGGGGTGCACTCTGTTTGCTAACAAGAGTGCCACACATATAGGTGTGGTATTCTTGGAAGCTTTTTGCGACATCGATGAAGCTGCCAAATACTCTCGGGGAGCGGCTGCTCTGGTGCACATGTATGATAACTTGAATTATGCATGTAAGCACCATGGGAAGCATCTGGCTGACTACATTACGCTTTTACAGGTATTACTGGTTATAATTGATTTATTTAGTGTATTAGCTGTTGTTGGTTTGTGTTATTGTTAATGTGTTAATGATTAATTCATTGTAATATGCAGTGCTGGATATATGAGCATTTTCCTATGGTAGGGAATGTTGTTCTGAATGATGAGTATCAGGAGGTTCAACCACGTGCCCACCGGTGGAAGATTGCGAAGGTGTTACCTCTGGCAACCTATCGGTCGCGTTTAGATAGGTTGAGTATGGCTGATGTTTGCTGGGCGCCGTATCAGGACCACCGCGATCACAGAGAGTTTGAGATCATATCACAGTATTCTGGGCCCATCAGATGGGGCCCATATACTGTTAGATATCTACCAGAGCGGGTCCTGAGGCAATTTGGATATGTCCAGGACATTCCAGAGGTGACGGTGTCTGAGCTGCCTTCTGCGGAGGCTGTGGATGACAGATGGACGCATTTCACAGATTACATGATCGCGACTGGGGACTTGGTTGATTATCCAGGTCAACATGTTGTTGGATAAATGGATTGGTTTTACCGTGTATCACACCCAGTGATGACTCCCTCACAGTATGACGCAGCTCGTGCACGGAGTCTTCCTGAGGCGACCATGGGACCAGTACCAGTTGCTCCACCGATGCATCAGGCTCGTGAAGATGCAGGACCACGATCAGAGTCGACCATTTCTATGCAAGAGCAGACCCCTCGACATGCAGTGGTGGTTAATTAAACATTTTATTATATGGCATAAAGAAATCCCTGTAATGATATACTTCATTGTTGATAATGATATATTTTTTGGTTATTTCAGGCTGTTTGCCAACAGATTGCCGAGGGGTTGCAGCAGATGCTTGACATGGGGATGGTCACAGAAGGCACTGATGCCTATTCTATGACGGAGCAGCTTTTGCATCTTGCTCGAGGTGTCAGAGATGACGCCATTGTCTATACACGGCCTAGACATGCACAGCGCAGGCGACTTTGACTTATGTTTATATGATTGATGTAATCTAACATTTTTTGGTACCACAACATGACTACATTATGTAATCTAATATTTAAACATTTATGAAATAAAATTGTGCTTTCATTATTCATAAATTGTCTAAGCATCTCGTAAATCAACGTGTTGTGTGCGTAATTTCATACACTTTGTATACATTTGCATTCGAGCAATATAATAATCAGGCCACTGTTGGGCTTCATTGGTACAGTTAGTAGCCCACAAGAACGCCGTGAATGGCAACGGACAATTGTCTCGTAAAAATACCTGTTTGCAGCCCAATGAAACACCTACGTTAACTAGGTCCAACGTAGTCAAAATAATAACAAATTATGTGAATCTCGTAAAATCATACATGCACAAAGTGGTTACCATAAACATGACCAATGCACAAAATGCGATGAACTTGACGATCTTGAGGAGGTTGGCTTCTTAGAGGGAAGAATGTCATACTTTGCTGAAGTGAAAGAGAGACAAGAATGACGATATCTTGATGCAATTACATGACCCATATCCATAATATCCATCCATTTGTCCATAGTAACCTGTAAATACACAGTTAATGAAATACAGTAAATGTAAACTGGTCACGTAGTAAAGGCATATGAAATCGACAACTGACGATGTTTTACCTTTGACAATCCATCAATCAATAGGGACCGCTTTAAGCTTTCAAATCTATGTATCCCACCGAACAAAGCAATATATTCATCAGTCCATTCTGCAAGTTCTTTGAGCAAATGATTGCGAACCAAAGACCAACATTCTTCACCATAACCTAATAAGGCAGCAATTACACGATATCCACAGTTACCATCAGCTTTCACATCGATGATATTCAAGATAAATTTCTGCATAAATGGATGAAATTGATCTAGCATTGGAACCATCCCGTGTTGCATGATAACATCAGATGACCAACAAGACTTCTTTGGAGTGGAGCAACTATTTTGCACGGAATGTAACTCGTCTACATACTCAAAGTAAGACGGGTCCCTTCTCGTTGACCTTTCGTGCTTTGTCATTTTCTTCTTTAGAGCACCTTTAGTTTTAACCTTATCAGGGGGAGGGCACATGGAATTTAAATCAAGGTACGTGATTTGTTTAAGCTTACTCTTCAGTGTCATTTTCCCATACAAATCAAGTTTTTCAAATCAGCTAGATATGACTTCGATCTCGTTAGTAATTGTGACTTCAGATTCATCCATACCATGATCTGAAAAGTTTAATCTCCGCCAAAAAATATGAACGGTGTCAACTGGAATGCTCCCAAGTACATACTTAGCTAGCTCACACGTACAAGGCAAACCATGCATTCTTCTCACAACACACCCACAACGAGAAGGATTTTTTCCTGCATAATGGACTCGCTCATACTCCTCAGCAATATGGTTTAACGCGTACCTGGACACCATGCCAACAAGTCTCTTATATAATGTTACTTTAAAAACATGTCCTACCACATGTGTGCTTCTCTCCAAAGATGCCTTGACCTCATCATGTTGCAACGTGATCATATTGTTCATGGCATCCCAAACAGTGCATAAGTCTCCAACACTATTCTGCGGTAGCCGCTTTAAGGTCCAATGGGCGGACTCCACCCTGCAATGTATGATAAAACAAATTAAATAGTGAAAGAAAAAAACTTATGGAAATGTCAAATTAAGCAATCTAAATATAAAAACTGACCTATTTGTTGTTGTATTTCCAAAATGCATGACTTTGTTTGTCTATGCTGTGACAAATTTCTCTTTGTGTGGATTCAACCAAGTGTCATTCACATAATCAACAAATGTAGGCCACAGTGCACATGCAACTTTAAATTGCATAAGACAATCATCATATTGCTTCTCAGTAGAACAGTCAACAAGACTTCCCCATGCTTCCATCAGATAATCCGATGCATTCTTCTGCCTAACATAAGTTTTACATTTTGCCTTCACATTCTTCTCAATGTGAAACCGACACAATAAATTTGTTGCATCTGGAAAAAACAGTTTTCACAGCACTCATCAACGCTGAATCTCTATCTGTAACAATTACCTTTGGGAAGAATTCACTTTTATAAAAAATGCCTCTAAACCATTCAAGGGCCCAGACAACATTGTTTATGCGTTTAGCCTCTAAATAGGCAAATACAGCTGAAAATGTCATGCCAGTAGGTGTCACACCAACAATGTCTAGTAAAGGAAGTCTGTACCTATTTGGTTTATAGGTACTGTCTATCAAGAACACCAAATGATATGCATTGCTCAATTGCACTGCATGTGGATGTGCCCAAAACAAGTCATGTACAACATTTTCATCCTTCAATCGATGCCAATGAATATACATGTCGCGTTCAAGAAGTTTCATTAGCTGTTGCATTTCAGTATTAGTGCCTCTTGTACGCGTCTGATATGCATATCTTGCATTGTATATTTGTTTCAAACTTGTTACATTATTTTCATTGTGCTCCTTCAATGTTAGAAGAATATTTTTTGGTTTGACCATCGCCCTTGTCATATCAGCAACAATGGTCTTCTCTTCCTCAGTTATTCGACCAGGATATGGGTGTCCACAAAATGACTTGGCCAAAGCATGATTATGATTTCCACATATTAGCTTCACCACCCACCCTTGCCCTCCCGAGATTGGTTTGCCCCGCAGCTTAAAAGGACACTCACATTTTCTAGTGCTAGTGGTTGAAGGTGTGAAACCTTTTTTCCATGCTCTATACTTTCCACTCCTTTCACAACCAATTAACACAAATGACGTTCTTCCTATTTTTCCAGTTTTGATGTCACTCCTCATTATAACCGCTACAAAACCATTATCAAATGCAACCATACGAGCCCATTTCAATATCACATCACGCGATTCAAACACCTACACAAATGGATAATTCATATTTAATTTTCTAAATTCAATCATTTAATAACTTTAATTCATATTCTTTAACTACATTAAAATCTACATAATTACCTCAGTTGTTTGGAACGCTGCAGAACAATCAACTAAACAATCATTGTCTTCAAACTCATCAGGGTCTGGTCCAATGTCTTCATTCATATAAATTTTTTCAGCCATTATACTTTCATACATCCACTCATCGTTGTCCATCCTAACAAAGAAAAATGTGATAAATAATAGTAACATGGAGATATATTGAGAGAAGGTAAAAGATAGGTAGAAATAAGAGGGAATATAAAATTCATTAATTAAATCTAACCCAATATATCGACAAATTGAATTTTGATCCCTTATCTACAATTTAGAATATACCACTCTAATCACTTAAAAATTGTCTAGCCAAATTAATTCTTCTCGTGAATTTATCACACTAATTCAATTAACTTAGCAACATGACTGCAAACTATAGAAAATGTCACGTCACTCAGAATTGACAAGTTCAAAGAAAAAAATTATGGATGAACCAATTTGATCCAACAAAGAGATCAAAAGTAAATATTTAATGCAATAAAACAAACTGAAATTTAAATATTGATAAGGAGCAAAATTCTATTTCAGCATTCACAAAATAATTACATCAAATTGATTTTGTTTTGGAGTCTGCATCTAAAATAAAATGTAATGCCAACAAACAAGACAGGTATAGTGGTCATTCCGAACAAAGTCAAGAGAAATTGAATATGACTACTAACTTGTCTTCATCATACATAATAATTTTATACATTTTACAAACTGACCAACAATAAAAGAAAAAGAATTCAAGAACTACTCTTGTAATATACTAAGCCCACTTGCTAAATAACTAAGCAACTTTTTTCTTCCATATATCATGATCTCATCACAAACTTGCAACAACAACATGAAAACTAAGGAGCCAAACCAAACCAAACCTATCTTTGTGAGTTGTGAGACCTAAGGAAGTTTTTTGCTACTTTATGATAGAAATTCAATTCCAGCATCCAAAGCACCACTTGTGTTTTTATCTTTCTTTGCTTTGATATCTACTCAATTATTATAACCAAACCAAACCATTATTTCTATATAATTTTTTTTTATTATAACAAAAGTTAAATTTTTAAATGATATCTACTCAATTAAAAAAATTAAAAAAAAACTCAACTAATTACTCTTTTAATTTTAATTTTTTTACCATACAGATCATACAATCTGTATGACCCATACGGATTATCTAATCCGTATGACCCATATGGATTATCTAATCCGTATGACTCATACGGATCATACAATCTGTATGACTCATACGGATTACCTAATCCGTATGACCCATACACCATCATTTGCGGATTACCGAATCCGTGCAATCCTTACGGATAACCGAATCCGTAAGGCAAAATAAAAACCTCACCTGCACCTCCACCTCCGAACACGCTCCACTCCGACAAAAACCAACCAAAAACCACCTCCAGCAACCGGAATGCACACCTCAATGAAACCAAATGCCTAACAATCACCTAACAAGATGACTCCAAGCAATGCATAGCTCAAATAAATGGCGACAATGGTGTAGTACGTCCGTGAGTGAAGCTGTGAAGTACCATTGCTCTTTGTTTATATTTATGTGCTTTTCACTCATTAAGGGCATTTTCGGAATTATGAAAAATTTAAATGGTGTAGAAGAAAAGCTGATGGTGTAGGAAGCTGGGCCCCTAAATATAATTCTCGATGGACTGATAGCAAAGTGGGCCAAATCAGGTCCTGGAATTAGTTTTTTCTTTTTAATTAAATAAGTGAAGAAACTGGTTAACTTTTTATTTTAGTTTCTTTCTCACCTTTTCAATTTAAATTTTAAACAATCTAAAAAATATATTTTTTACTATTTCTCTCATTTTTCTTTTCCTGTATTCCTTTTAACATCTAAACATATCGTAAAAAAACAACCACAAATCAGAAAACCATTTGCTTGTCTACGTTTTTGCAAAATGTTAATTCTACGTCCAATCATTCCATTGCCTATGTCCCTACTTTAGTTCTTTTTTTCAAATTGTTTGCTCGTGCCTTGGTGGTCTAACTGCAGACAAGATATTTTCTAGGCGTGACAAAGAAACAAATTCAGTAATGCAAATGAATACTAAAAAATTACAAAAATGAAAACAATTGATTTGCTGAAGATCAGGATAAAAAAACGCAGCATTATTTTGCACGAGTTATTAAAATATTCTATCAGTATGAAAAGTGTTACCTACAAAGCATCGATTTGTATTCAATACGTATTCCATATCGATATTTTTGGATATTTCTTTTATATGTATATCAGTGAAGTATCAGTCTATATTTCTTTTTTATAAAAATTCAATATGGCTGCATGAAACACACAAATATACATAATATAGAAACATGCAAGCATTGTCTGTAAATTGAATAAAAAATAGAAATTGTCCACTTTATAGATGATTTAAGACATGAATAAGATTGATAGTACTATTGCTTGTGCTATTTATAAATAATAGGAAGTAAGGTTGTAACATAGTTCACTTAATTCTCCCTAATTTACATTTTTGCGGGTATTTTTTTAGTGTACCTAAGTAAAATTTAGTTAAATAACGTGTTCATTAGTTTTAAACTAGATGAATTTTTTCTTTCCTATTAATACGAAAAAAAAAAAAGATGAATCCGGCCCAACCTTCCTATATAGTAAATATAGAATAAAAGATAATTGTCTAATTCTTTTCATGTGTTATTATTGTCATATGTGAGAAATTGAGATTAATAAAAAAAAACCCTTAAACTTGAGATTTTAGACTTTTTTTTAACTGCTTTTCTTGGACAAAGTTTACTTGGAATTTTGTTTTATTTTAAATTTAGAAATTGACTCAATCTAATAATCATGAGTTATAAAACAGTTTTAATTATTTGATTAAATAAATATTAATTGTGAGTGGTAAAACAATGAAGGAACCTTGAGGCCTTAGAAACTTATGTACGTGTAGCCTTTAGAAGGGGTTTGACATCAGTATATGTTGTTTTTCTACTGGTGGGTGTATCGAGCAGGTTATTTAGGTTATGTTGAGCAAATTATTTTAGTTAGTTCTTAGTTTTTATTTTATTAGTGGTAAAATTTGTTTTATTGGTTGGTTGGTAAATAAGTTTTTTTTTTAGTAATTTATAATGTTTTTTAGACGCTATTTGAAGTAATATTTTTTAAATGTTAGTTTTTAGCTTTATATATTTTATTTACTTTTTATCTTTAAAATATTTATTTTATTTATTTGTTATTTTTTAAAATATGCCATTTTATATTTTTTATCTACTTTAACAACTAGTTTTATTGAACACTTATGATTTAATAAGTTAGTTTAAAAGTTTTTAGTTACAACTAATCTTTTAACTTCTGGTTAACTTTTCAGTTTCAATTTAGTTTTGTCAAAAATATGAGATATAAATATCTCTTAGTCTTCAACTATCAACTAGTTTTTTAACTTTCAATTAATTTTTGAGTTTCCCATTAATTTTGTCAAATATAACATAGTATTATATTGTATTGAGATATAAATATATCTTAACCTTGTTATTTGATCTCCCTTTTTCTGTTTTATTGATACCAACTTTATATTATATTATATAAAAAGAGAAAGAGATCCACTTATTCCAATAATCATTAGATTTAAAAAAAAATGAATGATAAGAATGATGAATAATTCTAGAAGAGTTACTTTTTGAGTAACTAGATCACCTTCCATATATATATATATGTATGTATGTATATGTATATATAGTCCAAAATAGTAAAATGGCACGTAGTTTTCATCATGGGATCACTGTACATGTGGACACCCTCTATGTCAGCATTGTCACATTAAATAATGCCTATTCATCCTCCAAGTGTCAACTCGACCATACTTGTCCGGGCTCCTCGTCAGCCCTGCTCCATGAGCACGGATTGCTACATGAATATTATTATCTACTGCACAATATCTTTATATTAACAGCTTATCAATAATACTGGGATATTCAAATAGGTGCAACCACTTAATCTTATCATATCCCAACAAAGTTATCTACAAGCTGTTATTTATCTACAAATAACAGTATATCAATAAGGTACACATTATCTTGTATTTAAACTAGATAACTGTCTGCTATTATCTGTTATTATCTTATCAACAGATTATCAATAAACGAAGGCCCAAAGCCCACACTCCACACTATAAATACAACCTTACAGGTTCTCTCTAACTCACTTTGGAATGAACACAAAATCATTATATACTCAAACTCATTCTCTCTTTAGATAACCCTCGGTTATTCTCTTATAAATTGATGTACTTACTTGAGTGTCGGTGTGCTTTTTCTTTGTTTTGCAGGTTTCTCCTCTAAGCAAAGCCTACACATCATCTGACGTGCAGAATTTGGAGTCCACATTGGCCACGCCTACCTCACATGTGGAATTTCCAGATTTTGGTAAGAACATTTGGCACCCACCATGGGGCCCAGGTAAAACTTACCCTGCGGCCTCTCATTCCAATCATTCATCAGTACGCGTTCATGGTCAGCACACGTTCTAGTGTTAGACACGACACCCCTGTCGACGCATCTAACCCCCCCACAGACTACCATGACGAACGCCGACACCATTCAACAACTCCAAAACTGCATGGCAGAGATGGAACACAAGTACCAGGAAGAGATCGAAAGGCTGAAAGCTGAATGCGATCAGCACGAACCCAGAGTGAGACGTCCTAAAAGAGATGAACGCTCCCCTACCACCCTAGAAGAACAGACGCAAGGCGAGTCGCATCCTCAGCAATATGTTGACCCTCCGCCCCTTCGTAGTTCAACACATGGCTACCGAATGGAGAGGCACAACACTCGGCGCAATCCACTTGTCGATCGCACCATGGAAGTCGACATCCCGTTTGGCTGGAAACCTCTACACTTAGAAAGGTATGACGACACTACCAACCCAGACGAACATCTCGATGTCTTCCTCTCATAGGCGAATCTCTACACCAACAATGATGTCATATTATGTCGCGTGTTCCCTACATCTTTGAAGGGGGAAGCGTTAGCATGGTATGGTGGCCTCCCTGAACGGTCCATTGACAGTTTTGACACCTTTGTCGAAAAATTCAGTGCGCAATATGCAACCAGCCGAACACATAGGCTGACATCTGCTGCACTCGCAACGTTACGCCAAGCCGATAATGAATCTCTCCGCAGGTTCATGGAACAATTTGGGCATGTTACTTCTCAGATCAGAAACCTCAACCCCGAAGTAGCACTGCATTCCATGATGCTGGCCTTACGACCTAGTAAATTTGTGGATAGTCTATGCAAGAAAACTCCTTCCAGCATGGACGAAATACACGAAAGAGCTAAAGGTTATATTCAGATGGAAAAAATGTCAAAGCTCTGCAACGAAGTCTGACAAGTTGGACAGAAGCGCGAAAAACATGAGGTATCCATCACAGTCGACCCTCGAAAGACTAGCAAGAAGCAAAGGCCGCATAAGCCACAGATTCTCCCCAAAGGACCCAGGTTCGAAAGATACACTCCCCTGACGGTCAATCAAGCCATGATCATGGATGAAGCCTTCAACACTGAGGTATAGGTGACATTGCTTGCTCCTTCAAAATAAGGAGGAAACCCTAACAGGTATTGTCGTTACCATCGCGGCACTGGCCATAACACTGAAGACTGCGTTGCATTAAAGGATAAGATAGAAGAACTTATCCAAGCAGGGCACTTATCATGGTTTGTAAAAAGACCTGATAATCCTCCACCAGCACAAAGGCAAGAGGAACGACGAGATGATCGCTTCAGAAACAATGACAAACGCAGAGATGGTGCAGAAGACTGAGAGAGGCAAAGACAACCGCTTCCCAGACGCGAGTGTCAACCACCTCACCAGCAAGAAGAGGAGCCCGTCCAACACATCTGTGGCGTGATTCATACCATCGCATATGGCTTCTCATATGGAGGATCGTCAAGTCAGTCTCGCAAGAGACATTTGCACTCCATCAGGGATATTGAAATAAATTTTGTCAACAATCCCCCAATGCGGAGTTTACCTCCCATCACATTCACCGATATTGACTTTGAGGGAATTAACCCTATCCACCAAGATGACCCCATGGTTGTTTCCCTCATCATCGCCAATTTCAAGGTGACAAAGGTGCTTATTGATCAGGGCAGCTCGGATGATGTCTTATACCTAAAGACCTTTCAGAAGCTGGAGATTTCATCAACAGCTATACAACCTTGCTCAGAACCCCTCATTGGCTTTGCAGGAGAAAGGGTGGACACTCTGGGATATGTCAACCTAATGACCACTTTCGGTCAAGGGTCACTTTCCAGGAGCTTTACAGTTAGGTACAATATTGTGGATGCTGACGCATCATACCTGGTCCTGATTAGTAGAAAGACTCTCAACGAGCTAGGAGCTATTGTCTCTACACCTCATCTAAAGATGAAGTTCCTTACCATGACAGGGGAAATTGTCACTGTGAAAGCAAACCAGAAACAAGCCAAACAGTGTTACATCGAAAGCCTAAAAGTGTTACCATATCCTTCTAACAGGAGGTCAGACAGACATGGTACCACTTCGGGGGGGCACTACCCGGGTAATGAATATAGACAGAGAGTACATTCCTTGTACACCGACAGTCTACCTTACAGATCATCATGGTGACACCTTTGATGTGGACCCGCGTGATGATAATATCGACAAAGGACCAAAAAGGATCGAAGAACTAGTTAAGCTACAACTCGGGCCCAAACCCGGACAGTGCATGCAGCTTAGCAAAGAGTTCACCAACCATGAGTACATGCATCTAGCTGACGTACTTCGCAAAAACGGATCCCTGTTCGCTTGGCAACTGCCTGACATGCCCAGCATTGACCCTAGTGTCATATGCCATAAGTTGGCGATATGTCCACAGGCTAAACCAATAGCACAAAAGAAGCAAAATATGGGAGAAGAACGGCGAAGGGCAGTCAAAGAAGAAGTAGACAAGTTGCTTAAAGCCAACTTTATCAGGGAAGTCAGGTATTCTACTTGGCTCGCTAATGTTGTCATGGTCAAAAAAGCCAGTGGCAAGTGGCGCATGTGCACTGATTTCACAAACCTCAACAAGGCATACCCTAAGGACGCATATCCATTACCTAACATTGACAGACTAGCTGATGGGGCGTCCAGGTTTCACATCCTAAGCTTCCTGGATGCATATTCTGGTTACAATCAGATCAGAATGCATACCCCGGACAAAGAAAAGACAGTCTTCATCACTGAAGATGCCAATTACTGCTACAAGGTCATGCCCTTTGGTCTCAAAAATGCAGAAGCTACATACCAGCGACTGATGAACCGCGTCTTCAGAAAGCAGATCGGACGTAACGTCGAGGTCTATGTGGACGATATGGTCGTCAATTCTCAGAGTGTAGCCCAACATGTAGCAGATCTGGAAGAGGTATTCGAAGAGGTTTGAAAGTATCAGATACGTCTTAATCCCGAGAAGTGCACATTCGGGGTAGGCGGAGGCAAGTTCCTTGGCTTCATGATCACACACCGGGGTATTGAAGCCAATCCGGACAAATGCTCAACCATATTACAGATGCATAGCCTGGTTAATGTGAACGAAGTTCAAAAGCTGAACGGAAGATTAGCTGCATTATCCAGATTCCTTCCGAAACTTACCGAGAAAGCAAAGCCCTTTTACAAGCTGCTCACCAAGACAACACCATTCCTTTGGGATGACTCCTGCGAGCAGGCTTTCAAGGCATTCAAGAAGACAATTGTTGTACCACCCGTCTTGAGTTGACCTCGGCAGGATGCACCATTGCTCTTATACCTCTCAGTGGCAGTCGAGGCTGTCAACTCGGCACTCGTCCAAGAAGAAGGGAAACACCAACTCCCTATCTACTTCACTAGCGGTATGCTACATGACACCAAGAAACGCTATCAAATGATTGAAAAGATAGCCTTGGCACTAATTACCTCTGCTAGACGCCTTAGGCCTTATTTCCAAAGCCACCAAGTGATAGTTAGGACTAACTATCCCATCAAACAGGTGCTGAGGAAACATGAATTGGCAGGCAGGATGGTAGCATGGTCAGTCGAACTGTAAGAATTTGACATTCGATATGAACCACGTGGTCCTATGAAGGCACAGTTCATGGCAAACTTTCTAGCAGAATTTGCTAGGAAGGACAAGTCCACCCCGGACTGGTGGAACCTTTACATGGACGGAGCATCCAACGTACAAGGAAGCGGAGCAGGCATCATACTGGAAGGACCCGACAACATCTCGCTGGAACAAGCTCCCAAGCTTAACTTCAAGGCCTCTAACAACCAAGACTAGTACGAGGCACTCATAGCAGGACTCAAACTCGCGAAGGAAGTCAGAGCTCGATATTTGAGATGTTACTCCGACTCACAGCTCGTCCAGGGACAGATAGCAGACAAGTTTCAAACCAAGGAAGCCCTATTCCTCCAGTATTATCATTTGGCCAAAACTCTCATCGACAGTTTTGAATGTTTTGAGATGTACCACATACCACGAGAGAGTAACACCAGGGCCGACTTGCTATCTAAGCTGGCGAGTACCAAGAAGACCGGACACCTCAAAAAAAATCATCCAAGAGACACTCCAAAAACCCACCATTGACACCCCAGCGGTAATAGCTGATGAATTGGAAGAACATACTTGAATGACCCCCTATACAGATTTCCTCATCAGAGGAACCCTTCCTGCAGATGAAAATGAGGTCCGACATCTAAAGCGGAAAGCCAGCTACTACATCATCATTGACAGTGAGTTGTTCAAAAGAGGGCTGACAACTCCTCTACTCGAGTGCCTGGACAGCTCACAAGCAAACTATGTCCTAAGGGAACTTCATGAAGGAATCTGCGGACTCCATATAGGAGGATGATCCTTAGCCACCAAGGTAGTACGAGCAGGGTACTACTGGCCCACACTCAGGACGGACGCCTTTCAATTCACACGAAGATGCAGAAGGTGGTAAGAGTTTGTGGACATCCCACGGATTCCCCCTGACAACCTTCATACCATCTCCTCTCCTTGGCCCTTCGCTATGTGGGGCATGGACATCTTGGGGCCATTCCCCAGAGCTCTAGGGATGGTCAAGTTCTTGCCGGTGGCAATCAACTACTTCACTAAGTGGATCGAGGCAAAGCCACTACGAGAAATTACAGTCAGTGAAGTAGAAGCCTTTACCTGGAAACATCTCATATGCAGATACGGTCTACCCTATGCTATCATTACTGAAAATGGTACGCAGTTCAAGGCACAGACCTATGAAGATTTCCTCACACGACTGGGTATCAAACACCTGGTCACCTCTGTTGAACACCCCCAGACCAACGGTCAGGTGGAAGCAGCAAACAGAGTCATTCTCTGAGCCATTCGCACTAGACTTGACAAGTCCAAAGGTCTCTAGAGGGAGGAACTACCTATCATACTCTGGGCATATCATTGTACACCTCAAAGCACTACGAAGGAAACTCCTTTTCGCCTGACATATGGCACTGACGCCATGATCCCCGTCGAACTAGGGGAACCTTCATCCAGAAGGATGCTTTTTCAGGAACAGTGCAATGAGGACAACATGAGGGTTGAGCTGGAAACCAGTGAAGAACTTCGACATATAGCTAGAATCAAAGAAGAAGCGGCCAAGCTCTACATGACAATAAGATATAACTCCAAATTTCAACCCCGAACTTTTCAGCCAGGCGACCTAGTCTGGCGCGTCCGGGGTGAAGTCCGAAAGGATCCCCGTGCAGGCAAGTTTGGACCAAACTGGGAAGACCCGTTCAGAGTTGTCACCAGCTTGGACAACGACACCTACAAATTGCAGAAACTCAGTGGTAAAGACATTCCAAGAACTTGGAATGCTACCCACCTGAAGTTCTACTTCAGCTAAGGAGTTCAAGGCCAGATGGTGTACTCTTTTTCCGATTCAAGTCCTTTTTTCCCACTGGGTTTTTAACTTGAAATGTTTTAATGAGGCCCATTCGAGGAATAAACAGAGGGAATATGTACATTAAATGTCATATTAATAAAACATATGCCTTTTATCTTTTATTTACGTCAATATTTCAGGATTTTGACCAAATTTCAGGAATTATCGCCTAACTATTTTCCTAGATCCAGCTTCGACGTAAACCCAGGACCATGTCCTGGTACTTGTCAAGGTCCGTCCTTGGTAAACCTTACTAAAATCCAGGACGATCGCGTCCTGGTAGCATCCAAAGGTTTACAGAAATTCTAAGGCTCCCATAAGAGGACCTTTAGAAGACCCAAGGTCCATCCTTGGAAGAAGGTTTATAATTCCATCTAACTGGTTGACCTTATAAAGTCCAAGATCCGTCTTGGCATGAAGACCCAAGGTCCATCCTTGGAAGAATGTTTATAATTCCATCTAACTGGTTGACCTTATAAATTCCAAGATCCGTCTTGGTATGAAGACCCAAGGTCCGTCCTTGGAAAAAGGTTCATAATTCCATCTAACTGGTTGACCTTATTAAGACCGAGATCCATCTTGGCAATCCAGGAATCCATTCTTGGCCATTTACAGGTTCGTAAAACCAAACTACGGTAAACCGTCAAGGCTCGTAAACCCTAAAGCTTTGGTCGACCTCCTAAAAATCCAGGGTAGACGCACCACTGGTATGCTCTCAGCAGCTCCCAAACCCAAGATCATGTCTTGGTAAATTTTGACAAAACCCAGCATGGACAACTCCATTGGTGCCAACTTTGACAAACATGAGGTACAACTATGTCTACCCTTGACATACATTATCATTATCATATTTCTTCCTTGCAGGAATATAAGTTCTCAGGAACATGAAGCCCAAGATGCACATTTGGCACAAAGGCCGGGGTCCGCCCTTGGCCTCCCAAACCCAAGAAATCTCTCTTGGTATTATTATGGAATATGGAACCTGGACATGGTCAACCATAGTTATCATCATATTTTGGCAAGGTCCATCCTTGACTGGCATAGTTATCAACAATCCCGGATAACTTACAACTTTCAAAGCTCGAGGACCATCTGTGGTCAACCTCGTATTCACCCCATTATCCATCACGGAAACATGAGGTATTTAAAGCTTTACTCTGATGATTTTAGCACTCACAAATTCTACTCGTGCAGGAATACGAGCCATACAAAAATCAAGGAAGCATCTTTGATGTATCAAAGTCCAAGGCTCCCTTGGCATGCTAAAACCCAAGAAACATTCTTGGTACTAATTTCTATGGAATCTTGGCACCATAGAATAATCTATTTTGCAGGAATAGTTGCTTGAGGTCCGCCCTCTACAATTCAAACCCAAGAAAATTCTTGGTACTTTCATTTGGTGGCAACCTCGACAGAAGAGTCCACCCTCTACACTGAAAACACAAGAGGCACTCTTGGTATCTTGTTTATGCAGAATCTTGACAAGACTGGGCTAGAAACTTAGCCATTTGCAAGTGTTCAACACAGATTCCAAGGTCAAACCTCGACATTTATAAGCCTAAGATACACTCTTAGCACACATTGGCAACAGGAACCTCGACAGGCAAAGCTAAAGACTTAGCCATTTTTGTTAAAGCAAGAACCCGACGTTACTTCAATCACTTAATAATTCAGCAAGCAATATTGATACATCAAGCCACTCAAAAACAATAGGACATTATCGCAACGGGAAATCTTAAGTTGGTTTGATGACAAATATTATTCAAGTGTTTCGATAAAGGTAGCATGCAACATAAAAAATATTGATTAAGATGAAGAAATAAGAAATACTTTCATTAAAGTAGTAAAAACTTTACATGGCCATCCAAAGGCCAAAAGTACAAAAGAAACAAAAAACAAAGAAGCATAAAGCAGCCTATGCATCAGCTGCATCACTAGCAGACTCCTCAGCAGAACCAAGCTCCTCTTCATCGACCAAGGCACCATTCTTCACATCCTTGAAAGAATCAAATTCACCCAAGTCAAGGTCTTTCACAAAGAGACCGGCTTGGCGCACTGCCTTGGAGAAGCCCTTCTCATGCTGCTCCACTGCTTCCCGCTTATACATCTTCAACTCTTCGTCAAGCTCCTTGTTGACTACCATTTCAACATTGAGCTCGTCGTTAGCCTCCTTCAGCCTTTCCTCCAGATTCGCTACCTTTTCAGCAAGCTCCATCTCTGCAGCGAGTCCATCCTCGGTATCCCTTAGATTGGCCTCAAGCTCGACCACCTTCTTCGCCAACTCCTCCTTCTCAGCCAAAGCCTTGTCAGCTTTAGCAGCAGTTGCTTTACCAAGGGTGACCAGCTCATCGCCATCAAGTCTAGTCCTTAACAGCTTGGACAAAGCCTTACCAGTTCTCATGGACAGCTGACGGTTACACCGGACAACCTTGACAAATGCCACCACGGTGCTATTTAACCAGTTGCGCTCTAACCGCCAAGCACCATGAACAGCACCCTTCAGCTTGTGGTACTCCTGCTCTAGAAAGGCTACCTTGCCCATGGCTTCTTGATACACTTGTCTTTGCTCCTATATAATGGCAAGTCCTCTTTGCAGGAAAAGCTCAGCGACATCAAACGAGCGTTGAGGACCGACCGACCTAATCAAATTTCTGTCAAAAGGGGTCGACAACCCTCGGTCAAGCCTATGTCCAACACTCCATAATGAGTCGACCTCCCTTGGAGCACTTAGAAACTCCAAAGGGGTGACAGGACAGGTAGCAGGTGGCGGCATTGCAGATGGAGGAGGCGGAGAAGGAGAAGGAGTAACAGGACGAGAGGTAGGCGAAGTCGGACCGACAGTCATGGGAGGCATGAAAGCGGCAGCAGCAGGCGGAATCAGGGTCACGACAACAGGTGAAGCAGTGGGAGCAGGGGCAGCAAGTACAGGAACCCGGACAGGATGAGGTGAAGTCGGCATCAACCCGGCAGCTTCCCTCAATGCACGCAGGCCACAAAGAGCATGGGTCGCCCTAGACTTCTTGCGGCCAGACGTCCTGGCACCTTCATCCCTTTTTCTCTTTGCCAACTCAGTAGGGGAAGAGCCAGGGAACGCAACGACTACCTTAAAAGGGCCAACCCGGACAGTCAGTCGACCCTCTTCTTCAGCCAGGGGGGAACAGGGGGTGACACGACATCTCCACCTACATGGCACACCAATGGCCTCCATTGGAAGTTACCCATGATACCTGCAAAAACACGCAAGTGTCAGAGTCTGCACACCAGAAAAATACAGAAGTTATAAGAAAGGAAGATTATCGTCCAGCGCGGTAGAGGGGTCATTGGCCGAAGGCAACGGCAAAATAGCTCGCACGTCCAATGAGGCTAGCAACAGCTCCAAGGTTGCCTTGTCAGACCTCTCCACAAGGGTCAGCATGTCCTCATCAAAGGACCAGAACCTGGTAGGGTCAGCATGCCAGTAGAAGGGAAAGCGAGCTTCCCCATTCCTGTTGTGCATCAATGGTAGCCCATCAGCCACGACACCACTTTCGCGGACCTTGAATAATCGGTCCTTGAAGCGGCGGAAGATGTTGGTGTCTACCTCGAACAACTTTTTTGAGACGTTGTGCAAGGAGACCCAAGCAACCTTCCCGGACAACTTGGTTTGAAAGAAAAAGTAGAAGAGAGGACATAGTGGAACGAATGTGCAAATGAGAACATAAAATCTCAAAGGTTCATCCACCCTTGCCTGCTGAAGAGGATGAGAAGTGCCCTCACCAGCTCGACGAGAACAAGCCCTCCTCTCAGAGGAAGAAGATGACCCGTCTGAAACTCCTCCATGGGTGTTTTCCTCCGAAGAGTCACCCACAGAGATGACCTCGCGCATAATGTGTTGCTCAATCAGAAGCGAGTGAAACAAACATTTTGTTACCTTGAGAAGAAGCAAAAAGTGTGAAGAAGAAGAATTAGAAAAAGCAAAAGCACAAAAATGGTGGTAAAAATCGCAGAAATATCCTTTATTTAAAGGCACAGTGAACGTCGACGATTTTTGGGGGGGATTTCAAAATTCCCCTAGAAGATCGCGTCACGATTGACCGCATTTACCCATTACCGCACGATCTCCAGAACGTGTCCACTCTCCGAGTGACACATGTGCGTGGGTAATGGTGCGTGGGCGGTACATGACTAATAGCATTAATGAAGATATAACGCATATTTTCAATAATCACATCAGATGGTCACATTTTGGCAGAGTTCATCAGCCTTGACTCTTCATTTACCCACTATGCTCAGACCTGTCATTATCCTCGACGCTTCACTTACCTGCCAAGATTAGTCTTATCTACTAAAAGACAAAATAGTCTGCCTGGAACAACTCAGCATTCACAACCCGGACTACCTTGTCCAGGTTCATCTATCAACATGATCTGGGCCCTAGAACTTCTCTTGGCATTAATCCAAGGTCCATCCTTGGTACAAAGACTCACGGTTTGTAAATCCAAACTACGCCGAACCCACGGTTCGTAAGCCTAAAGCTTTGGTATACCCTTATAAGACCTAAGGTCCGTCCTTGGTGCTATATAAAACCCTTGGTACTTTACAAAATCCAAGGTCCACACTTGGTTTTAGGTCCGTCCTTGGTAACTTGCAGGTTCATAAATCCAAACTACGCTGAACCATCATGGTTCGTGAGTCTAAAAGTTTTGGTTGATCTCAACAAAGATATTGACCTTGACACATGACACCGTTCATCCACTCTCGGGGGCTCATAGCACTTGTTATACTACTATGACACTGGACATTCTGCATCGACACTTTTTCATCCTCTTGTTCCCATAAATTGGCTCAGAGGCTGGGGGGCTTATGCACAGTCCAAAATAGTAAAATGGCACGTGGCCTTTATCATGGGGTCACTGTACATGTGGACACCCTCCATGTCAACACTGCCACATTAAATAGTGCCTATTCATCCTCCAAGTGTCAACCTGGACATACGTGTCCGGGCTCCTCGTCAACCCTACTACAGAAGCACGGACACAGGCCTGCTACAAGAGCACGAATTGCTACAGGAATATTATTATCTACTGCACAATATCTTTATATTAACAGCTTATCAATAATACTGGGATATTCAAATAGGTGCAACCACCTAATCTTATCATATCCCAACAAAGTTATCTACAAGCTGTTATTTATCTACAAATAACATTATATCAATAAGGTACACATTATCTTGTATTTAAATTAGATAACTGCCTGCTATTATCTGTTATTATCTTATCAACAGATTTTCAATAAACAAAGGCCCAAAGCCCACACTTCACACTATAAATACAACCTTACAAGTTCTCTTTAACTCACTCTGGAATGAACACATAATCATTATATACTCAAACTCATTCTCTCTTTAGATAACCCTCGGCTATTCTCTTATAAATTGATGTACTTACTTGAGCGTCAGAATGTTTTTCCTTTGTTTTGCAGGTTCCTCCTTTAAGCAAAAGCTACACATCATCCGACGTGCAGAATTTGGAGTCCACATTGATCACGCCTACCTCACACGTGAAATTTTCAGATTTTGGTAAGAACAATATATATATATATATATATATATATATATATATATATATATATATATATATATATATATATAATAATAATAAAATTCCTATGAGAATACTTTCTTATGTGAGAACATGATGACAATTAATAAAAATCATTGGATTATAATTAAAAATAATAGAAGATTGAGATTAAAATATTTAAAAATTGAAGTTAAAATATAATATAATAATTAAATTTCTAAAAAATTCATCAAACAAATCATGTCATAAAATATCTCAATTATTGTTAACTCACCACCGTTACCATGATTGTCATCCCCTTCATTAGCATGATTGTTGTCACCATCACTACTCACGATAGTGGTGATGGCAACAACAACAACGATGATGATTAAGACGGTAATGATGGTGGCATTTGATGATAGCACAACGACAATCATGGTAGTGACAACGACGACGACAAAGATTATGGCGACAAAGGTGGTAGTAGTTAACAATGGTGGCAATAGTGGCGACAATTATGGTAGTGACTATACCTATGGTCATGGTGGCGGCAACAACAATCATGATGGTAATGAGTTAATTGAAAATTTTTAGAAAGTGATAATTGAGATCTTTATTGATTTGTTTGTTGTTTGGTTAATCTTTTAGAGATTTGATGATATATTAAATTTTAGTTTAAAATTTTAAATATTTTAATTTCAATAGGTTAATTTTGGTTAAATGATTATTATTAGTTGTTATTATGTTATTAAACAAGATAATATTCTGTTATGAGTTGTGATATATATATATTGCATTATTAGTGGTTTTTCATATGACTTTGATTGTGATTGATTTAATTTATAAGGGAGTCTTTGTGCTATACAGTTATTGCATTATTAGTGGCTTTTTATACTTCTTTGACGGTGATTGATTATAATTTATAACGGAATCTTGGTGAAACTAAAGTGGGAAAAAACTAAACTCAAGGATTTAAGAATAGAAAAAAATTGGACGAGATGAGACTATGAGTACTATTTCAGTGCACATATCTGGTGCATAGGACTTACTGAAGGAAGCAAGTTGCTAGCGAGTGACAACAAAAGAAAAATGCAAGGTTAGATTTGAAAAAAGAAAAGAGAAAAAAAAAAAGCCTTAGTATTGAACTTGTATAGTTGTTGTATACATAATAATAAAATAGGAGAAAAGGAAGAAAAAAGTTATTTATGGATCACCTTCATTTAAATTTAGAGTGAACTATGAGTACCAATAAAATCTAACTCAACTGGTTGAAAAAGATATGACAATATTATAAATTTTTAGATATCGTATTTAATTTTTATGCATAAAAAAACAAATCATGAATTAATTATAAATTTTAAAATGTGACAGAAATATAGATCAAAAGATGATTTTTTTTTTTTACAAAGGTAAATACATGAAGTTAACATTAGTTTTCATGTAAAACTTGTTATTAAGGAACAATATCAAAGTTTCACTTAAGTTTTGTCAATCTGATATAACAAAAGTAATTTAGTTTATGTTTTCCTAAAATGAAAAGAATAATATATTAATTGAATCTCACCCTGTAGTGTACACTGTAGAGTTCTACCCAAAATAACCTCTGCTTGTTGCATAAAATACCAAACCGTTCAAAATCAGTAATGAATAACATCTTTATCAACCCTTACCCATCGTCACAAAATATTTTGGGTTGACCCCTCACCCACCTAAGAAACAGATTGAAAATAGAAAGATGCATCATATATCTATGGCAATTTTCAACAATTAATGCTCAACATCTGTATCCACTTTCCCCCCTAAAAAGTTGCTCCCATTTTTTTCTTCTTATAATTAAAAATAAAATTCCTCTCATTTTACACATTTACAGTTTCAACTTCCCCACTTTCTTTAAAAAAAAATTTCTTTAATGGTGCGTTTGATTCATCTCACGAATTTATCATACGTCGGTCCATTTGTAGAAGGCCCCACAAACAGAGCCATATTCCACGTCCTCACGTGACTCTGCTCATAGAATTTCCTTTTTATACTTTAATTTCTATTTATTGAAGTGTAAAAAATTATACTATCAATTAATTCCTTTTAAGGGAATTATTTTAATGATTTAACTCATTTAAAGTGAAAAAACATAGTTTAGAGAATAAAGTGTACTTATAATTGTTGATTGAATATTAATAATTAAAAACTGTAACAAAATTATATAATAATAAATTTAAAATTATGTGTATATATATATATATTTTTTTTTCTAAAGTATATTTTTCATACTTTAGAAAAATCAAATTATTATTTTAAAAGTATACAAGATATTTTATTATTAAAAAGCAATATAAAAACCTTATGTGTTGTTGCTGCATACATTATGTACTTTTTTTCATCAATTGTTTTGTTTTTGTTTGAATTCTAAATTATCTTACTTAGACATTATTATTTAGGATCTATTTATTTTAAAATTAATTTTGATAAGGTTTATTTTAAGTTACTAAACATAATTGAATTATGTGTTTAAATTATTCTTAACTATAAGTTTATATTTTTCTCAAAAAAAAAAACTATCAGTTTACATTAAAAACACATTTTTTGGTTAAAAAAGGCAAACAATATTTTTTAATATCAAAAGCAAGACTTACCAATAAGACTTAGGTACTTCGACTACTTGTTGGGTAAGGTCAACAAAAAAAAAATATTTTCATTTAACTATGTCAAGCAGTTTTGATGTTAAAATAAGATTTAAATATATATTTTTATTATAATTTAGTATTTTAGTCCTTATAAAATATATTTATTTTATTTTACGTCCTTAAAGTATTTTAGTTAATGCAAAATATTATATATAATATTTTAAAGACGAAAAATAAAATAAACACATTTTATAAAGACTGAAATAATTTTTTTTATAAAGATAAAAATAAAAAAATAGAGACAAAAAATATATATTTAAACCTTAAAAGAATTAATAAAAACATGTTTTGAAATAAACAATTTGAAATTCTTCCATCACTTATTCTTATATAATATTAAAAATATTGTAAAAGAAATAACTTTATCCTTTTAAAATTACATAAAAAATTAATATAAATTATTCCCAATTCTAATTGAAAATGATAGGAAATAAGTTTTTATCATTTTTCCTTTGGTCTCATTGGGGAATTTCTTCCTACACCATGCAAATTTCTTATACACCCAACATGAAATAGTGATATATTCGAAATTTCCATTTTTAATAACCTTAAGTATGGACGATAGCACCATCCAGCCTCTTCTTCTTCATTTTCGCGGCGCACCATTCTTCTTCTTATTCGTTCTCGCACCATTGTTGTTGTTCGTTGCTCCAGCTTCATCATGTAAGAAGGCAAGGAGTGTCTCGTCTTTCGTCGTTGATTTCACATATTTTTTGTCGTTGCCGTGAGTTTCTCACTTTTGTATTTCTGCAAAAAAAAAAAACCTGTGATACAGATTGATAATCCGTATGAGTTTTTTTTTTAATTGTTTTTATGATTTTTTTAATATGTGTTTTTTTCAATGAACAATTTATTGAAATTATGAATTGAATTGATTTGGTTGTTTCAAAAATAGTTTGATTATTGTTATAAATTGTTGAATATTTTTTGCTCTTGCTCAATTGATGTATATTTTTCAATTTCAATTTAATAAATATAAATTTGAAAATTTATTTTATTTCATTAGGTTTAGAATAGTTTTCAGAATAATGCGAATTGTTTTTTTAACATTATTTTTAATTTTTTTTAAAATAACTGTCTTGTTTTTCAATGAAAAATTTATTGAATTTATGGATTGAATTAATGTGGTTGTTTCATAATATTTTTTGCTTTTGCTCAATTGATGTATATTTTTCAATTTAAATTTAATAAATAGAAATTTGAAAAATTATTTTATTTTCGTGCCTATAATAGTTTTTAGAATAATGCGTATGGGTTTTATTTTTATTTTTTACAATTTTTAATTTTTTTAAATAAGTGTCTTTTTTTTATCAATGAACAATTTATTGAATTTATGGATTGAATTGATATGGTTGTTTCAGAAATCATTGGATTATTGTTATAAATTCTTGAATATTTTTTGCTATCGCTTAATTGTTGTATATTTTTCAAATTAAATTTAATAAATAGAAATTTGAAAATTTATTTTATTTTCGTTGGGTCTAGAATAGTTTTTAGAATACTTTTAAGAATAGTTTCGTAAACTAATAATTGAGAAATTTGGTAGAATATGGTTAGAACAAGAGGATGGTGTCGGACTTTGCAGAGTTTTAGGCCGAGCTTTATGTTGAGATGTTACTGGTAATGAAGAATAAATCCCTTAGCATCGAAGGCCGAAAACATCGACACATAAACAATGGGCAGCTATAGCTAATGCTGAGGATGTTGTTGCTGACAAGGCTCATGAGGAGCCTCAGATTCCAGTTATGCATGATGTATATGCTGATTTTGAGGGTTTTCCCTGTGGGCCGCAATATACATCAGTGTTGACAGTGTATGTTGATCATGTGGTAACTAGAGCGTGGGCAAGAGAGATACTTATCTATTTAATTATAATATTTTTACATATTTTTTTTCATTTTAATTATCATAATGAATTGTTATTATTTGCAGGAACGTATTGAGTTGAAGTTGACTTCTCATGGAAGGAAAATGCATAAATTTGGAAGGCCTGCACCTGAAATTGAAGTTATAGTGGCAGGTATGGGCTTAAGCCCTCTTATAAATTGTTCAGTGGAAGTTGTTGTCTGCTATTGTGGAGAGATGACACAAGGAAACTAGTAATTTTCATTTGCCCATAGGAGAGGTGACTATTACCCTGGATGATGTGGCGTCGTTGTTACATCTACCAATTATAGGTGTCTTCCATACCTATGAGGTAATATATGTAAAGAAGACAATTCAGTTATTAGTTGAGTTGCTTGAAGTCACTGCAAAAGAAGCAAAAACTTAGATGCAGCAATGCCACAGGGCATATGTTCGACTTGTTTGACTGCGAGACATTTATCGTCTCAAATGCGAGTCAATGCAATGGACTGTAGAAGCTAGAGCATATTTGCTGCATCTTGTAGGTTGCATAATATTTGCTAACAAGAGTGCCACACATATTGATGTGGTATTTTTGGACGCATTTCGTGACCTACAACTATTTGAAGGGTTTTCATGGGAAGCGGCTGCACTCGTTCACATGTATGACAATCTAAATTATGCGTCAAAGCACCACGGTAAACATCTTGTAGGATATATCACTCTCTTGTAGGTAATTCTCTTGACATCTATCATTGTTATTTTTGTAACGTTTGTTTGTACAATTAATGTTTCATTTGTCATTGTTGTATTTGTAATTGTAGTGTTGGATCTATGAGTATTTTCCAACCATTGGGAATATGATTGCAAATGAGGACTACCAGCAGAGCCAACCACGTGCCTGTCACTGGAAATGTGGGAAGACATTATTAGCAACGACGTATTGTAGGCGGGTGAATAGTTGGACCGCAGATGTTGTATCTTTGATTCCATACGGTGATCACCGTGTGTTTAGAGAATTTGAGATTATTTCTCTATTTTCTAGACATATAAGATGGGGTTCCTTTGTTGTTAGACACCTACAAGAAAGGGTGTTAAGACAATTTGGATATGTTCAGCCAATTCCCTGACTCGAAAGCTCTTCATCCCCATCTGATGAGGACATTGATGATAGATGGCTGCATTTCTCACAACACCTTGCACCGATCAGAGAGTTTGTTACTTATCCTAGTCAGTGTGTTGCAGGGTATATGGAGTGGTTTTCTATCATATCTCATCCATTTATGAGTTTGGCACAACATCGAGATCCTCCTAGACATTCGTCCATGGTGCATGATTCTATATCAGATATGGAACATCCACCTGTGTTGCAAGCTGATACAGCGGTTATGACACATCAACCTGTAGTAGCTTCTATTGATGATGAGATGCCTCGACATGCAGTGGTATAATATGCTTACAATGTTGTTACCTAAATTTTGTGTGCAATTTTCCAATATTTATTAATATGTTGTGTATTTGTCTCAGGTTGTGTGTCAAAGGATTGTTGAAAGCTTGCAATACATGATCGACATAAGGATGGTTACTGCTGGCACAGATGCATACTGTATAACAGACTAGTGTATAACATTAGCCAGGGGTGTCACTGAGCACGAAAATGTTTATGTTCGGTCTAGACATAGGAGGGATCCACAAGGGAGAGATGGTGGTGGATGAGGTTGTATTATTCCTTTTATTTTTTATTAATGTATCCCAACTATTTATATATGACTATAAGAATTGTTTGGAAAAAAAATTATTCATTACGTGTTATAAGGTATAATGCTTTGAAAAGAATTGTCTTCATTGCGTTCTAAGTTATGATGCTATGAAAATAATGTCTTCATTATGCATATGTAAGTTCAAATTCTTTGGAAGGTGATTGTGTCCATTACGCATATCTATGTTGCATATATATAAATAATAACAAAATATTCAATCTTATCCTAGATCAACATGTTGTGTGGGAAACCTCATAAAATTAGTATATTGGTCCATTTGACTAATATAAGAAGTAGACCATTGTTTTGCCTGATAAATGTGTCGACCATAACAAAGCAGTTGAAGACACAGTGTAACGACCCGCCACGTCGCTACTATATCATTAACTCTTTAACCATAACAGTAACATAATTTTTGATAAAAAGAACACCTTTTTTTTTTAAAAAGGTGGTAATTTTCTCGCGAGCACATACTGACCATCAACACAGGAAATGTACGTAATCGAAGGTACGCATGGGACATTTCACATATATATGTGTATGTATACAAAGCATAATTTAATCACAGGTACAAAGGACTATGTTCAAAATATATCAAGTGTTTTACAAATGAAATAAGGAATAAAACGTCGGGGTGCAATTAGCAAAACACGGGTATGATTATCAAAACTAGGGGTACATTTAGAAAAACATGACCCATACCCGGGGTCAACTACATCGGCATCCCGGCAACTCGGCGGCTCCAACCAAAAATTGTCATATGCTCGGTCACCTACTACTGTCCGTCTGCTCACACGAACCAGGTTCGTGATCATTCTAGGCACCAAACCACATGGCACAATAAAGCAAGGGTGAGTTCATCGTACAAAATAACAAACAAAAGATAACATCAGATAAGGAAGGCAATCCAAGTGTCACAAAATCACCACAAAGTCCATATATATCAACACGCAACCAATCATGAACACGCATCCAGGAACAATTCCACAAGTCAACTTAAAATGTCTAGCATGATGAATGCTCCTGACTCAACCCTCAGCAATGCAATGTGGTACCATCCTAGAAATAGGTCAAATCCATGGTCCAAATGATAGTTGTAGTTGACGTTGGGATCACTCTGTCGTGCATAGGACTCACCCCCATGGTGATCAGCCAAATGGGTGTCATAAGGATCTCCTTACAGATGTGGCCCCCCAGTACTTCTCATACTATTACAGTCCATCATCCTATTTCTGTCATACAAATGAAGTATATCTCTCATGGGCACCATCAACGTATGGCCCAGCACAGGAACATCCCGTCCTGGCTAAGATCTTCGTACCCTCCCATGTATAAACATACCGCCCCAAACGAGGGCCACCCCAACACGGGATGATTGATGCACTGACCGTGGCCCTTGCAAGGTTCACCACTCGGTCCCAGCATCTCACGTGTCTATACATAGCCTCTCACCATGGCTCCATCAAAGTACAAAACATCTCAAGCCATCACATAGGCTGACCTCAACGTAATCACATGTATCATTCACGAACACTACAAAAAAGTGAAAAAGTGTGAAGCATTAGGTGTCCGGGTCGGCACCTAACTATATGAACCCGAGATAAGAATCCGAACAAAGTTGGACGAGGGCAAATAAGATCGGTTAAGGTCGGTAAAAAAAAAAGCGGTCAAAAAGATTCCAGGGCTTGAACTTAACAATTTTAAAGAGAATCTCCCAACCGAGTAAAGGACTCGGTGACTCTCTTCCCGAGGAAGGTATGAGCTCATCCGAGTTAGGGAACCCGGTAGTTCACTCTCTCGAAGCAAACTTGAGCTCAACAGCTCTAAGGTATCATCCCGAGTAAAGAACCTGGTATGCCGACGTCCGCCAACAAGGACTATCACGTTTTGCATGCACACATGCATGCTACGTAGCCCGTTTAACTCGGCTTACCCATCCCGGTAGCCGACATCAAAACACAGGGGTTTGGCACATACATGCAACTCGCCCAACCCTGCCCGGTATTCAGCACCTTCACGAATTCTTCTACAAGGTGTCTTGGGAGTTTTTTTAGCATTAAAATGCCAACTTCACACACATGCACAGGGAGTTCTTACAACATCAACTCTCCCCTTCCAGAATACCATCAAACACCATACCAGAACATCATTGAATATCACACAAAATCACCAATCAACGAATATAAAGCGTAACTCGTTCCATTCAATGAAACAAACATAACTTTCTGGAAAACAACACACACAAGGACATGCAATCACCACCATGGTTGAACTCCCTGGTCCTCAACCATGTTACCTAAGGTTGTTATCAAACATAATAAACTCACCTTACCTAACCAGGAGTTTGTTCACGAGCTTCACGACGGTTTGTCTTAAGCGTCTATTCCGGCCATGAGGTCCTTCTTGGCGTCAAGATATTGTGGCAGCGACGGCGAGTTGAAGGTGGTAAAGAAAGGTTGAGGGAGAGAGGGTTCTGGGTGTGAGTTTTGGAGAGAGAATGGAGAAAAAGCAAGAGAAAAGCGTAAAAACCACGAACAACTATCAACCACTAACATGCATACCAAGGCAAGGGCACTCAAACATCAATTATCATATAAAACATACAATAAAACATGTAATTAATCACCATAACACACACATAAACGTCCAGCTTAACAACAAAAAAATCTGGGGTGTTACACACAGGACATCCATCTCTCAGAAAAATCTGTTACAATGACAAGTACACATTAAAATATTAATAACATGTGTTTTAATCATGTAATTAAAGTAAGACGGTTATTGTTATACATGAACAAAATGATTGTCATAGACATGACTAATACATATAATGCGATGAACAACACTATCTCTAGGTTATTGGCTTCTAAGAGGGAAAAATGTCATGCTCTGTTTGAGAGAAAGATAGACAAAGATGATGTTATACGTTGATGCAATAACATAACTTATATCGGTAATATCCATCCACTTATCAATGGTTACCTGCACTTAACAAATTGTATCGGTATTATAAATAAAATATGTATCCAAGGCGGTGTGACAACAAAAATGTTTACCATTGATAGTTCATCAACAAGTAAGGATCGCTTTAAATACTCAAATCTATGTATGCCACCAAACAGGACTATATACTCATCAGACCATTGTACAAGTTCTTTGATCAAATGGTTGCGTACCAAAGACCATGAATCTTCACCATAACCTAATAAGGAAACAATTACGCGATGTCCATAATTACCATCAGGTTTAACATCAACAATGTTTTCAATGAAATCCTACATGCATGGATGAAATTGATCCAGCATTTGCATGTTCCTTTTCGATTTTGTTTGTTTAGATGATGATATGCAAACCTTTTTTGTGTGGAACAGTTATTTTGCACAGAATGTAATGCATCCACATATTCAAAGTAAGACACATCACGTTTGGTTGATCTTTGATGTTTAGTCAGTTATTTCTTTTGAGTACCTTTTGTTTTGACCTTTTTAAGAGGAGCACACATCGAAGTTAGATCAGGGTATGCAAGTTCTTTTGGTTTACTCTTTAGAGTCACTTTGCTACACATATCAAGATTTTCAAACCGCTTGGATATGGCTTCCATCTCTTCGGTTATGTGAACTTTGTGCTCTTCTAAACCTTGGTCTCAAAAACTTAGCCTCCGCCAAAACATATGGATTGTGTCAAGCGATATGCTGCCAACAACATATCTAGCTAGCTCATATGCACAAAGAAGACCATGAGTAATTCTCATAACACATCCACAACGAGAACTATCAATGCCAACATAATTGATTCGCTCAAACTTAGTAATAATTTGGTTTAACGCATACCTTGACACCATGCCGATAAGTCTCTTGTATAAGGTAACTTTAAAAATATGTCTGACCACATATGTGCTTCTCTCAAAATATTCCTTTATTTCATTGTGTTGTAAGGTGATCATATTGTTCATGGCATCCCAAACAATACATAGATCTCCAAGGCTATTCTGTAGTAGTCTCTTTAATGTCCAATGGGTAGACTCAACCCTACACTTAAAAGTACAAATAATTATTTTCAACAATTAAAATGTTCTTCAAAAATCAATATAGATTAACAATTTTCATACCTGTTAGTTGTAGTGTTTTCTAGATGCATCACTTTATTCATCACGTTGTTATAAATCTCTGTTTATGGGGATTCAATCATGTCTCTTTCACAAAGTCAACAAACATTGGTCATAGTGAGCAAACAATTTCAAACTTCATAAGACAGTCATCATAGTCTTTCTTAGTAGCACAATCCAAAAGACTCCCCCATGCTTCCATCACATAGTCCCATGCATTTTTTTTGTCCCATAAGGGTTTTACATTTTTGCCTTCACATTCTTGTCAATGTGAAACCAACACAACAAGTTGGTTGAGTTAGGGAAGACAATTTTCACTGCATTCATCAATGTTGAATCTCTATCAGTAACAATGACTTCAAGGAGTACATCACTTTCAGAAAAATTCCTCTAAATCGTTCAAGAGCTCACACAACATTGTTTATACGTTTGCCCTCCAAATAGGCAAATGCAACTGAAAATGTTATCTCAGTAGGTGTGACACCAACAATGTCAAGTAAAGGGAGTCTGTATCTATTTGTTTTGTATGTACTATTTATGAGGAATACCATATGACACGCATTGCTCAATTTTACTGCATCTGGATGTGTTCAAAATATGTCACGTACAACAACTTCATCCTTCAGTTTAGGCCAATGGATATACATATCGCGTCAAGAAGCTTCATTAATTGTTGCATTCCTGTATTACTGTCTCTTATTGAAGAATAATATGTATATCTTGCATTGTACACTTGCTTCATTGTTGTACAATTATTACATTGTGATCTTTCAAAATGAGGGGTTTCACCATCGACTTTGTCATATCACCAATAATTATTTTCTCATCCTCAAATAGTCGACCAACATATGGATGTCCCGTCAATGACTTAGCCAAAGCATGATTATGAGTCTTACATATTAACTTGACCATCCACCATTCACCTCTTGGGACTGGTTTCGCTCCCAACTTAAAAGGACAATCACATTTTCTAGTGTTAGTCACCGTCTGCACTAAATCTTTGTTGAATGTTCTATACTTTCTACTCATTTTGAGGTTCTTTCCTCTTTCTAGTTGATGTGTAATACCTCATTATCACAGCTACAAAATTAATATCATAGCAACAATACGAATCCATTGCAATACCCTATCACGATAATGAAACACCTACAGAAAATGATAATACATGTTTAATCTTCTTAAATCATTCATTTACTTACTTTAACCAAATACAAAATCATATAAATACCTCAGAAGTATTGAAGGCATCAGAACAATTAACTGAACAATTAATATTTTCAAATGCAACAGGTTCCACTCCGTTGTCTTCATTCATATTAATTTCTTTAGACATAATATTATCATCAC
The DNA here is from genome assembly GCA_013407115.1 of Glycine latifolia. Taxonomy (NCBI): domain Eukaryota; kingdom Viridiplantae; phylum Streptophyta; class Magnoliopsida; order Fabales; family Fabaceae; genus Glycine; species Glycine latifolia. The sequence continues at coordinate 12,070,456 of CM023948.1, read as the reverse complement.
CCACTCATTGCTGTCCATCTTAACAAATCATTAAGAAATTATTAATTGACAAACCATACGCATAATAATAATAATAATATATAACAAAATTAAAGTGTTAATATAATACAATTTTAATACAATTTTTTAGGAGGAGTAATACAAATTCAATACCAAATACACTTTTTTTAATACAATTTATTTAAAATTTGCTTCAAATTGAAAATTTGTATGATTAATACAATAAATTAAATAAATTGTTCATGAAAAAAAAAATAATAAAGTCTCTTAAAAAATCTTCCAATTTGAAAATAAATAAATAAAAGAACCTAGTTGAATCTAAAAAATAAATTAGAGGACTAAATAACTAATTTAACCTATAGTAAATGGTGGTAATAATAATGATAAATCATTTTTTATGATGAAATTTTATAAAAACTTGATAGTACTAATTATATCACATTAATTAGTGTATGAATTTTAATATTTAATTTGTAAATTTATTTAATATTTAATTTAAAACTTAAATATTTTTTCCTATAAATATATATATATATATATATATATATATTATTTTTATTTTTATAAATTAATAATAATGTGACATCACGACATAATAATATCAATATTTGTTTATTATATCATTATTTTTGTGACAAAAATTCACTAAAAAAACTAATAGTAAATAATTAGATTAAAAGTAGTTATAAAAAACTTGAAGAAAAAAAAAAAGGATTGAGAATCCATGTGAAGTATACAAATTGATGATTTGTATGTTTTATACGGATTAATCAATTCGTATGATTTATATGAATTGCTAATTTGTATATTTCATATAGAAGAGTGTTAAAAAAAATAAAACCTTACCTTTATTACCACCTCAACATGAGGACGACCAAGCTAGAAACAATGATGCTATCAAACCATCACCAACCAATGTAAGAATGAGCTCTGCCAATAAGAAAAAAAGGAACAAGAGGAGAAAAAAAGAAGAATAAGAAAAAATGAAAGAAAAAATAGAAATAAGAAGAAGCCGATAAAAGGTAGTTTTGGAATAAAACTAAAATGAATGGTGTATGAAATATTTATTGAATGTTGAAAGAAATTCCGGTCTCACTATCACAGCCATACTACATCTCTTCTCTTCCAAGAATTCCACATGGCCCATCTCAATAATGGACCACCCTTACACTGAAAATGAAATATAAGTAAAATTAAGATTTAACCGTATGAGTTTAGCCGGAAAAAAAAAGAGAGTATGAGTTTAATATGTTAGTGAAAAAAGTTACATTTTCAATCACTAAAAAATGTCAATATTGTTTTAAATTACCGTAATTATTATAAAACAAATATATTATAAGTATAGACAAAATTTTGTTATAAATTAATAAATTTAAAATACATAATAATTTGTGAATGAATAAGAACATAATTTTTTTATATTCTCTAAAAAAATTACCTTGGTTAATAAACACGTTTTTTACTCTTAATAATATTCCACCTCATTTCTTAGATTCACATTTAGAAAACCTAAGTTAAATTTTCTCAAGAAAAATATTTAACATTACCTTTTTTTCTTCATTCCTTTTTACCTTATTTTCTATCTCTTTTTCTTATTCTTTTGATTGCATAAATTATACTAACATTTATTATCTTGAACGAAATTATTAAATGACCCTTTATATTATAATTTCAATTAATCTCCCTCTGACACATAATTAAGATAATATTAATTTTTCTTATAATTTTTTAAGGATAATATAAAAATTTAAATACATTTTTCATATCTGTGATTTAATATATATTTTCTATTTTCGTCCCTACAAATTTTTTTCTTCAATTTTAATTCTTAAAATTAAAAATATATTTATTTTATTCTTTATCTTTAAAAAGTTTTAAATAATCTTTTAAACAATAAAAAAATATTATCTACAATTTTAAGGACAAAAAATAAAATAAACATATTTTATAAATATTAATTTTTTTATAAAAACAAAAATAAAAAACATTAAATTATATTAACATAATATTTAAATCTAATATAAATATTACTTAGAGTAATTGTTAATTGCTGCTATCTAATAATTTTTCTTATTTTATTTTGAGTAAATATTTATTATCATTCTCTTGTGAATCCCAATTCACAATTGACCTGCTTTGTACTAAAACATTTAAACAAAAGTGCCTCATCCGTTTCCATGTACTTGAAACTGCCTATTTTTCCCTGGATCAAGAAAGTAAAACAGTAAAATAAAATAAAATAAAAAAATAAATATTGAAGAAAAAAAGAGAGAATAGAGTGAGATAAGAAGAAGATAGAGGAAACTGGTATTGTCCTGATCAAACTCAAAGAAACAAGACACTCCCTTGTTTGTGGCCTGTGTTGTGTATGAAGCAGAAGACGCACAACGTGCTTTAACACGTGCTTTTTCAATCCCATTGGCTCCAACAGTTCTCTTCTTCTGACTTCTCTACTCCAACTTCCTCAGTTTCTTCTTCTCAGTTCTTCTGAAGAAAGAGAGAGACTTTTTTTTTTCTTTCTCTCACTTCTCAATGAAAGGGGAAGTGAAAATGAAGTCAAAGATGAAATGGGTTGGTCTGTTCGGCCTTGTGCTCTCGGCTTTCTCTATCTTCATTCACTTCCTCCTTGCAAGATTCACTCAAATGGGTGTTGCAGAATATGAGTCTTCTGTCACAATCTTCTCTTGGAGACCCATCTTTGAGAAACCAATTCCCCCCACAAATGTAAAATCTTCTATTCACACAAAGATCTCACCTTTTTATCCAAATTTCAAGTGTTTTTTTTTTCTTTGTTTGCATTGCTTTAGTAACCCCCTATATTCTGGGGGAGTGTTCGTGGTTCAAAATTTTGGCTTTGTGCTCCGGAAAATGACAAATGGTGTTGTGTTGCATTTAGTGTCATTTTCTGCATATGGGTCTAGTCAGATGCTGTGTTTTGTTTTTGTTTTTCTCTATGTTCATGGAAATTCTCTCAGCATTGAACAATGTTGTTTTTTGTTCATTGGCTTGGATCTGTCGGTTGCTACGTTTAACTGAATTTGGAGTACGATGTAGCCCCTATTTATTCGGAGTCATAGGCTAATGAGCTTTTGGACTTTGTTTTCATTTGTGTGCATTGTTTTTTCGGTTTCAAAATTTGTTGCTATTATTTGTGCTGCAGGCTCCCTCTTATAGAAAACTATGGGGTCCGGTGAAGCGTCTTGAATCACTGTATCCAGATTCAAATCCACGAGAACATTATGCTGGTGAGTTCAACATTTCATCTTAGTGCTCAACATTCTACTGCTTCAAACTTAACGAGGACTTTGTGCCGGTCTATTTGCCATTGATTTTTCTGTTGACCAAACTTGTGAACTATTGTTTCTTTTTTTACTGGTTGTCTATTTACCAAAATGAGTTGAGTATTTGATTCTGAACTGTACATAGAAAAGCTATGTATAGAAAATTTTAGGATGAGTTGGTTCTTTTGTTGTAGCTTCTTTTATACTACTATAAGAAATGGACTTAAGATTATCTGGTTATGTAAGCATATGCTGTGCCTCTATCATATATAACCATTTGATGTGATATTTTGTGACTGAGACTCAAATTCCCTTCTGTTTAGTGTCTCTTCTCGAGGCAAAATTGGCTTTCTGTCTTTCGGCTATGGATGAGGAAGCAAAGCATGATGTTGGTGTCTAAATGTGTGTACCATCCCAATCCTTAGAGTAGTACTGCATATGTGTGTCTTTCTCATTGCTGAGCAATAATATCACCTATAATTAGATGCTTCTTTGTGAATATATGATATCAAATCATTTGAAGGGATCTGTGGAGTTTGGACTTTCATTTGTGTATTTCATAATAATTTCTCCTGCAAGAAAGTTTGATCAGTATGATCATTTGCCCTGATTTTTTTTTTTGTCTCAATACGTGCATGTATATTTCATTTCATTTTCTGTGATGTTTTATATGTACCAAGATTGTCAGATTTTTGTCACTCAGTCACAGATTTTACCATGCAAATTATCAAATATTTGATCTTAGCTAATGTTGCTCACCATTCACTCACTTTGCATTTGGTCTTGTTTCTCTATATTTTTGTAGATAAGATTATCTTAATTTAAATACCATTTCCTTTATTGTCGTACTTTGGATTATATGTAAAACCAAACAAGGTCTTTGCAGGAAGGAGGAAGCTTGTATTTCTGTAAATTACTGTTAATCCTTTTATATCTCTCTCACCAAAAGAAAACGTGTCTCTCTTTCCTGACAGATCCTGTTTCAGAAACAAATGGGTTTATTTTTGTCCGGATACAAGGTGGTTTTCATGAGATTAGGAATTCGGTAAGGGTATCAAGTTCCAGGTTCTGTATCCTATTATATTTAAATCATGTCAAACTTAAACTGTAGCATTATCTGTTTTTTTCAGATATGTGATGTTGTTGTGGTTGCTCGATTTCTCAATGCTACATTAGCTATGCCTGAGATCCAATCAACAACCAGCCGCAAGGGAATAAGGTTAGTTACTATTCTTTCAAGGGATTAAAGAAGCGTACATTTGACTCAGTCTAATGTGATATAAATTATGTGTTTGAACTATTTCACTATTTCTTTGTATAATTATTTTTATCCAGCTCTCAGTTCAAGAGTTTTGCATACCTATATAATGAAGAGCAATTTGTCCTCTCATTAGCAAAAGATGTCACAGTTGTGAGAACTCTTCCAAAAGATCTGAAAGGTGCAAGGAGAAAGAAGGAAATTCCTGTTTTTAAAGTTCCATATTCAGCATCACCTTTTTATTATTTTCATCATGTTCTCCCTATATTAAAGAAGCATTCGGTGGTTGAACTAGTTGTTTCTGAAGGTGGATGCTTGAAGGTAAATGCAACTTTTGCTTAACCTATTAAATCTATAACCTGTTTTGATCTAATTTTTTCCTACAAATTTCAAATGCAAAGGTTTATTTGCGCGGACTTGTTTATTTTTGTTTGAATGGAATTGACTAAGCAAAGCTTCAATGGATTAGTATGCCCCCTTTCAGAGTGCAATGTAGTTGATCATTTTGTTCACATTGCAAATGATCTTGGGATTGAATTTTGATGAAACTTATTTGAAAACTAATACACACTGTCAGTCTATTAGTTTTGGGCATCCTATGAGGTGATTAAGGACAATTTAGATGCAGGTCATAATTTGAGGAACTTTCTTTTATTACTTTTTAGGGATTAGGGATTTATATTCTTAATTTCTGAATTGGGGGGTGGGTTGCTTTTGATGAGCTTATTTCAAACGACTACCCAATTGTTTGCCATATTGAGTGATATACAGCATTCATGCTGCTATCTTCCTTCGATATCTAGTTCTTCAGCTTACTGTCTTCCCTTTTCCTTTGCAATATGTCTCTTGTTCTACATTGTGCAGGTTGTTTGTTTAAATTGGTTCTTATTGTGCCTTTATTAAATGTGCCCATTAATGATTATTTCTCTTTGTTTCCCCTCCCTTCTTAGGCCACTCTTCCTTCCAATTTTGAAGAATATCAAAGGCTGAGATGTAGAGTTTCTTTTCATGCTCTTCAGTTTCGGCAGGAAGTCCAGGAACTTTCTGCTAAGATTTTGCAGAGGCAAGAGGAATTTCATTGTCACCTCTCTTTTAAGTTTGTTCTTCTCCTTCATACTTTTATCCTTCTTTTGGCTTATGAATAGTTAATGATATGATTGTAGATTGCGAGCTCCTGGTCGTCCATTCATTGCATTTGACCCTGGCATGACTAGAGAATCTTTAACGTATCATGGTTGTGCAGAACTGTTCCAGGTATATGATCAATCTATGATAACTTCATCCTACTCTTCCTCAGCTTATCATATAGGAGCTATGATGGCCATGAATTCTTTTCTAGGATGTACATACCGAACTTATTCAACACAAACGATCATGGATGATAAAACGTGGGATTGTCAAGGGGAAGCTTTCAGTCAACTCAGCTGAAGAAAGACTAAAAGGCTCCTGTCCTTTAATGCCTCAGGAGGTAAGAAAATCTTTTTAAATTTTAGATAGTCAAATTTTTCATTGTCAATGAATTGGTTGGATAGACTTGGCAAACTTTGGTCATTCACATTTGTTGCAAATTTATACTAATGCCATATATTTAGAGAGAGAGAGAGAGAGAGAATGATAGAACTACCCTGTGACTGATTGTATGCTCTACCATTCTGATCTCTTGCAGATTGGTATTCTTCTTCGTGCTTATGGATACTCGAAGGATGCGATTATATATGTATCTGGAGAAGTCTTTGGTGGTCAAAGAACATTGATTCCTCTTCATGCTATGTTTGAAAATGTCATTGATAGAACTTCTCTAAGCACTCCTTGGGAGATGATTAGGCTCTATGGGAAAGAGGTGAACCTTGTTGGTACTCCTGGACTGCCACCTTTTGTTGAAGAAGTAACCAAGCGTGCAGCTTGGAAAAATGCAGGTCCACGTCCTCGCCCACTTCCTCCACCTCCAGCTAGGCCGAAATCATACAACATAGAAGGTTGGTGGGGTTGGGTAGCTGAGAGTGATAATGAGCCTGATAGTACAGTTATCGAAATGAGGACCAATGCCCATAAATTACTATGGGAGGCTATTGACTACATGATTTGTGTTGAAGCTGATGTTTTCATCCCTGGATTTGACCGTGACGGGAAGGGGCATCCAAATTTCGCTAGCTTGGTGATGGGGCACAGGCTCTATCAGTCAGCTGCGTCAAAGACATTTAGACCTGACAGGTACTTGCCTCTATTTTTTGAGCGTATATTTTCAATGTATGTAAAAGCGATTTTTCCCCTTGGAAATAACTCTGAAAAACCATACAGAATGTTTTTATAATCAGCCAAGTTAGATATCAAATGCTTGGAAGTTCCAATTCTCTCTTATATTTAGAAACTTAGTACATCAACATCACCTTTCACCGAAGCTAATTAGGGTTGGTGGTAGATGAACCCAATGATAGATACGAGGAGGTTGAAAAAAAAAGAGGGAGATGAAGAAGAAAAGTACTAAAAAGGGACCATCTGAAACATTGAGATAACAATAGGTCTAATCCTCCACCAAGTTTATAGCTTTTCTCCATTCTGTCCTAAGACACACCGTCCGCCAATCTATATCTCACTCCATTAAGTTTTGTTTAACTATCTTTTCCTAGGTAAGTTTTGGTATACCTCTACCTCTTTTTGTGTCAAGCTCTTGGTAACAAATTTTTGTTTTTACGGGAGCATCTAGGGGCCGTCTCATTATGTGCCAAAACCACATTAATCTATGTTCCCTCATCTTTTTGCTCACCGCTACTACTGCTACCTTTCGTCGAATATATTCATTTTTTATCTTATCTTCATATAACCACACATTCACCTTAACATCCTCATTTTAGAAACTTAATAACTAAAGATAAAACACATAAGGTTGCTGGTGTTTCCAAATAAAGCCTGAATTAATGTTTATTGTCAACTGTGCCATTAAAAATCCAAGACAACCTGTAATGCATTAGAGCATGATTAGGGAACTTTGCTAAATTCATGTGTAATTATGAAACAGAAGCTTCAGTAATGCCATTTAAAGTTGAAGATTTGCAATTTTAATAATTTGTAATCTATCTTACGCTGATGCAGAAAGGAAGTGGCTAAACTTTTAGATGAGATTCGTGACCACGGGCATCATGCAAATCATACATGGCTAGAATCAGTTCGCAGGCATTTGACAAAAACATTACTTGATGGAATTATGGAAGCATCAAATAAATCAAAACCACTATCCTTTCTCTCTCATCCAGTCCCTGAATGCTCTTGTTCACGACGTGATTCCTTTGAAGTATCAAAGAATTCTTCTAGCCCTCTTACTTCCCAATTAGTGACATCTCTTGGTGTTGCTCACAGGTGTCCTGCATGGATGGACACTGGTCCAATTTATCAATCAAAAGATAAGGAAAATGAGGAGGACGTATATGAGGATGATTCTGTATCTGAGTTATTCTTTAAACAAAATGCTGAAAATCATGAAGGTGATTCAGAATTAAACATTAAAGAAGAAAATCAATTTGAGGATCAAGAAGACGACAGTGGGGAAAGATGACATCAAGTTCATTGTCGATGGTTCATCTGACAATAATGGATTTGCATTCTTCAGATTCATGTACATAATTGTTGCTTCCAACTGTTGCTTACCGGATTCAGTTTTGGGTGAGAGAAGCACCAAAGCCATATAAATATGGCTCTGAAACTCTGATTCAGAAACATGTTCACTAGCTGAGAATCATCTTATGACATTAGTGTTTTTTTTCTTTGGCTCTAGTCCTCAAATATGTAGGTTAATTTGTTGACCACATGTCAGTTTTGATGTAACTTTGCATGATCTTCGTAGTTAATATTAAGTTTAGTTCAGTTTGAATTCTTTGCTAGTAAAACTTCCTAGTTTATCTCTGCTGCACATACTCAGACTGTATTTATTTAACTCCATTTTTGTACCTGATGAGAGAAGTAAATCATCACCCATTTTATTTATTGAATGAATAGAACAAAGATATGACACTATGGTATTATAAATTTTCTCCCAACTTCTCTTTCAAGTAAACCTCTACCCGGTCCCTAAGATTTACTTTAGTTCCTGATTTTATAAAACTCAACCTTTTTAATTTTACAAAAGGTTTTATAATTTCTTTCACTTTAGACATTCTTTTACTATATTCTTTTTACTGTAATTAAGGATAAAAATATTTGAATTCTTACAAAATTTAGTAAAGTCAGGAACCAATGCAAAATGTTGTAAAATTTAGATAATAAAGTGAATAACATTTATAATCTTAAGAATGAAGGCTTGGTATTCTTTCTTCCATGTACGTGGAGACTAAGAATAAACGCCTATAATCTTAAGCGTCGAAGTGGAGGCATTGGCATATAATTCAGAATGGTGTTTGTTCAGTACCTAAATCTGGTTTATATGGTGTACCAATACGTCCAAATGTGGTCTGGAAAACTACTGTGTTGCGCGACTTCCTTATGAACCAGCATGTCACTGCAAATAGCAGATGATCTGAGACACCATGTCCATTGCCAGTGTGCGTTAGCAGGTAGCGCCATTGAGGGTGTAGAAGTCCTGAGATCGATCTAGTTGTAGCAAGCTCCGAATTGGCCTCGCTCTATGATGACAATCTCAAAGCATATGCAACAAGCTCTTCTTCTCAACTCCACCTGTTACAAGAACAATCAAAAGAAGCTTACACGATAGGAAAGAAAAAAAAAGTGTTTAATATTTTTTGGTAGATGGAGGGAACAGACCAAGGACTAGCTGTGAGCTGGTAGGATGGGCAGAAGGCTCATGGTTAAGCCATTGATTGGTAGAGTTTTAGGCCAGATTCTGAGTAACTCCAGATAACCAAATCAATTGAGGTTCTGTCAAGAAAAATGACGGATCATTTTCATCTTGAAAACTGATCGAAGAAATGAATGAGATCTCATGATGGAAGTTCAAGTATATCAAACTACCTCTGAGGGTTGAACATGCATGATGGGAGTCTCATGCAAATCCTTTGTGGATAATAGTGGACCCACAATTTTGTTAGGAGTGGGTATTGATTGGATTTTTAAGAATCTAATCCATATATATATAAATGGATTGGATTTTAAATCTATATCCATATTTTTTAAAAATAATTTAGATTCAATATCTATTTCATTTAAATGGATATGAATTTGGTCATATCCAATTTATATCTACTTAAATGTTATAGAGATTTTTTTTTATTTACAAATTTTAGTAAATTAAATTTTAAAAAGTGAAAACTTAGTACCTATCTATTTAAAAGTTATTTTCTATCGATCTTGGTCAAAACTATTTTGGTTAGTGTATTTTCGGCATACCTCAATCAGGATAATTTCGGTAGACATTGGTCTAGACATTTTTAGATCGACATCAACCAAGACTGTTTTTTGGCTGAAATCAGTCAGTGCATTTTCGATTGATATTGGTCAAGGATATTTTTGGTTGATCTTAGGTAGGATTACTTTTTGGTTGAGGTCCGTTACGGTTTTTAGTCAATGTTGGTTGGTGATATTTTTTGGCTGACATCGACTCAAGGTTTTTCGATCAACATCGACTATGACTAGTTTTTGGCCGACGTTGGTTAGGGTTTTTGTAGTAAACATCGGTAAGGTTTTTATTTGCCGATGCTAGTCGTTGGTTTTTTTGGCCAACATTCGTTAGGACTATTTTTTGGTTGACGTTGGCTAGGTTTTTTTGCTGACGTTGGTTGAAACTATATTTTTGTTGGCATCAACTAGGATTTGTTGGCCAACATTAACCATGACTATTTCTTTTGGTCAACGGTAGTTATGAATATTTTTTGTTGACATCAACTAGGACTTTTTCGATCAGCCAATTAGAGGAATATTTTGGTCAATGTTAGCTAGATTTTTTTGGCTGATGTCGGTCGATGATGTTTTTTAGCCGATGTCGGTCTATGATGTTTTTCTGTCAATGTCGGTCAATTATGTTTTTCAGCCAATGTCACCAAAAAATAGTTTCGTTTGACGTCATCCAAAAATACCCTAGCTGATGTTGAGCGAAAAATCTATCTGACGTTGATAAAAAAATAATCTCGACATACATTGACAAAAAATCCCTAGCTGACATTGACCAAAAAACAATCTTGATTGATGTCAGTCAAAAAGACTTTGAATGACATCGTCCAAAAAATAGTCCTGACCAACGTTGGCAAAAAAAATCTTACCAACGTTAACCGAAAAATAATCTCAATCGATGACGGCTTAAAAACATCATCAGTTGATGTCGACCAAAATAACTCTAGACAACATCGACCAAAAAATGGCTCCTAGCGAAGTTGGCCAAAAAAACTATTCGACATTATACAAAAAATTATACTGGATTTAAAAATCCAAATAATTATCCAATCTATATCCAACTAATTGGATTGAATTTAAAATCCAAAAACTTGAATTTAGATATGAAACCAATCCATTTAAATGGATTTAAAGTGGATTAGATATGAATTGATTTTATGGATTTGGATTTTTTTGCACAACCCTAACTTTTGTGCTTCATGCATAATATTCCACGAATGCTTTCCTAATAAGGCCATGTTAGAAGCTGTAGCATATGTTGATATCTATCTATTGTTTTCTCTTGCTTGCAATAGAGTTTGACGCATTGAATTTGCATAACTTGGGTAAACTAAGTTTTGTATGATCTTTGGATTCTTCTAAAATTAATTTTGCTTCCTACGTTTGAGACTAATTTGACATTGAACCAAAAGCAACAAATAAGTTACTTTCTAAGTAAAAGTACTTTTGATTTGTGTTTTTACAATAACAACACGAAGTAAAAGTACTTTTGATTAGTATATCTAACGGATTTCATTTTATCAACGTGCTTTTGAACAAAAAAAAATATTCAAATATAAATCAAATTATAATAAATTATTTTATTTTTATCAAACTTAAGTCCACAACGTACTTTTGATTTAAATTTATGTTTATAAACTTTAATCTAAAGATGCACTTAATTCACTTCTAAAGTCATACTAACGTTAGAGCACTTGACAAAATGATAATATTGATAATGATTATCAATTTTATGGCATATTACCATAACATTTTTTTAGGTGACACTACTTCAACAAGTTCTGGATACAAGTCATTTTCATCAAGTAATCTCATTTTAAACAATTTTTATAGGCAATATTGTCTAATTTCTTAACAAAATTTTGATTTGACATGTACAACTTAACGTAAATCTCACACGTATAAACTCTCATACAGACTCAGTCTGGTGAACATAGTCTCCAAGAACTAGCATTGCTACGAAAATTATCCATTAATGAAATGTCAACCATGTCTATATGCCATTAAAATATGAAGCAGACTCGAAGGCATTAGAATGGAAGATTGAAGTAGAAGCAAGCATCAGCATATATAACATTTTATTTCAGAATGTCTTAGTCCCAAAACCAGAATCTTGAGATTTACATTGTATCTGGCTCTAACCAGCATGGCAAAAATGAACCGATCTACCCAATCCCTCTTAGGCTCTTAATCTCTTACTCTCTTACTCTCATCCGAAGCCATAAAAAAGAACAAACTCCTGACAAAATGAACATGAGAGGAATCTCTAGCTTGCTTCTTGTCTGAGCCTCTTTCAACTTTGTTCAGAATCAATATTGCAGTAATCAACCCTGGAACGTGCTATTGCTGGGTTGCTCACAAATTGGTTTTCATGGCCCTGAATGAACAAATAATATATGGTATTAAACTATTAATTTTAGAATTTAATTAGAATGCACTGACAGTCATCCAATTATGGATTGACATATATGATAAGATTATTGACTTTAATAATTGCCTTAAAGTTATATTTAGATTTTAGAGTGATTTCCAATTAGTTAACAGCATAAAGTTTTTTATATTAACAGTATCAAAATTAAACTCTTAATTTTAATAGGAAATAAGAGATTATGATGTAATCCTTGGAACTGTTAACAGTGATATACTTGGTTGACTAGTTCTAAATTACCCAGTTCAAATATAAAGATATATACATTGGCAGCAATTTCTTATTACTCTCTCTTTCTAATGAATAATACTGTCATATACTAATTCTATGTCAAAAGGGCAATAACAATGTTGCAAAATATCTTCAAAAAATAATTCAAGACTGAACAAACTAGGTGCCAAAAAATGAAGTATAAACGAACCTTTGAAGTATATGCAGAGGGGATCAACCCAGAATTTGCTCGTCTCCCAACATCAATTTGCACTGAGACATTAGTCTGGGACATATCTACGCCCGAAGAGTGCAATGCTTGCGTGAGAGAATCTAAAATTCTGTTAAAACACATAAAAACTTGGTCAACAGTGCAGAAATGATATATTCACTTCAACGGTGCTAGAGGTAATTGACTCAATTGCTAAACAATTAATTTCCAAAGGTACAGTTGCACCACCTATTTTTGTATAATATAAGCAGGTGAGAAAGAAAACAATTTAAACTGCAACAAGTTTGTGGGAACCTCAAAAATTTCTCATGCCAAATTTCCTCCCCATTTTTTGAGGATAGATTCTCATGCTCAGTTGTAAGTACCAGTGGATTTCCAATAATTCATTGTGTTAGGTCATATTCACAAAATTTGGATCACTAAAGTCAGATTGCAAAGAGTATTTGACAAGATTCAAGTGGAGAAAAAGATGCGAAAAATTTATTGATCATCAAACAATCATAGCATATTACACCAAACCACTAGGTATCATCCCTAATCGCCTGATGATTTGAAGTGGTATGGAAAGCTTAATCATTTTTAAGATAGAAGGAACCAACTATCAGATTTCAGAAATGTAGTCATTGAATCAATAGATATGGCAAACAATTAAAAAAAGGATGGGAGAATGGTCATGTTCATGTGTGCACACACACTTTTCACCCTCGCTAAATGTAGTTTCAAGAAAATAGTTAACACAAGATTGGTGAAGAAAAACTACTGTTGAACTTATATAAGAAACTCACCCCTGAGAATAGGCACTTGAGATGCTATCTGATCCACTTTCAATCACCAGCTCCTCCTGTTCCTTCATTGTATCATTATGTGGAAGAATATAGTTGCCCTTGTTTTGTTTATTAAGCCACAATTGAGGCTGGGTATGGGAAGGCATGTTAACATTAGATACAGGTTCCTGCAGATGTTGGGTTGCCATACCACTGCTAACAACTGGATCAAACATGTCCAATCGCATTTTCATGGAAAGCGGAACTACTTCGGTAGTTGAACCAGGGGTGTGGTCCTTCTGAATAGTTGTCGTTGAGAAGTCAGATTCTATCGGGTTCTGTACATTTTTGGGCAACAATGGAGAGACATTGTTATTTTTCTCGTCAACAGACCCATTTTGTGAAGCTTGAGAAGGATCTGTAGTATTTTCTGCAGGCCCATGATGATTTCTCTGGAAAAAACAGACAAGAACAATAAACTTCAGATTGTTACAATTTCAAGACACTAAGCCACAATGAACCATTGTGACAAATAGATCACTGAAGTTGCCACAATGCCATCCCAGAACTCATTCAAATATGCATATTGGGCTACTGGCTCTGGAAGAAAAAGGATATCGTAAATAAAAAAAGACAACTAGAGGCAGACATTTGAATTCAAAGAAACAGCGTGATGAAATCCAAGCATGAAAGGAACTTTGACTCTTGTAGAAGAAATTTTATGCAGTTGACATCATTTTTTTTTTTTTTGCTCAGCAAAGATAATATATATATATGAGAGCAAAGGTACAAGTAATAACGTATAAAATACAACCTATCAACAGGCAAACCAAAACTATGGCCAGCTAATACATGCGAGATGCATGAATTAGAGAGCCAAAGAAAAGCTGAAGATAAGGCTCACACCCCTCCAAACTAATACACTTCTATTAAACCCTCCCCATAGAACAAAAACCATCCTTAATGTGACTAAACCAGAAGTGGAAAGGGATATTAAATCCTTTCTCTAGATTAGATAACCAGGACCAGCAGAAAAACAAAGCATCCTCCAGCAGCTTATGTCCATTGAAGCTAGCCCCATGGAACACTATCTGATTTCTATGATGCCATATGCACCATGACAGCGCAATCCACCATATCTGCCATCTCTTGGTCAAGAGATTATTAGGACCGAGGTAGGCATGCTGAAGAAAGTGTTCTTTAGGAGTTATCGGGAAACCCCCTTGAATGTTTATCCAATTCATCGACTCCCACCATAACGGTATAATCTTAGGGCAGCTGAAAAATAGATGTGGTACGTCTTCTTCAGAAATGCTATAAAAAGGGCAACATGAGTACACGACACATGGCCATGTACATTGGTGTTCCAATCCATGTTGGTGACCCTACATAGTGGGAATAAGGCTTCATAGTCGGTGTTCTTTCTTTTGCAGTCTATATAAAATGAATCCTTATACAATCAGAAAATCACAAGTCTCACAATGTTGAGGTGGCATCACTATCAGTCAGGAAGGCTGCTATAATGCATACTTGCATTGCAATTCATAATTCATTTGCCCAACATTTCATAAATCAAGGTCCAGAGTATACAGACACGAAAAAAAATCACATTACACCATTCCAAATAACTTTACCCATGGAGTTAATTTTGTGGGCTCCTGATTCCATCCTTCATAAGTCTGTTCATAAATTTGTAATTTTTCCTGTAGGTACTGAATATACTCAATGACCTGCATATATAAATAAAGGGGGGGGGGGGGGGGGGGATTGCTTAATTAAGTTCACACAAAAATATAATTAACCATTAAGATGTACGCAAGAAACAAATGGTTGAAAGTTGAACGAAGTACCTCCAACAAGAAGGATGCCTTGTCTCTTTTTTGATCATTTTGAGGTATGAGATCTCTCAGAACTTGAAACCTGGCTCAAAAACAATTTTTTTCTTTCAAGCAACCATATATTGCCAAATAATAAAAATAATAATATAGAATATTATCAAACTTCCACTCAAAACCTACACAAACAATTAACAAAAAAAATAAGTTTTTTTCTTTCTTTCTTTAAAGCTTGCCTTTCGTTAATCTTGCTCCTTCTACGTTGCTCAGTTTCTGAATGCTTTGAACGATGAGGGTTAACCCTCTTCCCCGTGCTGGGTTCATCCACCTTCACTGCCAAGTCACAACGTAATAATAAATAATTGTGTTCAAAATTGAAAATTGAATTGCAGAATGCAATTGAAGAGGTAAAAAGATAAGAACTTGGAGACACCCATCAATGAATCAATCGATAAACCCTTGTGGGTGTTGCACAACCAAACCAAAAAATGCACAAAGAGAGAGGGAAACCTTTGGAAGTGATGTTTCCAGTTAAGAGTTCTTCTTCATCATCGTCGTCGAATTCATCCTGATGCCCTTTCGCATACCTAGCCATTTGTTTCTCCAGATGAAGAGAAGTGTAATGTAATGGTACAACCTACCTTGTACCAGTAGTCGGAGGACACGACGTGTTTTAACTGAATCGATACCTAACCTAACCAAACATTTTGATCAAACAAATGAATTTTGATCTAATTATCAAAAGAGTGCTTCTTCATACACCATCTAAAACTTCTCCTACACCATTTTTTTTAAAACCCGAAAATACCCCTGCTCTGGTTTGGACATAAATAAA
>CM023948.1:11992005-12049279 GCA_013407115.1 Glycine latifolia | reverse complement strand
TTAATGGTGTATAAGAAATTTCAACTGGTGTATGAAGCACCACTCTTATCAAAATATGTGAATTATAATCTCAACTTAGCTCAAAGAAAAATTAACATATTTTAATATTTTAATTTTACATGAATGAATTTTAAATATTTTAATAAAAAATAAATAAAATATTTAACCTATAGATTTCATCATATAATAAATGATGATATTCATTACTAATAAAACTAGTAAGTTATCCACGCTGATCGATGGGTTGTTTAGATATTTCCACATAAGAATCAAATAATAATTATTTTTTAATAAATATATTATCTAAATGTTATTATGCTTGTTCTAGTAACAATTCAATTAAATAAAAAGAATTTAAAAATTTAAATCTTGATTAAATTTAAATAATAAAATTATAAATATTTTTATTTTTTTTAAAATGTCACCATTTTATTTTATTGTTATTTACTCATTATTTTATATGATAAAAATTAAAAAAACAAACAATATATTTAATAAAAATAAATATTATTGATTGTTTAATATGTAACTGTGTTAAAT
Organism: Glycine latifolia; assembly: GCA_013407115.1. Classification (NCBI taxonomy): domain Eukaryota; kingdom Viridiplantae; phylum Streptophyta; class Magnoliopsida; order Fabales; family Fabaceae; genus Glycine; species Glycine latifolia. Next base: position 12,048,739 of record CM023948.1, on the reverse strand, counting down.
ACTTTTTTTTAAAAAAATTTTCCCCGTAATAGTTCACTCATGATTTGCCAAAGAATAATTATTTCTCATAAATGATAATTGTAGTTTCTATCATAAAAAATAAAATTAAAACTAATTGACATTATAATATAGTGAATAAGTAATTTAAAATTTTCTTGTAACACAAATCATTTTTACAAATTAATTTTGATTTTTATCTCTATCATAACTAAAAAAGTAACTGAAATCAAAATCATGCTTCCATGAAAATAAAAACAAAATCATTCTTCCATGCACAAACTACTCATGATATGAACATTGAAGCTCCAATATTTAACAATGAAGTATGGGTTGCAAAATCATGAACATAAAAGGATATAGCAAGATAATAAAATTCAACTATAAAACATGATTGCTAAAAGTTCAAAACTAAATAATAAATAAAGTATGAAACTGAACATATCAAGAGTAGTTTGTTTGCAAACCGACTGAAATGAGGCTTTAAGAAGATTGTGGGTTTAGAAATGAGGATTTATGACACTTAAAACAATATATTCTATAACTTCATTATTTGCAACCATGTATGCTAATATCCACTTTGTAGGCTCAACAAAATATTCTGCCCGAGCATTCCTCATAGTTGTAACCTAAATAATAAGGAAAAAACATATCAAAAGCTGTCATGGTTGTGTAAAATTCACAGTACAACGATTGTAAAAGAATCATATTCCGAATAAGTATTGAATAAGATGAATGAGAGAAGAAAATGTAGATATGAACACACCAAAGCCTGAAAATTTTCAATCTTTTTAACACAACTAGTGTTCCTTGGAAGTTGAGTCTCTAGCCAAGGTGATACAATAAGAGCATGCTTCCTTCAAACAAATTAGAAATGATATCAACTAAAATAATTTTTTTATAAGAACAAAAATAAAAAACACTAAATTATATTAAAAATATATTTAAGGCTAATATAAATATTAATTAGAACTATACTAACAAAGTGAAATTGCTGCTACCTAAAATTTTTTCCTATTTTGAGTAAATATTTATATCATTCTCTTGTGAATTCCTTTCACAATTGACCTGCTTTGTACTACTCAGCAATATATTTTATAACTTCATTGTTTGCAACCACATATGCTGATATCCGCTTTGGAGGCTCAATAGAATATTCTGTCAGAGCATTCCTCATAGCTCTAACCTAAATAATAAGGAAAAAAACAGATCAAAAGTTGTCATGGTTGTGTAAAATTGGCAATACGATAATTGCAAAAAAATCATATTCCAAATAAGTATTGAATAGGATGAATGAGAGAAGAAAATGTAGATATGAACACACCAAAGCCTAGTATAATGACCAAGGCTAAAAAAAAAAAAAAATTGCTGAAGCCTCTGGTTCCTGGCGCGAATGGCGCCAGTAGCGCTAGACGCGGTGCCATTAGCGTCATAGTGCACCAGATGACCAATTTTCACTGGAATCTGGCGCAGTTAGCGCTGGTAGGGCGGAAGGTGCGTCAGGAGGCCATTCTTCATTGGAACCCGGCGCCATTAGCGCGGGAACGCAGACAAGTCACTATAAAAGGCCATTCCTCATGAATTTTTGGCCCAAAACTTCATCTTCCTCCTTCTGCGCTTTCGGCCATTAACAAGCTAGGGGAACTTAATATCTACTCATTCCTTAACCAAAACCATTCGCATCCAACATGAAAGTTGAAGGGAACTACTTAGTGAGCTAGATTCCAACATCAGTTTTCATTGAAAACCATCAAACGGAGAGATCGCGTTCTCTAGGGAACTTCCCAAAGTTTGATTTTTAAGGGGAAAGGAGGTGTTTTAAGGACGTTCAAGCTTGGAGAAGCCGTCCTCTAGCCTTTCTTGTCATTTTAGAGGTAAGAAACACATGTTTTACCGATTATTTAATAATTTGTTCTTGAGATGAATAGTGACCCATTTGATTTAGAGCTGAAATTAAGCTTGGGTCCTTTGGAAAAGTATGCTTAGGAGGTTGTTCTGATGAAGGTTTAACCTTGAAATATAATTTTTATGGATTTTGGAAATTTGGTTATGAGGAATGTATGTGTAGGAAGAATGTTGGTTAAATTGATGAAAATATGGTATGTTTGGGCCTTGGTGCCTTCACAAGATGTGTTTAGGAGACTATATAAACGGTGAAAATATGTTGAAGTAATCGTTTTAGCCATATTGATAATCATTGAGATTTGACATGAATAGAGTTTTGAACTCTTTAGATTGGTTTATGCATAGTCTTAGGGAGACTCTAGTGCCTTGGTTAGACCGAAATAGATCCTGTTAGGGGTCTGTAAGTCACCAATTAGGTGACTAGTTCTTATAACTTGAAAATAAAGGAAAAGAGGTTTAAATGGAAAAGAATCGCGTTTCTTTTCATTCTAACGGTTGAGAACCGTTATTGATTGTTTGTTTGCCTTTGTATAGGGATTGACATCAAGGGTGTCAGTGACGGAGACCACAGTCCAGGGGTTGGACAACAGAACACTGTTTTGCTAGGTAAGTTCTTTGTTCTTGGGAGTGTTTCCCATTGCCTGAGTTCCACCATACTCCGAGGGAGTGATGGTTGCATACATGATTCATATGCATTGAATTGGATGTTACAACTTTCCTCATGATAATATGTATACCTGTTTCTGTGCATTGTGTATGGTTGCCTTTCGGATAGATCTTCTGACCAGTTACATAGATATGGACCTCCTTAGGAGTAGAGCGCAACTCCTAGTCGGTTTGCTCACGTAAAGGGTGTATGATCCCTTAAGACCAAAGATAGGTGGTCCTGTCACGGTTGAAACCTATTCTTTGAGGTGTCATATACGTGCATCCATGTGTAAAGGGGTAGCTCCTGATGGGATGGCACGGGTGTGAGTTTTGGCCTCACACTGGGGACTGAGAGTCCCGATGTTGATGATGATGCATCTTTGGCGGACGTAGTACCGTAGATTCACATTAGAGCTAGAGAGTGTCTATGTGTTGTTGTGAGGGCCAGGAGGCCTGGTGTTGTGATGCCTTTGATATTATGTTATCATGGAAGTGAGCCAGGGGAGGAGAAGCCTCCAAGAACCCTGAGCTTACTGAGATTGTATCTCATCCCTGTTGGGGATCTTATTTTGCAGGTGATGCATCTGACAGAGGTGATAGGTCTCAGGACAAAAGGCCCCAATAGGGACAGACTCTATATAGCTGCTTGGGCAGTACTTTGAGAGCATTGTGGCTCACTGCTTTATGGATATGATGTATTTTGTACCCTTGGAGGGAAGATGTGCTTGTATATATATTTTGGATCCTGTATAAATTGTGATATACAAACACTGTGTATTTTGTACCCTCTTATGAGGATGTGATCTGTAAGATCATGGCACAGAGTGCCTATTCTTTTGTATAACCACAGTGATTGTTTTGACGATGTTTATATATATATATATATATACACACACATGTGGCTTCTGATTCTCCTAATATATCTGTATGGACATTATTGTTTTACCTGCCGTTCTTTATGTTATCTAGATCATAGAGGCTTGTTGTGATGTCTTAACATTCGTATATGTAATTGTGGTTACTTACCATACATGATGAATCAAAGATATGATTTTGTAAGGAAATGACGATGACGTCATGTTTTTTGAAAACGCCTCTGTTGGTTTTAATTATTGATTTTAAATTAATTAGTGCATTAATCTGATTAAGTAACTATTAATACACCGGATGCATACGAGGGTGTTACACCTAGCAATTTTTAATCTTTTTAACACAACTTGTGTTCCTTGGAAGTTAAGTATCTGGCCAAGGTAATACAATAAGAGCATGCTTCCTTCAAACAAATTAGAAATGATATCAACTAAAATAAACTTTTTATAAGAACAAAAATAAAAAATACTAAATTATATTGGAAATATATTTAAGGCTAATATAAATATTACTTAGAACTATAATGACAAAGTGATTGTGAATTGCTGCTACCTAATAATTTTTCCTATTTTGTGTGAATATTAAATGGATTTCAAGGATTATGATCTCATATTAATGAAGACTAACTTTAGAGTATATTAGCTATTCAAAATTTCTCATAAAAATCATATGCTCATAGAAATTGTTAAAGGGAAAATCAAAAGAAAAAGATTACAAAACTAAATTGTGGCATTATTAATACTGGCCTACATCCTTCAAATTCTTTATGATATAAGAAAAACTACACAAACAAATAAAGCATAGAACATAACTGTCAGACAATTATTAAGAACATAAATATTTGAAATTTATGCAAACTCATGCAACAACAATCAATTAGTTATTTGTTTCAAAATCAATTTTTTTTTCAAGTTCACGTACCATTAGAGCTCATAGACACATCCACTTCAAAGGCATGCAATACCCTTTGTCCAATAGCATCCTATTAAAATGAGAAAAAGTGTTAGAGTGGTGACTAAAATATTAAGGTCTTATAAGAAACCTTACCTAAATAAAATGAGATTCATCATATATTTTGGTGGCATTCCCCGCAAAGCAAAGACATAAAACCAAAAAAGAATGGTGAGTGGTGACTAAAAAAATGCATATCTTTGCTGGAAATCCAATCCAGAGGCATGCTTCACCAAAATATCTTTTCATTAAAGTTTTACATAGAGCACACAGGTTCAATGTACTTAATCAGGTAAAACTTGCTCAAACATTAATGTTAAATGTTTATAGGTTGGTAGATTTGTCAAATCTACACAGGTAAAGAAACTGTTGAACCAAAAAACAATATACATACCTCTTGTGTGTCTATGCTATTAGTAGAAATGATGATATTCTCTTGTGTATTGCCATTACCTATGTTTGTATAGGCTTAGACAACCAACAAAAATTTTGACTTACAATTCCTAATTCTCGGTCCCCGATTTGGCTGACCCAAAACATCAGAACTTCCATTTACATCACTCAGTCCTTTATGGCAAAAATTATAAAAACATTACAAATGATTTTTTTACTTAGTCCTTTTTGTGTTTTTATCCTAATGTTATACTACTTGAAACCAAATTGGTGCTTCCTCTCTAACTAATATTTCTAATAATTTGACAGAAATCGGATTTATGTAGAAAACAATGATATTTTTTATTTTAAAAAATTGAAAATTAATTTTAAAAACTAACTAATTTGAAAAAATTTCACATATCTTACAAGCAAAAAACATTTATCATAACTTATTGAAGAAAACCATACCTTATCGAACTGAACCGAACTTGAATCGCGAGCTTGGGGCTGAGAGTGCCATTCTGAACCATCTGGTGGCAACGTTGGAGAGTTTAGAGTGGTTTGGGTTTGGTTTCTTGTTCTTGTGCTTTCTTCTTCTTCTACTAGTGCTTATTCTCCTCAGGTTCAAACATTTGGGGCTTTTTATACCCTAGAATTTGGAGGAGATGGGTATATAAAAGTGAAGGAGAACCACCATAGCAAACGAAAATGATCTAATAGCAGAAGAGGAAGAGGAAGAGAGACATGACCGTAATGGAAGGATCAGAGGAAAAAATAGAAAGAAAGAAGAGATTGAGGAAGCAAGAGATATGGAAGATCAGAGAATTAGATAAGAGAGATGAAGAGAGAAGGAGAAAGTGAGAAAATGAGGGGGTCGATTTGAATTTCAAATTAAAAAGTTGATGTGTGTTGTATAACTTCACGTGGCTAAAAAGCTAAGGGTAATAGAGGTGAGGACACGTTGGTGAGTGGAATGTGGAGACTATTTTTTAAAATTCCAATTTTGTCAAAAAAATGAGGATAGGTGTCAACATATTAGATAAGAGTAATTATGTATTTTCATGTGCTAAAGGTTTTTTAAATAGATATAGATTATCTGAAATTAAATTTATATTTACTCACCTAAATACTCGTGGCTGCCATTATTTATCGCCCCACCGATACTAAAGAATAGAGGCATAAAGTTCAAACTTAATTAGCATTATGATATCCTGCGTGCTTCCTTAATTACAAGCCAACCCCTTTAGTTCGTGTATATTTTTAGTTTCATAATGTGAATCAAGTTCACAACAGAGTACAAAATATAGTGCTGTCCCAGGATTTTGTTATTTCTATACGTTTTCTTTTCTTTTTTTCCTTTTTTTTCCTCCTCTTTTTTTTTTAAACTTTCTTTTGAAAAACTTGAAATTTCAAATTTTCTCTTTTTCCGCATCCAAATTTTTACAATAAAAAAGATTTCATTGATTTGAAATTATCAAAAGAAAAGAATAAAAGTTTTTCAATTTTATCCAAAAAAAGGGAGAAATGCACCCTGTCAATCTTACAATAATAAATAAAATTTCCCTTCGAATGAGTTTATATATAAAATTTGTTGTTATGATATCATCCATAATTATAGCAACTTTTAGGAGCTGAAGCCAGCTTAGTAGTTGTAGTTGAGGGAACAAGAAAACCCTGAATTTCGTTTTTTTTTTGCATCCAGGTGCAAGTAAGAGTTTTTTTTTTCTGACAGCTACTAGTCAGTTAGTATTATTGTATTGTACCTTTTTTTATATAATACATTGTACTTTTTCCTTAATAACATGGGATGTTAGGTGTTCTTAATTGGACTCTCCTCCTTATCTCCATCTAACTTTCCTTTGGGTTTTCATAAAAGTTTTGCAATAACAATTCACTTAAGAAGATTGTAATATATATATTCTGTATATGGTGGACAGGGTCATGTTTAGGAACTTTAGGGTCATAGCCAAATTTAGCCAAATTTTTAAACAAATTTAATATTATTTATATTATATAAATTAATTCTCAAACTGATTTTTTCTTATAGTTTTTCTGACTTTTTTTTACCAATTAAACTCATTTTTATATATTTTTTATGAATAGTAAGACATTTATCAAGAATTCTATATATGAATATATGGAGATTGAATTAAATTTTTAACTTATTTTTTATTTTAAGTTTTGAAAACCAAGTTCCAACTTTCTATTTGATTTTTTTTCCATTACTACAAAATATAAGAATAAAATAAAGAAGCACTACGTAATATAAACAATTTTTTTTTGGATAATTAGTCATTTTCATCCCTGAATGTGTAGAACATTGATAAATTCGTCCCTGAAAGTTGAAAATTCAAATTTTAGTCCCTGAAAATTTAAAAAGTGTGATAAATTCATTCATCATTAATAAAAGAGTCTAAGCAAAAATGATTGCTAACATGGCTACTAAATAGATTTTGGAAGAAAATGTCAATAAGTTATTATTTGACAGAAATACCAGTAAGTTACCATAGGACGAAAATGTCAATAAGTTACCGTTGAACAAAAATGTCAGTAATTTTCTATTAAACCAAAATGTCAGTAAGTTACTATTGGACCAAAATATCAGTAATTTTTCATTGGACCAAAATGTCAATACGTTTACATTGGACCAAAATGTCATTAAGTAACCATTTGACTAAAATGTCAGTAATTTTTTATTAGATCAAAATGTCAGTACGTTTATATTGGACCAAAATGTCATTAAGTAACCATTTAACCAAAATATCAGTAATTTTTTCATTGAACCAAAATGTCAGTATGTTTACATTAGACCAAAATGTCAGTAATTTTTCATTGGATCAAAATGTCAATAATTTTTCATTGGATCAAAATGTCAATATGTTTCTATTGGACTAATTTGTCAGACTCCAAATTTCATTCAATTTAAGGGTATAATATAATTTAAGGATAAATCCTTCATCATTTTTTATCGTTGCAAACATAACAATAACATTATAATAATCACTTAAAAAATACGATAACAAGAATAATAATAATCATAATATTGATTAATAATCATAATAATTTATCACAATAGTGTATGAATGTTTATTTTGGATATTTTCTATTGTGATAGACAAGTTATGGTTATTAATCAATATTATGATTATTATTATGTTTCTTTTACATATGCTTGTTTCCCTATTTTTTAAATGATTATTGTAATGTTATTATTATCTTGCAACGATAAAAAAAAGTACGAAAGATTTATCCTTAAATTATATTTTACCCTTAAATGAAATGAAATTTTGGGTCTGACAAATTAGTGTAGTAGAAAAGTACTAAAATTTTGGTCCAACAAAAAATACTGACATTTGATCCAATGGAAAATTATTGACATTTTGGTCAAATGAAAATTTACTTACATTTTAGTCCAATGGTAACCTATTGATATTTTGGTCTAATAAAAAATTATTGACATTTTCGTTCAATAGTAACTTACTGACATTTTTGTCCAATGATAACTTATTGATATTTTCGTCCAAAATCTATTCAGCAGTCATGTTGACAATCATTTTTGTCATTTTGTGCACGTAGACTCTTTCATTAACGGTAATGAATAGAAGTTAACATATAGATGAATTTGTCACATTTTTTACATTTTCGGGGACTAAAATTTGAATTTTCATCTTTCAGGGACGAATTTGTTAGCGCTTTACACATTCAGGGACGAAAATGATTATTTACCTTTTTTTAAAATTTAATATTAATTAAGGTATTGAAAAAATATGAAAAAGAGATAGAAAAACAATGAAAATATTGAACAAATGTTATTTTTAACTAAAGGAACTAATAAGTTAGGCTATCTCTAATCTTAAATGTTGTCAAATTTTTTATCTCTAGCATTAATAACCATGTTCCTAATTAATGATATGATTTTTTATAATAAGTTACAAATTCAATTTTCAATTATATATATGATTTTAATATTTAACTTTTTCACCTCTAATTGTTAAGTAAGACGCGTAGCTAATTTTTGGATAATTTTCTAATCATAAAACATCCTTGTCCATTACAATTTGAATAATAGGAACGGATTCATGTAAAAACTTACATAATAAGAAGTAGCATAAAATTAAGAAGTCTAAGATAATAAATTTAATTGCCTTCCATCTACGACCTTGATGGTGGAATTTGCTGTAGAGTAAATATAACAAATGATATGTGATAGAAAGGGAAAAAAAATAAAAATATGAAGTATATATAAATATTTATATGCTATACTTATTAGTTATTACTCTTATAAATTATTCTACTGAAAGACGGAGGATAAAAGCACCAAAACGGGGGCTAAATTAGAATTGAAATGAAGTCAACATAATGCAAAGAAATATTCAATAAAAATATCATCGGCTGGAACAATCACATGACACTTAATAAATGTTAAAATTAAATTAGATTTACGATAGAATTTAAAAATTAAATATTTGAATATTTTTTAAATAATTTTTTATATTTAATTCTTATAAATTATGTTTTTTTAAATAATACTTTGAACAGTGAAAAAATGTTATCTAAAGTTCTTTAAGAATTAAAAACAAGAAGTTATAATTTATAAGAGTTAAAAAAATAATTTTATAAGGAAATGAAAAAAACATTAAGTTACAGAAATAAAAATATATTTAAGAAAAATTAAAATACCAAAATTACTAATATATGTAAATATATATTGTATCTCTTAATTATTAAAAGACATTTTTGGGCAAGAGCATTTTAGGACTAATGTAATGTCTTCTATTTGAACTCCTCCTTAACACTGTATGTCACTTCATGCAGCAATGCAAAGCGAAAAAGCATATGAAGGGAAGATTCTATCATCTTAAATAGAAGAAGTCAATAATTAACCAAAAAAAATAGAAGTCAATACTAAATATCCATCCACTACATAAAGGTATTAGGCCATCACCAACCAACATAATTACTTGAACACATTTGCCAACGAGTAATGCTATTTTTATATACATTTGTGTTAGTGATTTTTAGGATAAAAAGAGAGATAAGAACAGATAAAAAAATTAAATAAGATAGATAATGCGATTAAAAAAAGTATTATGAAAAATTGCTATTCATTATTCTATGCAAATATATGATTTTTCTAGAACCCAAATCACTAAATTACATAAAGTTGCACGGAAAAAAACTATTGATTTATCCATTTACATTTATATTATATATATATATATATATATATATATATATATATATATATAAATACACAGGCCAAACTAGAAAATTCTAACACATTAAGTTTAAATGGAAACAAAAATGCTGATACAAGTAATAGGATCGGATCCTACAAAATAATTCATCAAGATTCAAGACTGTGGAGACTCTAAGAGGCTCTAAAAGTCCTAACTTAGAATGTTGCATGTGTTTGCTGAAGTGAAGTAATCAGCTTGCAAAATTAAAAGTAGTCGTAGCCAATCAGAAGCAGACAAGCAGTATGATGGAAATTGGAAAATATTTTTCTTTAAGGAAAGCATGGAATTAAGCAAATTACTTAATTAATCAACAAATCGGATAAAGTTTTATGGAAAAATGAATATTCTTGGAAAGTGATCTCGCTGATGCTTTTTCCTATAAATTCTAAGCCTTTTTGGATCACTAACTCAAACACTATCCTCATTCCTCCAGGCGCCAAAACTGAGTATTAGTAATTTGGGATCTGTGAATGATGGATTAAATAAAACAGATAGCATGTGTCCTTATTTTGGTTAAAATATGAGGCACTTGTTGAGGACCATGATCATTACGTAAACATCCAGTTTTTACAGTTACAATATCAAATTGGTTTTGAAATTTACAGCAGTGCCATCCTTGACTTTACAAAGTTGGAGATGACATTTCCCTTGTGGACCCCACCAAAAACATTCGGATGCAAAAATCAATCAAAACCAACAACCACAGCACTTCATAGAGGAAGAATTTGAAAGTAGGCATATGGCAAATCAAATGGCACGGAGGTAAAAGGTATCAATTTAAGTGGTTAAACTATGATTAATGAAAGTCTAGACATAACAATATAAAAAGTCTTAAATTTGTCAATGTTTAATATGAATAATTTTGAATTGACTACTAATTTTTTAAATAACCAATCATATTTATATTAACTACAATTCATCTTATGCTTGCCTAAATCACTAACTACCTAAGCTAGTTGTTATCACATGTAAGAATAGAAATGTAGATAGGATAGTGTGTATGCAACCTTATTAATTACATGAGGGAAGAGGCTATTTTGTAACTAAATAACAATCAAGGCTTATCCTTAGTTGTTCTTTGGATAATGATCCAAAAAAACATCACGATGCTAGTGCCTAATTATGACTTAGGGCACTCCAGCAACCTAACCAATCGCTGACACACATGTGAGTCTTCCCACTTAAACTGTAGTTTGGTCTACAAACATAATGTACAATTATCTGATGCAGTAATATGCAATTAAAATTTCTTAATACAGAAGGATAAATAAAATTCATTGTTGGTTGTTCTACATCATTGATGTACGCAAACCTCAAGTATGTAGAATATGCAAAGATAAAGAATAATTCTAAATTTTCCTATTGTAGCATCTAAGATTAAAAAAATATAAATGTATCTTAGAATGTGGATTAACTCATAGGGTGAGAGTTGTCCCCTACTTATATACTTTATCTTGACACTATATTTAGTCGATGTGAGACTTGTATTTTTCCCAACACACCATCTAATACCATCTTAGAATGTGAGTTTGAGCTTAACTCAATCCCAAAAGCTAGCTCATAGGATGAAGGTTGTCTCTCACTTATATACTCTATCTTGACACTATCTCTAGCCGATGTGGTACTTGGATCCCCAATAGGTTACTTATGTGGGATTCCCTGTATATATGTCAACTCTCCACGTCAGTCCAACTATAGGAGCAGAGACGTCTACCCTCAACAATCGGGTCGATTGGGCCAACAGGTCATCTTTAATGCTTTATTATTCAAATGTTATTGTTAATATTGAAACCACCTTATCAAATGAGGAACAGTGGCCATTGTCCCACTGTTAAAAAATTAAATTTCCTGAATGCCATGCCCACTTTATTATTTCCCCAAGTGCCACGTGGTAAAATTCGCTGGCCTTGGAAACGAAATATGGAAGCTGAGGTGGCGTCTTCCTATTGGCCACGTAATTCGCTACAGTGACCAGCGAATTACGTGCATTAGTGCCCAGGCAGCATTGGGGTAGGACACATGTCAGCTTGTTCTATTTCGCAGAGGTTCCCTGCGAATTACGTGGCATTTGACACGTGTAGCTCCCTATTAAATCGCTGTGGGGCAAAGCGAATTAGGTGGCATATTTTGCTAGATGGCCCAGCGAATTTAGTCCTATATAACCCCCCTCCATTCTTCCATTTCCCACATGTTCTTGTGAATGCTTTGTTATTTTTCAATTCCAAACACATTATCGTAAAAGCTCTATTATTTTTGAGTTTAATATCTGCAAAATGAGTGATAATAGAAATGGTTTAATTACCATTGTATATTATAACGAGAGTAGATATTTTGGACCTAATGGTCAAGTTTTTGAAGGAGAAAGTAAAATGTTTCGTATACTTCTAGGATGCAGTCACTGTGATTTGATGAAAATGATTTACAAGAAGTTGAGATTACATCGCGGTCAATGTGTGTCTCGATTGACTGCTAGATGTGCATTGGGCAACCCGGTGCAGTGGGTTGCTGTGGATATGTAGATGATGATGATGTAGCGTTAGTTACAGACGCATGCACATCCGACGTAGGAAATCCCAAATTTATCGAATTGTATGCGGAATTAAACTGTGGTGGACAATCAAGCAGTCAACATTGTGTCCGACCCATTCACTCCATTGACATTAACAGAGAGCCGCTGGTGAATCCCGAAGATAGAGATGTATCCCCATCACCACCACCACTACTTTCGCAACCAACCCAACAAATGGATTCAGAAGATAGGGATATATCGCCCCCACCACCACCACTTAGTCAAGCAATGGAAACTGAAATGGTGCCGGTCCACGACCTAGCTTGGCCTATGGACAGTTCTGAGGACGAGGTGGATGAAGGTCTTGTTCTAAACAGTGACTCATCTCCGAACGTAGATGGTGATTTTGATCGTGCTTTTCCAATTCCTTCTCCGGGCATTGTCGGAATGCAAGACCCGTCTCCGGTTGTTGGTATGGATGCAAATTGTTTTGTGGGTCATTAGTGTTAAAATTATTGTAGGTTTAATTCTGATAATGTGTTGAATGTCTCATTATATAGGAGAGGGCAACGTTTCATTTTGGTCTGATATACACCATTACACTAATATTAATTGGGCATACCCAGATTAGGAGTCTGATGACATGTAAGGAGTGTGAATACCTAACTGGAAGATGGGTCAATAGCTATATAAGGACCAGGTAGTTGAGAGCAAGCGGGATATCCAATTGGCAATAAAACAATACTGTATGACAGAGGATCACAAACCATAGTAGAAAAAAGTGATACGAAACGGCTTATAATGGTTTGTGAAAATCATTATGATGGTTGTCCATGGAGGATGAGGGCATACCAAAAAAAGGGTGGCACTGAATGGGTTGTAGGCATATGGAAACAACCAACACATATGTGTCAGTCATAATCTTTCTCAAGATCACAAGCAGCTTGACTCAAATTTAATATGTTCGTTGATCTTAGGTACTTAAAATACATTAAATTGAACTCCAACTTTTGTTGAAAATGTATTAATGTATTATTGTTTGACGAAATGCATAAATGATCAGGGAGGACCCCAGTGTTAAAATTGGGTTAATTCAAGAAAGGATAGCAACAATTCTCGGATTTCATATATCATACAAGAAGACATGGAAGGCAAAGCAAAAGGCCATTGTGAAGGTTTTCGGGGATTGGGATGAGTCCTATGTGTTGCTGCCAAGGTGGTTGGGTTACATGTTAAAATTTTCTCCTAGGTCTGCCTAGAAGTTGGATTTGAACGACCATTTTATTGATGGGCAACTCGATGGAAGTGCTAAAGTGTTCAAGAGGGTGTTTTGGACACTTAAGCAGTGTTGTGATGCTTTCAATTATTGCAAACCAGTTATAAGCATCGACGAAACCCATTTGTATGGGAAATACCGGGGAACATTGCTCATTGCAACGTCAGTTGACGACAACAATTATGTCCTTCCAATTGAATTTGCGGTTGTTTCCGGGGAGAATATCGACAACTGGTCGTGGTTTTTGGCACTAATTCGGATACATGTTACGCAGAAAGACGTAATTGGTCTTATTTCAGATCGACATACCGACATACTCGCCGCGGTGAAACAATGTTGAACTGGGATGACAACCACCTAGGGCATACCATGTTTATTGCATTAACCATTTGGCGAGTAATTTTAATCACAAGTTCAGCAATGTCATGTTGAAGAAACAATTAAAGAAATTAGTTATGTCTGCCTATATGACAATGTTATTACATCCACTTACTCCACTGATCTTATGTCCTAATTTTTACCTCGTCTTTGTATATGCAGCTTATACAACCTCGCACTTAGATTTCGACGCCGGATTAGAAACATTTAAAGAATCAAGCCCTCAAATAGCCGCATGGATTGATAATATTCCAAAGGAGAAATGGAGTATAGCTTATGATGAACTGGGAAGAAGGTTTGGTCACATAACAACCAATCTTTTAGAGTGTTTTAACAAGGTACTTAAAGGAGCCAGAAACCTTCCTATTACGTCCCTTGTGCGGTTCACATACGCTTGACTAGTAGCATACTTTGTTGAACATGGTCAAGAGGCCCGTGAGGAGATGGCATTGGTGACGATGGTTGATAAATCCGCAACACACTATGTCACTTGTTATGACACACTTAAGACAAGATTTGAGGTTCAAGAGACGTATAACATACAGACTCATTAGGTGAACGAAATTGTCAATGTGGTGAGTTCATTGCCTTTAGGTTCCCGTGCAGTCATGTTATTGCAGCATGTCGATCCACACCACGATCCCAGACAATATGTAGACCCTATATATAGTGCCGCGTATCAATGTCAAGTGTATTCATCGCAGTGGTTTCCAATTGGAAATGAGGACTTCATACCACCAGCTGGACCACCCATCGTTATACCAGATGTTTCGCTGAGACGTAAAAAATGAAGGCCAAAGAGTACATGCATACACATAGAGATGGATTCGCGAGAAGGGCTGACAACTCGTACAAAATGTGATTATCGTAAACTTGTTGGTCACAATAGGCGTAACTGCCCTTCACGCAGCCAGGACCAGTGATGTACTATGTGCTTATAGTTATGTACTACACTTTCATTAATTAATAAACAAATAATATAAAAAATAAGTAGAGTCCATTGTCCTGCATAATACATCAAATTTAAAATACGTGGATATAGTCCACCATAATCATGCATAAAACATCAAATTAAAATACATAGTTCTCAGTAATTTATAAAAAAAGAATCAGTCATCATCTTCTCCATGGTCTTCATGGTATCCTCCACAAAGGCTCATGTTATGCTTGTATGGTGACAGATGACATCGAAATCGCGCTCCCCTAACCGGATTTCGCCTAATGATGCGGTTAGGGTCATCATCACTATAGTCATCGTTGTCTTCATGTCCCCCCTCTATTGTCGCCAATATGTCATCCGTCGAATACTCTACAAAACTGGGAGAATGTATTAAGTGAGCCGAATGTGCCATAGAAGTCACCATAATCGATTCCTGCTCTGATGTCGGATCAGTGGGCCTATAACAGTCTGCAAATGTGTTTGATCCGGGTGTGAACTGAAACCCAACTGAACTGGGCTCAGCTGAACTAGGGCCAGCTGCATACATGGGATACGATGGATATGGGTATCCAGACTGCGGCATCGACTGTGCTTTAAACTAGGAGGGGTATTGTGATCCAGGAACATGATGTGGTGGCCACCAGTATTGCTGAGATAGGCCTGAAGGGTACCCTGGTGCATAGAACATGCCAGTAGGACGTGGAGGAAGAGGCGGTACAATAACAGGTGTGTGCGCAACTGGCGGAGTGGAGTGGTGAAGGGGTAACCCCTCGTGACACGCATGCCAGTTACTGCGAACCACTGGAGGAGGGGCCTTGATCTGACGCCGCACGGGTGGGGGTGCAGCATCTCCAGGATCTGTTATTCTGTCTAAATCATCGCATGCAGCCAGTATTCGAACCGCCTCCTGGTAGACCTGGCTCATGTCGAATACCCCCTGTGCCTCAGGTGAAGCCATGTGGACAACTGTCTCGGCTCGATTCGTCTAGCCATCAAGTATTATTAGTGAATAGCAAATGTAAATTAGGTTGCAAAATACACGACTATAAGTAACATGCGTACCAAATGTGCATTTAACGCGACTCTGCGGGTCATCCAATGAGGGTAACAGAGTAATACCACTGCATGTACTCACTGTTGGCAGATAGGTACCCATCTCTCCGCATAGGTTGAACGTCCCTCAACACAAGCGAATCTTTGTCTACCTATTGGGCAATGAAGAAACCATGTTGCTGACTCCAATCCACGTCTGTCTTCCCCGTAATACTAATCGTTAACAGCTCACTACAATTAATCAGATCCTCTGGAATTGGCTGGTCAAACCCAAACTGACCTAGAACTCGATTCGGCTTCTGGTAGACGACAATCTCATAACAAATAAGAGGACAAACAACCAACCATCTCCGAGCCATCTCAACCTCCGGTGGATGGACTATGTCTACAAGGTCATAAGGCCTCCAACGTATGTCTCTTTTGCACATGACATCAATATAATGCTGATATCTGCGAATGTTTGTGTATACGGTTTGTCGCATATCGTATACATTAAACCTGCAACATAAACTCCCAATACAACCAAACGATGGAATACTAACATAGAAAAAACAATACCTATGGGCATATATCTCGCGCTCTATGACATCCTGATCTTCCACCTTGGGAAGGTTAGGAGAGATGGTCGGGAATCGCGTCCAAACCCACAACTGCAACAACAAAGCACATCCACCCATCTCACGACGTCCTGCACGTGTCGTATTACACAACTCCCTATATAAGGATGCAAGAATCGCAGAGCCCCAACTGAATGTGCCTGTGCGCTGAAAATCATCCAGATATAACAAGTACCGAGCTGGCACAAAGCTCGAAGCGGTGTCAACAAACAACATACCGCCTAAGATGCGCAATATCAATGCACGAGTGTATCTCCGGCGTCCTACTTCTGTGCCGGCGTGGACCGCATAACCAGCAAACTGGTCCCGTTAATAGTGAAGGCCCAACAATCCGCCGTGCAAATCCCGACCAGTAGCCGGCTCAACCCCTAACAGGTCACCAATAATAGCTCGAAAGTTATGTCATCTGTGACGGCCAGAAACAACATCACCATTGGTCGGCAGCCCCAATAGATGATGTACATCCTCCAGGGTGATTGTCACCTCACCCATCGTCATATGAAACGTACATGTCTCTGGCTGCCATCGCTCGACTAGCACTGAGACAAGGTAGTGGTCGATCTAAAAAAATAAATTAAAAACAACAGTAACGTATACATTACAATACAATGAAAACAGCAAATTGGAAGTTCACACAAGACTGAATATGCTTACCTCGTGATTGCGCAGACGCGCAACGTGATAAAAATCAGCCTCTCTAAGCCACGGGTGGATCTCCTCAGGTATAGCGTTATGATCGTGTGTCGCGGCATGCCTAACATTAAGTACATGCTCCCGTGTGGTCGGATCACCCTGCGAGTTCCACACACACGTGGATATATGTTTC
Source organism: Glycine latifolia (assembly GCA_013407115.1). Taxonomy (NCBI): domain Eukaryota; kingdom Viridiplantae; phylum Streptophyta; class Magnoliopsida; order Fabales; family Fabaceae; genus Glycine; species Glycine latifolia. The sequence goes on along the minus strand of CM023948.1, from coordinate 12,031,154 downwards.
TCCTATAGTGTAAGAAGAGTCCGTACGGATGGACCGGGGTCAATCACACTTAATGGAGACTCAAGAGATGGGATTGGTGGAACATCTTCATCGTGATCCATTACTCTATATCTAAATTTTTTTCATGCAAAATTAATGAAGAATCCTATGTTTGACAAGAAGTAATTCCTCAAGGCAAATTTATAACATTTAAATAGATATATAATTGTGAAAAATTACGAATGCATTTTTCATCAAAATCACTCGACTGGTCAGATGATGGTTATATTGTGTTAGTATTTTTCTTTTTCTAAAGTAAAATAACACTGATATTATATTGTGTTTTCTTATAGTCAAAGTTTTTGTAAACATTAAAAAAAAGGGGCAATTTTATAAAACTTCAAGGATATCAATAGAACTTACTCTTTTTTTAATTATACATTCACATCATGAATAAAAGAGAGAATTAAAACTAAATTGTATACCCTAATGACGGTGTAGGGTCCATTATTATTTAATTAATTAGAAACTATAAGAGACTTATTACATCTTATAAACAATTATTCTCGCTATGATTGTTAGAGCTTGCACATTCTTTATAAAAAATTATAGGAAATAGTTTTCATAGTTATATTGAATGAGAATATTAATCTCTTAAAACATATGCTATAAGTTAATTAAAAAAAATTTAATATCCTAATGTAATAACATTTTCATATTTAATTAAATATGCCTAATTTATAAATTACAAAATGAGTATCTGCACAACACACGGGTTATTAAGCTTGTTAAATATAAATATTAAGATATCTTTAAATAAATTAATATGTTTCAAATTATATTTATCAACTATAATATATAATCAATTTTAATAGTATTACTAAATATTATATTTATTTAAATACATTAAATTATGTATTTCAACATAACAAAAAATCAATCTAATAAGTCCTCTAGCCTAATGTCTATCATATATCCTATAACTTAACAATTATAAACTAATATTAAATATCCTCTAATCTAATGTTTTAAATCTTGAACCTAAATATTATTTAAAAAATAAAACTACATAAATAATAAATATATTCAAAAATTAAAATACAAATGACTAAATTACAAAAAATAAAAACAAAAAAATAGTAAAAACTAAAAATAAAACTAACCAGGTTGAGTTGAGTGAGTTAAGGGAGGGAGTGAAAAAGTGAGGGAGGGAGTGAAAGTGACAGGGGGGTATTTGTAGTAGGCCATTCTGCTGAATTCGCTGGAGGCCTAAGCAAACTCTGCAACGCGCGACACGTGTCCACTTATGCCTATGACACATAATTCGCAGGTCACCCCAACGAATTACCTCCTTACTGCCACGTGTCCTGCCCGTCCAACCACGCCACGTCAGCTCAGCCTACAAATTTCGCTAATGATGCCAGCGAATTATGCCACGTGGTATTCTGGCAAATTCCACTGGTGCCGTGGCATTTTGGGATATTATTTTTGCAAAAGTGGCACAATGGCCACGGTCTCTTTTGAGGTACGAAATTATCTATAAGCACCATATTATCTATAATTCACCAAACTATCTATAAGCAAATTATTTACAAGTCATCATATTATCTACAATCTACATATTATCTATAAGGTACACATTATCTATAACATGCAATTATCTGTTAGCCTTTATCTACATGTTAATAATTATCTACAAGGTCTCAAGGCCCACGCTCATTCTATAAATATCAGGTTCCATCTAATATTTCACTCACTCATTCACGGATACTTGAACATTCATATACTTAGATATATACTTTTCTTTCTATACAGTTTATGTACTTACATGAACGTCAGAGTCATTTCTTTTGTTTGTTTGGCAGGTCCTCCCTCTTAACAAAACCAACTAATCATCCTACTTTCAGAGTCTGAAGCCTACATTGACCACGTCCACTTTGATGTGATTCACATCTAGATTTTGTTAAAGACACCTATAATAACTTATAACTTTTTTTTAAGGAACTTATAACTTTTCTTATTAAACAAAAAAAAAATAATGAATGCCTTTTATGATTTTAAAGTATAAGTTAATTGCATTCAATTCTTTATTAGGAAAATTAGTAAGAAAACATAGTAAAAGGATATATTACTATTTTTATGATAAGTAACTATCTATGGAAATATTACTAGAGAAATAAAGTATTCTTATATCTTTTGCACTTGTTTGCATTGTGGAAGATGTGACGCCACTTTGCCATTTCTTTATACAAGAACTAGTTCCCTAAAACAATAAAATTATATTATTTGGCAGGGGCACAGTTCTTTTAGTACATTCAGAGCCTATTTCATGTACAGAATAATCAATAGCAATTTCCTTTGCTTTCTGATTGAAAACGGTGATTAAATCCGAGCCAAGATTATGTGCTTTCTAATGGTTCATCTAACAATTGCAAACATTCCTGAGGGTTGGCATAAAAATAGTCTTCTTCTTTGGGTTTGTCTGGAATGATAATTCTTCTCTTGGGACTTCCCATACGATAGGCATGAGCTTCCTTCACAGCAGTGGAAAACTCATCCCAACTTAACAACCCGTTATAGTATTGGTCTATCAGGTTTACCAGAAGCCTTCTATCCAGTAGTATAGTTTTCCTGAATCCTAGAAATCTGAAGAGCAACAAGTATGACTTCAGATAATTACCATAAATTATTACACGTGATATCATGTAAATTAAATGAAAAATGTAGGGAAAATGGAGTAAATACTATATGCACTTTAGTTTGATTACACCTTAAAAGTCATACTTATCATGATTTTTGATTCGTTAGTAATTTAATTTTTTTTACATTAACAATACATAGAAATTAAATTTAAAAAGTTATGAAGTTATAGTTTTTTAGAAGAGGTTCATTATGTGACTTGTGTATTCTTTCATGATCATGAAATCTGTTTTTAATATTATCTAATAATATTAATAGGATGTGACAAAAGTGCAAATAATTCTGTGAACTCTTCCATCATTATACATCTAACAAAGAATGAATGAAATCAAAACATTTTTTCACCTCATCAAAGGATCAGACCACTAAGTAGATAACAGATAGAATGTAGAATGACACATTGTTGGCAACAAGGTCATACCTGCGATGCCCTTCCACAACTTTAGCCATGTTCCCATCATATGTAGGAATAAATATATCACTCTCTAGGGAGACAAGATAATCCACTGCAGCCATTTGCGAGGAGTGGTTTTGGAAATACATCAACTCTGAAGGTTCCAACAGAGTTTCTTTCCTCACCTATTTCAGTTAGAGAAAATGTTAGTAGCAACTGGTGAATTTACATATAAATACAGCATATACTATTTACTTCCTTCTGCTTACCAGATTAGGAAACTCTCCTAGTAAACTTGCCATTCTTTTCTCTCCACCATAAATTTCTCCAGAAGCAATATAAATTTGAACATTGTGATCTATTCCAAGTGCTGACAATACTAGGGCAGTTTCCTCAGGTGTTAAAGGGCACAAGCCTTCTTTCCTCTTAAGCTCAGAATTAATAACTTTTTCCTTCCACCCAGGATATGCATATCTAAAAAATACCATTTGCCAAAATTACATTCAAAGGAAAACTAGAAAAACAAAAGGGATGTTGTAACACATTAATGCAAGATTCATTTTACCTCATTCTTGTGAGTTCCTCCTCCTCTTTGCTGTCACAATCATGAGCACAGCCAGAGAAGGCCAACATGTCCATCTCATATCTTAGATGAAGTGCAAGGAAAGGTCCCTTTTCCCTCAAAACCTTGACTATCCTTCTGCCAAGTTCTTCTATCTGAGTAGTAAACCTCAGAGCATTGAAGTTTACTCGGCATCGTAGCTTCTGAATCTCAGCAGGTAGTCCATTATTTCCAAGTCTAGCATCTGTTCTATTGAGGTGTATGACCTTGTGTTTCAGCAACAGAGGAAGGACCTGTTTAAGTAGTTAAGGACAATTAGTTGCTAACTTGCAATAAAGAACCTAGTCAAAATCTGATAAGGGCAAAGATAATGTGAACCAAGCAAAATACCTGATTTTCATAGTATGAGATATTAGACCAGCTAATGGGTGGCATTGAGTATAATAATCCTAGTTCAACTCTTTTCTTGACCTTAGGTGGTAGTATCTTTATTATTTGAACCTCGTCTCTCAAGGAGGTAATGAAATGATCTACATCAAATATATCTTTGAAGTCACTGCCACATCAAGGAGGCAAGATGTCACAGAAATGAAGATATTTCAATTATGTTAGGCCTAAAAGAAGGCGTTTCCAAAATTGAAGTTATGACAGAATGAATAATGTGCAAACCTTGAATCAGCCCAGAAAGAGGCTTTATCCAGCTCTGGAACTATGAGAGTGACATTTAAGTGTCTGGCAATAGCAACCATATCACATATCTGCAGGAAAAAAACAATTTGAGGAATAAAGAGTTATTCAAAAAAATAGATCAGACTTCTAAAGTCAATAGTGATGTTGATTGCTGTAAAGATAACAAAACAAAGAACTTACTGCTGATCGCATTTGGTTGAGTCCACCATTGCAAGAAACCAGAAGATAACCATTATTCCTATAAATCCCTGATGACAAAATTATCAAATTCAAAAGAGATATGCATGAGAAATCATAAAATTTAGCCCAAAAGAAGAAAATTAAATGTGGGAAAGGGAAGGTTCAATCTTCAATGAGGGGGAAAAAAAGAAAAAGAGCAGAAAACTGAAATCAGAAATATTTCTGGAGAAATTACTACCAGCATCAAATCAGACAGGTCTACAAATCATTATTCATATGCCAATTTTTTTTATAAAAAAATCATAGTAGACAAAATAGGACTACAAATAACTATTCATAAGACAAGCTGGAGATAGAAGGTTGCCTCTATGGTTGGGGAAGGATGCGAAGGGAGGGGGAGAGGTCTCTGGTTTGAATTCTCCAACTGACATTTCTAACAAAACTAACATTTGTTGATAAAAAAAAAAAATTCATAAGCAAGCCAAGGACTTACTTTTGGGTGGGAGCACAGCCTTGGCTGGAGCCAAAAACCTTTCTACAGGTGGAGAACTGAAACAATAAGGCATGCCCCTTAACAAACTTGGTCCCGACAATTCTCCCAGTGCAATCAGCTGAACAAGACTAGTCCAAAGCACCACAATTGTAATGGCCCTAGCCATCCACACCTTGATTCTAGGCCTTATAATCAAACTCTCATGCTTCTCAACTTTGAGCTCCATCTTTATCCCCTTACTGTCACAGTAGTAGTCTTTTCCCCATTTCAACACCATTATTTTGGTATCACACTATCACTTCAACTTAACTCTTCAAAATCTTATAAAACTCCTTGAACTTAGTGATACTTAATGAATGCCCAGAAACCAAGACTAAAGTATATAATGCCATTTCACCTTTGGATCCTCAAACCTAAAATAAATGCTAATAAATCCAAGCCAATTGACCTGTGGACTGTGGTTATTTTTCTAAGGCCAAAAGTGTTATCCACCCACCCACCAGACAAGGTGATGATGCACTGCACTAACTCACATTACCTACACCTTGAAATTCCAAAACTTCCTTGACTTCTTCTAACCTTTAAAGGCTTAAACAACACTTACAACATGGGCAATTTGGCTTTCATATGACCATATTAGCTTCAAGGGTCAAATAATGAAGAAAATCTAGTAAAAGAAAATGTGGGTTTCTATTGGAATTCCCTCAACTGGGAACACTGTTGAACACCAAACAAACAAATAACAGAAGCTACAAAATAAAACGGGAAAGTGTACGGAGTCACAACAGTAAATTCAAATGTTAATCACGAAAGAGATGGTGTGGTGTGGCATTGTGACATGGCATCCTGGTTAACTGTAACAAATGTCACTTTCTATATTTTTTAATTTTCATTTTATTATTCACTTTTTTTTATAATATATATATATATATATATATATATATATATTAAATTCTAATTTTTTTATCCATAAAAATTGAATAGAAAGTTTACAATACACTTACACATTCTATTTAATAAGATCTTTTTAGTTAGTGAGTTATAATATTCTTGTGATTAGGATATGTCTAGGTATACGAATTAAAAACATATTAAGAGAATGAAAAATAAATTACTCATTACGAATTAAAAACATATTAAAAGAATGGAAAATGAATGAAATTATGAATACATAATTATGTTAATAACTTATAATTATTTCTTTCAAGAAAAAATAACTTGCATAAATAATTTATCTAGGGTGGTTTCATTTGGGAAAACATTTTTATTTTATTTTCCTTGTTTCTGTTTTTCAAAACTTTATATATGAGATAGTGAAAATAAAAAATGGAAACATATGTTTGCAAATTTGTTTACAACAAAAAAACACATGTTTATATATATATATATATATAATATAAAATATAATATAATAAAAAATGGAAACATATGTTTGTAATTTTTTACGACAAAAAACACATGTTTGTATATATATAATATAAAATATAATATATACTCCCATAATACATATATATATGTGTGTGTGGGGAGGACCACCTCCTTGTCATTAATTAGTTATTACTGATCAACGATAAATGTATATAGTGATGAGAAAACATTACCAACATAATGTGTTGGAAGTATCCGTTGAGTTTTCGTTATAGTGAAATGAAAAATATTCTCAGTCAAAGCAAAAAAATGATGGATATTCCAGGTGTTGGATTTCTACATTTTAATATACTTCATGCACAGATAATCCACTAGGATAGTCTAGTACAAACTAGATTTTTATGTTAAGAAGAAGAATTTAAAATATTAAAATATTTGATATTGGAATAATCGGGGGGAAAAAAAAAGATGGAGGAGCTTGTAGCTCATGAAATTTTAAATTTTGGATGAAACAACTTGTGGGAACAACGTGAACAAATTTAGAGGCTGCAGCCTGCAAAAAAGTGGCAGGGTGGGTGACCATCATCACACTCAACGCCTCTTCTAGTTTTAGAAAGTTAAGTTCCGAAGTGTATTTTTCAGAGGGAAAGAGACGTTATTTTGCAACTTGTGTGCTATACGTGACAAATTCCCGTGATCATAAAGTTACCTTTTTCCATCTAAAACAGCATGTGATAATAGTTATATTAAGTCACAGGCATGGTGCAACACTTTTTCCTTTTATTTTATACTGCTATATAGTATAATATTCAATGGTAAAGGGTCCGCAGTGTAACTTAATAGTAAATTTCAATTTCAATTGGATCAACTTGGACACGGCTTTGGGATCTGTATCTAGTTAACAGTTCATAGGTTTGAGAAAAATATTTACGGATTTTATCAGTAATTAATGTTTATCAAAAACTTTGATTAATCATCTTTAATAAAATTATTCTCTAAAACATTTTTTTCTACTTTTAAAATTCAAACAATTTTATTTAAAAATTTGAGTTCAATTTCAGTCATCAAACTGAGTTGATCAAATATTTTAAAATTGTTTACAATGAATATTTTAAAAACTTTATTAAAAATCTGAAACTAAAAATATGAGTAAATGAAATAAAAAACGTAAATTCGGAATATATTGATAGTATTATTTTACTACATATTTCTTATTTATTAATTTAATTATAAGCGTTATTTTCTTAAAATAATCTTGCCTTTAGTTATAATATAATGGAACAATAAATTACCGACAACCAGACTCCCAAATATACTTTTTAACTTTTTGGTGAAGTATAGATGAACATCAAGGTTGATGACTAATAGAAGTCATTCGTTTTATAATTGACTTGAAGAATGGCAGCACTTCCACGTTGAGATCGGGGCAACTTGTTTAGGCGAGAGAGGAAGATATAAAAGGACAGTGTTGATAAGATGAGTGGAGTGGAGTTATCATTAACGGTACTCTGTTTTCACCACAAGAATGAAAAACCCTGTTTCATACCAATATCAATTCCTGAAACCATAGACTACTGGTGTTTGGAAGAGATTCTAGACTCGTTATTGCGATTTTGGCAAGTATATTGTTCGTTGCAAGTAAAAAAGTGATAAAATGAGATATCGTTCCCACGAGGATTAATACACCAATTGTATTATAACTTATATCTAAAAGTTGAACAATTAAATGTTTGGTAAAAGTGTGATTTGTGTGTTTGATTGAGTAAAAGTAAAGACAAGAATTAAAACATGACTATTAATTATAAACAATGAAGTTAAGTTTATGACAATATGAGAAAAAGAGTAGCCAAGACACCCATACTCGATGATTTCTACCAATGGATTCGTATTGTTTACTATATTCGATTATTCAAGTTACTCAGCGGTTGTGTTTCATCAACATATTAGTTACTCTCTAATTCCTTAGTGAAAATAACTCTTTAACCCACTTAAAAGTCCTAATCCCTTAACAACTTTCCTAGGGTTAAGAATTAAGTAAACACTTTGAATAAACTACAAACATACATTCCTATCCCTAGGTAATGTAAAGCAAGTTACTTCACTTAATTCCAAGACTAGAATCTCAATATTCCTATTGTGAACCCTAGCTCTTAACCCTTCATTAGAATGATCAAGTCTAATAAAGAGATATAATCAATTCAAGCAAAGTGAAGTAAAATAACTTTTGATAGAAGAATAATAGCATTCAATACATTCCAATGGAAGTTTACATCAAGTGTATGACCCTAGTTACAAATATGAACTAGCCAAACCTAGTCATGGCTGGCCTTGGTAACCCAAAAAGAAGCATGCCCAGCTGAAGAACAAGCAAGGAGAAGAAGAAGGAGAAGAGAAGAAACTCCACTTTGGTCCTTCAACTCTCAAACCCTAGCTAAGCTCTCCAAGCTTTTCTCTAGCCTTTCCTTAGTGATATTTCGTGCCAAAAGTCCTTGTCTCAGCTGTGGGTTTTGGTATTTATACTTGGGGAGGTGAAACTCCCAATTTACCCTCAGCAGAGTACTGATATTGCAGACTATGACTTCTCACGCTGATGGTGTGGAATCCACGCTGGTGGCGTCATCCTCCAGATGTAAATGCCCTGCTTTTCTTTCTGGCGCTTGTGGCGTGAATCTCACGCTGGTAGCGTGAGATGGCAGGGAGAATTCATGTATTTATTGCATATGGCGCTGGTGGCGTGGGCATGGCGCTGGTGGCGCCACAGCTTTGCTCAATCAGGCTTGTATTGTTGCATTCCTGCTATAAAATTGTCCAAATTAGCAGAGAACATGGTGACAAAGGAATAATCACAGTTTATAGCATTTATGGACAATTATCGATGAATTATGATTGATTTCTTACTTCTATTAGCTTGGAAAGTACTATATGGTATGAGCATATCAAATAATTCCCAAATTTAGATATTGCTTCCCTCAGCAATAAACACAAGTTTCAGTGGGAAGCAAGGATTAAGTTTTCCAAGCACAACATTGAGCAACAATCCCAGAGCTTAAAATGCTAAACATGACTGAATCCACATCAAGATTTCAAACAATGCCTTTCAAATCTATCAAACACAAAAGTCTAACTTGAATACCCCTCATCAAGGCAAATATTCACTCATCACTCAAGTGTCTGGGTATTATAATAATCTCTCAATTCACCATAGCCATAGCACGACCATAAGCTTGATCCTATTCTCAAGTTCCTAAAGATAAGAAACATAAATACATGCATAATTGATCAAAAGGTCTTGATGAGGTCGTAACTTGGCCTGGCTTAGAGGTAGGAGTATTTGGAAAGTGGCTAAACAAATGTTGAGATTGAAACACCACTCTTTTCAGATACATTCAGATCTAACTTTAAATTTCCATTCCACTACTTCTTTTGAACATTTCCTTTTTCTTCCTTTTATATTTCTTCACATTGCATTTTCTTTCTTCTTTCTTTTCTTTTGTTGAATTGAAGATAATTCTTTATTTCTGCTCATTTAGCTTGTAGTGGATTTCACCTTGATCTTTTTCTTCTTTTTAACCATTCAAGCATTCCAATCTCATTAAGGTATGTTAATGGATATGGTTTAAGTAGTTTATCAGGTGATTGAATAAAAAGGTCTTAAGCTCAAAGGGGCTAGCAATGGAAAATTTCAGGAAAGTCCATTTGGCTTAGGCTTAATAGAATAAATTGCCTTTATCATGTCGAACTATGCATGCATCAGAGAGAAACAAAGCAAGTTTTAGAGTACTATCGCAGTGAGATCTCTCAAAAAAAAATTTACTGTATAAGCACAATTCTCACAGGTTGTGGTACCAAGCTAGACTCTTGCTGATATCAAATCAAACATCATTATCTATTCAACATGAAACTCAGACATACAAGCATTCGTAACTCAATTCATGTTCCATGCAAAGTCATGCCAGAATTTCATGTCACTCAAGCTTCCAAATTTCCAATCACATTTCACTAAATTGGCAAATCTAAATCTGTGGCATGCTTTAGCAAAAATTGTCTAATATGTACTCCTAAAAGTTAGGTTAAAATTAGACTCAAGATCAATTCTCGTAGTTACTATGCTAATTGATCCACAAAAAGAATATCTTTCAAAAATTCTGCCTAAATCTGTTCACAATTCACAAAAAGCTGTTCACAAAAAGATTCATGATTCACAAAAAGAATTTTGTTTGACTGATGCTTGTTTCCTCAACTAACGCTCCCTATTCCCAGATTTACTCAATTTCTGTCCTCAGCAATGACGCACATAGAACAAACACAATGGAATGTGTTACTAGAGGAAACAAAATTCATGTCATACTCAAAATAAATGTACCACTGTAGAAATGTAGAAATGTCTAACATGTCCAAGCAACGCAATAAAGTGTACCAAAAGTTCACAAAAAGTTCAAAGCAATAAAGTATCCATAACATAAAGCTGAAAAATAAACATAAAGAGAGATAAAAATGAAATCAATTAACGAGGAATGTCATCCTCCATAGTGTCCTCGCCGGCGGTGGGTGATGCTGGAGGCATGTCTGGTGGTGGAAGAGAAGATGCTACTGCAGGATATTGTGGCTGGAAGATAGTGTGGTCAATGTTCATCTGCCTACATATAGCTTCCATCATCTGGGTATGGTATGTGCCTTGGATGTTCAGGATCTCGAGCTGTGTCTGCAAATGACGATAGCTGTGAGAGTCTTCATAAATGGGCTCACGGTGGGGTGCCCGGTGAGAAGAAGAGGCTACTACTGGAGGTGGTGAAAGAAGGTCTGCAAATTCAGGTTGAGGCACCTCTTCCTCGGTACGTGGTGCACGGCGAGGGCTCCTAGCAGCAATCTCTTCTGAGGAAAGCTCGGATGCTCTGATGAGTTGCTCCTGTATGGCATGTTTCATAGAATCCATGTAAGTTTTCTGAGTCATTATGGTACTGATCTTCACATCTTTCGGCTCATCTTCTGGAATCTCTAAGCCAAGATGCATACAAAGGTGAGAAATGAAAAAGGAATGGGGTAGAAGGGAGCGGCTGCTGTAATCCTGGATCATATGAAGAATCCGGTCAGAGAGGATGTAAGCAATGTCAAGATTGATCTCTCTCATCAAGACATACAGCAGAATGGCCCACTCAACATTGACATTTGTCATGTTGGTGGATGGAATGACGGTGTGATTGACAAACTGATGCCAGAAGTCAGCTTCACCTATTAGCTCTTGCCTCTTTAGCTTCTGCGGAACGTAATCCATACTGGATTTCGTTCTCCACGATGAGTATAATCCGGTGATGCCATGACGAATCTCATCCGCCAATTGAGGCATCTCATCTCTGTATTGACTCTTGCCAGTACCGGCGATAGGTTGCATCTTGTTGTACCTCCGTGCGAAACCACAGGCATAGATGCTCTGATAGGAAGTCTCTAAAAAGCCCTCAATGAATGTGGGGTCAAAAGGGACCCGGACCCCTCGCACCCAGCTCACTCGACGTTCTTCAACTGTCTCTCGGTCCACATTGGCCAAGAATTCCTTCAAAATAGAGCTAGAGCTGGGTTCGGCAAAGCTGACCAACTTTTGCCATTGGCGTCTAGTAATGATCTCCAAGATGGGTGAATCTGCAGGCAAAGCTTCCCAAGCTATGTGCTTCTCTGGTATGATTTTCTTAGGGAGATACCATTTGTCAAATCTGTCCTGATGTTCCTTAGATCGGAAGCGACCTTCATCAAATTCAGCGACTCTAGGACACTTGCTGCTGGCTGCAGCTACACTCTTCTTTTTTGCTCTTCTCAACCTGTTTGCCCTGAAACTCAGAAAAACATCCAAGGCACCACATATACTCAATTAGAGCTTTTCAAAACAAAATACGGTACATGCATTGGACATTTATAATTCCCAGATTTAATTGAAACCATATTACTAACAATTATTTTCACAGTCACTACATATGGTTGCAATTATCATTTCCTAAGCAAATGAAATCAGAGGGACAGGGGCAGCATAAGCATTCCTAAATTCAAAACAACATAAGGCAAGCAAGGTCCAGAAATTCATATTCACATCATTAACCCAAGCTAGCCACAATGGGTGTGTACAATGACTAAATAAGGCTTAAAGAGTTTGAATGAAATTGAACAATGAATGTACAGAACCATGCTTGAATAGAATTCCCAGATTTAACATAAAAAACAATGGTTCACAAAGGACTTATACAAATCATGGAACCTATTTCTACTCATATTAAGTGAAATTAGGACACAATCATGCACAGCCCACAATGAGTAATCAAATTAGTCTAAACATGCATAATGGCCAAGGTAATTCAGTGTCTCAAACAGTTAGAACACAAATACCTAGCAATTGACCGTGTTGCTAATCGTGCTTAGTGAAAGAAAAGAGGTCAATTACAAGGACAGGCCTAAAGATATAATTACATCAAAACCCGAGGATAATGCTACTCAAATCACTAGTTCATGAATTTTGAATGGCAATTCATTCCAGCCAAGTGATACAATTTCCAAAAGGTTCAAATTGACATTCGTGTGCATGGTCAACAGAAAAATAATTACTATGCAAGGCCACAATTTAATCATGATTCCCTGATTTAATTCAAAAACATGTGTCACCATTTGGAATCCTAACAATTCGATGTCAATGAATGTATGGAAGAACCATGCCACTATCAAACTAATTCAAAACAGTTGTGACCATAACTAGCATGAAAGAATGGAATACCCCTAAAAATCACAGAATATTTGACAGCAAAAGACTCCCAGAAACCATCTACAACGTAATTAGGAGCATAGAAACATGTCATTTCTAAGATGCTTACTTCCATGAGTGCCTAATAATAGTCTTTGAAACCAAACCCATGGGGAAATAAAACCACAACAAGCAGAAGAATTCAGTATTAAACAAGGTGGTCATTCAATGCAAGCATGTGACAAAGGGATGAGATAACAATGAAACACAGTTGGCGCTAGTGGCGCCACATCCACGCTGGTGACGTGGGTTGGGTTTGAGGTTGAGACAGCTTGCCCTAAATGGCTTTCCCAAATCAAGGTTTCACAGCACATTAGGGATTCTATTTTCCAAGAGAGAATGAGTGTGAGAGAGCATACCTTATCACCAGCCATGGAAATGGAGTGAGTTTGAGTGTGAGAGATGCAAAAAGGAATGAGAGCCCACAAGAGAGAAGAAAAACACAGTCTTATGACAAACGAATATGAACGGGGATGAGTGGAATGAAGAGGTGTACATTAAAAGATGAATGGGGGAAGTTAAGAGGAGTTAATGGATGTTAATGGAGATGAGAGGTTATAAGAAGTTGAAGGGATTAGGGTTGAGGGGGATAGGAAAGGTTGGAAGGGAATAAAAAGGCTGATTTTTGAAATTTAACCATTCAGATGAGGGTCCACGCTTGTGGCGCCACCCTCAAGCTAGTAGCGTGGGTATCCAGGGAGTTCAGGCCATTTTGTTGGACATTAGCGCCAGTAGCGCCACTCTCATGCTGATGGCGTGGTGTGGCAGTGGATTTTCAACAATTGGCGCAGGTGGCGTGGCTCCCACGCTGATAGCGTGGTGTGGCAGAGAAAAATGCACTCATTAGAATTTGATGGCGCCACATCCAGGCTGATGGCGCCATATACACAATGAGAATTGCAGCCAGTGCTGGTGGCCCCACATGCTGAACAAAGGCAAAACCTTGAGTTCACTAGGCAAATTTCATCCCTAAGCTCAATTAAGATGCAAAAATGAAAACTACATTAACATACTTTAAAGAAAAGGGAGAAAGAAACAAAGAAAACACTATTGAGTTACCTCTCAACAAGTGCTTGTTTAACGTCACGAGCTTGACGTAAATCACTTAAGATTCAGGTGAGCTCAGAGGGACCGATACTGCATCCCTATCTACTTGTCCTCCATAGTATACTTTTAGCCTCCAACCATTAACCTTAAAAGGTTTATCAGCATCTAAAGGACAAATCTCTATAGTCCCGTAAGGAAAGACCTTCTTGACCACAAATGGACCAGACCAACGAGATTTGAGTTTACCTGGGAACAACCTCAGTCGAGAGTTGTATAACAATACCTGTTGCCCAGGTTCAAACTCTTTTGGATGAATCTTTTTGTCATGCCATCTCTTAGTCTTTTCTTTGTATATCCTGGCATTCTGATAAGCTGCAAGTCTGAACTCATCAAGCTCATTCAATTGTAATAATCGTTTCTCATTAGCTTTAGAGAGTTCAAAGTTCAGGAATTTAGTGGCCCACATGGCCTTATGTTCTAATTCAACTGGAAGATGACACGACTTACCATACACCAATTGGAATGGTGACATACCTATTGGTGTTTTTAAAGCAGTCCTATAGGCCCAAAGTGCATCATCCAACTTTCTTGCCCAATCCTTCCTTGAGTTTCCCACAGTTTTCTCTAAGATTCTCTTCAACTCTCTATTGGAAATCTCCACTTGGCCGTTTGTTTGAGGATGGTATGGTGTGGCTATGTTGTGGGTGACCCCATACTTTGTGAGCAAGCCTTCAATTTGCTTGTTACAGAAATGAGTGCCTCCATCACTGATGATAGCTCGTGGAACTCCAAAATGGGTGAAAATGTTCTTCCGCAAGAACGATGCTACCACTCTTGCATCGTTAGTAGGCAAGGCTGCTGCTTCAACCCATTTGGAGACATAATCCACCGCAACTAAGATGTATTGATTGGAATATGACTTGGGAAAAGGTCCCATGAAGTCAATTTCCCACACATCAAATAACTCTACCTCTTGGATGTTGTTGAGGGGCATCTCATCCTTACGGGATATGTTACCTGTTCTCTGGCATCTATCACAGTTTTATACAAACTCCTTGGCGTCCTTGAAGATTGTGGGCCAGTAGTATCCACTCTGCAAGACTTTGTGAGCGATTTTGTTGCCCCCAAAGTGTCCTCCATAACTTGAGGCATGGCAATGCCAAAGGATCTTGGGTACCTCTAATTCAGCTATGCATCTGCGAATAATACCATCAGCACATTGAAAGTAAAGGAAGGGGTTATCCCAATGGTACCTCCTAGCATCATGGAAGAATTTCTTCTTCTGCTGCCATGTGAGATCATTAGGCACTACTCCCACAGCTTTGTAATTCGCCATGTCTGCAAACCATGGACCAGTCAGAATTGCCATGACTTGCTCATCGGGGAATGATTCATTAATCTCGAATTCAGGTCCATCTTGTAGGTCTTTCTCTTGAATTCTGGACAAATGGTCAGCCACCTTGTTCTCTACACCTGCCTTGTCTTTGATTTCTAAGTCAAACTCTTGAAACAAGAGCATCCAACGCAACAAACGTGCTTTGCATCCTGCTTAGTTAACAAATACTTGAGAGCAGCATGGTCAGTGAAAACAATGACTTTAGAACCTATTAGGTAAGGTCTAAACTTATCCAATGCATATACTACTGCTAGCATTTCTTTTTCAGTGGTAGCATAATTAACTTGTGCTTCATTTAAGACCTTGCTAGCATAATATATTACATGTAGAAGTTTACCCTTACGCTGACCTAAAACAACCCCAATAGCATATGCACTAGCATCGCACATTAATTCAAAGGGCAAGCTCCAATCAGGCACCGTCAAGACAAGCGCAGTGGTAAGCTTTTCCTTCAACACATTGAATGCATTGAGGCAAGCTTCATCGAATAGGAGCTCAGATTCCTTAACCAACAATTGGCTTAGAGGCTTTGCAATTTTCGAAAAATCTTTGATAAACCTCCTATAGAATCCCACATGACCCAAGAAACTACGCATACCATTAACATTAGCGGGAGGAGGAAGTTTTTCAATCAATAGAAGTTTGGCCTCATCCACCTCAATTCCTTTTTCTGAAATTTTATGGCCTAAAACAATGTCGTCACGTACCATAAAATAACACTTTTCCCAGTTCAAAACAAGGTTGGTTTCTTGACATCTTTTTAAAACTTTAGCCAAATTAGCTAAACATGCATCAAAGCAAGAACCAAAAATAGAGAAATCATCCATGAACACCTCTAAAAATTTTCTACCATATCAGAGAAGATAGAAAGCATACACCTTTGGAAGGTTGCAGGCACATTGCAAAGACCAAATGGAATTCTTCGGTAAGCAAAGACTCCAAATGGGCACGTGAAAGTTGTCTTCTCTTAGTCCTCAGGTGCCACGGGAATTTGGTTGTAACCGGAGTATCCATCCAAGAAGCAGTAATATGCATGATCGGCTAACCTCTCTAGCATTTGATCAATAAAGGGAAGTGGAAAGTGGTCTTTCCTGGTTGCGTCATTGAGTCTCCGGTAATCCACACACATCCTCCACCCAGTAATGGTTCTGGTGGGTATCAAATCATTATTATCATTTTGGACTACCGTTACTCCACCCTTCTTGGGAACGGTTTGGACTGGACTCACCCATGCGGTGTCTGAAATGGGATAAATCATCCCTGCATCTAAGAGCTTTACTACCTCCTTGCGGACTACTTCCTTCATGATAGGATTAAGCCTTCTCTGCAGCTGCCTTACAGGTTTCACATCATCTTCCATTAGGATCTTGTGAGTGCAAAAGGAAGGATTATTACCCTTCAAATCAGAAATGGACCACCAAATGGCAGTTTTGTGCTCTTTTGACACCTTCAATAGCTTTTCTTCTTCATCCTTTGTCAGCCCTTTGTTGATGATAACAGGATAAGTCTCTTCATCCCCCAAGAACACATATTTTAGAGACTCTGGCAACTCTTTTAGTTCAACTTTTGGTGCCCCAATGACTATGTTGGTTGCCTTCTTTTCTAGTACTTCCATTGCCACCTCTATCACCTCTTGTGGAATGCTTGAGTCTTGTGCCTCTATCTCCTCTGCAATTTCTTGATCAAGGGATTTCTCTGAGTGCACAACTTCATCCAGAACGTCGATTCTGAAGCAATCATTCTTATCAAATGAATTCTTCATAACATCGAAGACATTAAAGATTATCGACTCATCATTCATCCTAAGCTACAATTTTCCTTGCTCCACATCTATTAAAGCACGAGCTGTAGCTAGAAATGGCCTACCCAAAAGCAAGGGTATCTCACTCTCCTCTGCCATATCCAACACTATGAAGTCAGCTGGGAAGATGAACTTGTCAACTTTAACAAGAACATCCTCAATAACTCCACTAGGCTTTCTTAAGGAACGATCGGCAAGTTGGAGAGACACCATTGTAGGCTTCAATTCGGAGATGCCTAAGGACTTGCACACTGTCAATGGCATTAAGTTAATGCTTGCTCCAAGATCACACAATGCCCGGCCAACATTGACGTTGCCTATTGCAATTGGGATGTTGAAACTCCCTGGATCTCGAAGCTTTGGAGGAACTTTCTTCTGAATGATAGCACTACATTCCTGCGTAAGCACCACAGTGTCGCATTCCTGCAATTTATGCTTTCTGGACAACACATCTTTCATGAATTTAGCATAATTAGGCATGTTAGCTAAAGCTTCAGCAAAAGGAATATTAATTTGCAACTTTTTAAACATATCTAGAAACTTAGCGTATTGTTGCTTTTGGGCTTGTTGCTTGAGCTTCATAGGATAAGGTGGCTTTTCAAATCGGGAGAAATCCATTGGTTTCTTTGGAGTTGCAAAATTTTTGCTCCTTGTGTTCCGGCTTGCTTGAAGGTACTTCCACCACTTGTTCCTCAGCAACTGTGGTAGTTTCCTCTTCAGCCTCTCCTTGGATTACCTTGGGTTTCTCTTTGGGTGTGATTACAATTCCGCTCCTTGTAGTGATGGCCTTTGCATGCTCCCTTGGGTTGACTATGGTGTCACTAGGGAATTGGCCTTGAGGTCTCTCGGCAAGTTGCTTTGAAAGTTGACCAATTTGAACCTCCAAGTTTCTAATGGATGCATCTTGATTCTTATGATGAGCCCTAGTCTCATTCATGAATGCATCAATGGCTTGGGTATGATCATTGGTAGTCCTGGCCAATTGCAACATTGCTTTTTCTAACTCAGATGGCTCCTTGGAAGGAATTGGTGGGGGTTGCAAATAATGGTTAGACTTGTAGTCTAAACCTCCCCCTTGAATTCTTCTTTGAAAGTTACTCCCTGAAGCATGATTCTGATTTCTCTAATAACTTTGCGGGGGTCTTTGATCGTACCATACACCATTAACTTGAATCGGGTTAGCTCCTACCAAAGTAGGACATTCATTGGATTCATAGTCCCCCTGGCAATACTCACAAACAACCACATTTGCTTTGATTGACGAAGCTTGAGCTTTAGAGATTTCAAGCTTGTCAATCTTGGCATTAAGGATGGCTAATTGTTGTGACAACAATTTCTGCTCAGCTAACATAGCATCACCGCTCCCTAAATGGATGACCTCCCTTTTTGCTTGAGCTGCAATGCTTTCATTCTCATTTCTAGCTAATGAGTCAATCAATTCAAAGGTCTGAGCAGCAGTTTTTGACCTTATAGAACTTCCAGCTGCACCATTCATAATCAATCTAGACTCAGGTGTCATCCTATTAAAGAAAATGCGCACCTTCTAGCCCACTGGCATATCATATTGGGGACACCGCCGGATGAGTTCTTGGAATCTATTTCAAGCTGCACATAAAGTTTCTCCTCCTTGTTGAGTGAAATTGGTAATCTCATTCACCAATCTGTTGTATTTTTCCATGAAGAAGTATTGTGCAAAGAACTTGGCCATCAACTCCTCCCAAGTGGTGATACTGTTAGAAGCTTGTCTGTCTAACCACCTGAGAGCTTTTCCTTTCGATGCAAAAGGAAATAGTCGTAGCCGGATTGCATCGTCCGTCATTCCTTGGTGCCGGATAGTGTCACAGATTCTCAGAAATCTGTCCGCAAAGTCATGAGGGTCTTCATCATCCTCCCCACTAAATTGACTTCTTTCCACCAAACTAATCAAAGAAGGATGGATGTCAAAGTTGTTAGCTTGAATTGGTGATCTGACTATGCTAGAAGTAGGCCTGGTCAACAATGGAGCAAGGATATCCTCCATGAGTTCATCTTCAGGCCTAGGCTGATTGTCATTTCGGTCAGCCATATCTAGTTCCTCTTCTTCTTCAGGTTGTGAACTAGATGCTTCTGCTTCTTTCCTTTGCCTAGTTAATTTCCTATTTCTCTTCGCGGTCTTTTCTATTTCCAGATCGAATTGAAGAGTTGCAGGATCAACTATACCTCGCATAAACTCAAGAAGCAAATAAGTAACAAAATAATTCCAATCTTGAAGATAAAAAGTTATGATAAAATTGGCGAAAATCAATCCCCGGCAACGGCGCCAAAAACTTGTTGGGTTTCGGCAAGTATACCGTTCGTTGCAAGTAATAAAGTGATAAAATGAGATATCGTTCCCACGAGGATTAGTGCACCAATTGTATTATAACTTATATCTAAAAGTTGGACAATTAAATGTTTGGTAAAAGTGTGATTTGTGTGTTTGATTGAGTAAAAGTAAAGACAAGAATTAAAACATGATTATTAATTATAAACAATGAAGTTAAGTTTATGACAATATGAGAAAAAGAGTAGCCAGAGCACCCACACTCGATGATTTCTACCAATGGATTCGTATTGCTTACTATATTCGATTATCCAAGTTACTCAGCGGTTGTGTTTCATCAACATATTAGTTACTCTCTAATTCCTTAGTGAAAATAACCCTTTAACCCACTTAAAAGTCCTAATCCCTTACAACTTTCCTAGGGTTAAGCATTAAGTAAACACTTTGAATAAGCTACAAACATACATTCCTATCCCTAGGTAATGTAAAGCAAGTTACTTCACTTAATTCCTAGACTAGAACCCTAATATTCCTATTGTGAACCCTAGCTCTTAACCCTTCATTAGAATGATCAAGTCTAATAAAGAGATATAATCAATTCAAGCAAAGTGAAGTAAAATAACTTTTGATAGAAGAATAATAACATTCAATACATTCCAATGGAAGTTTACATCAAGTGTATGGCCCTAGTTACAAATATAAACTAGCCAAACCTAGTCATGGCTGGCCTTGGTAACCCAAAAAGAAGCATTCCCAGCTGAAGAACAAACAAGGAGAAGAAAAAGGAGAAGAGAAGAAGCTCCACTTTGGTCCTTCAACTCCCAAACCCTAGCTAAGCTCTCCAAGCTTTTCTCTAGCCTTTCCTTAGTGATATTTCGTGCCAAAAGTCCTTGTCTCCGCTGTGGGTTTTGGTATTTATACTTGGGGAGGTGAAACTCTCAATTTACCCTCAGCAGAGCGCTGATATTATAGACTATGACTTCCTACGCTGATGGCGTGGAATCCACGCTAGTGGCGTCATCCTCCAGATGTAAATGCCCTGCTTTTCTTCATTTCTGGCGCTTGTGGCGTGAATCTCACGCTGGTAGCGTGAGATGGCAGGGAGAATTCATGTATTTATTACATATGGTGCTGGTGGCGTGGGCATGGCGCTAGTGGCACCACAGCTTTGCTCAATCAAGCTTGTATTATTGTGTTCCTGCTATAAAATTGTCCAAATTAGCAGAGAACATGGTGAGAAAGGAATAATCACAGTTTATCGCATTTATGGATAATTATCGATGAATTATGGTTGATTTTTTACTTCTATTAGCTTGAAAAGTACTATATGTTATGAGCATATCACTCGTGAAAAGTAAATAATTATAAAAAAATTGTAAACTGATTAATATACAACATGTTCTCTTATATAAATTTATGTGATAAAATTTATCGAACACTCAAATAAATTAATTATCCAAATGCATTCTATTTTCATGAAGAGGGCTAGGGAATAGATGCTTTCTAAAAGACACTCATTGAAGTTAACTAGTGTCTTTGAAAGAGAGAAATAGAAATTACGAGAGACGAAGTGTACCGTTCTTAAGGTGTTACGTCCTTAAAATTACAGTGTGCCATTTCTCAAACATCCATTCGGGGTGCGGAACCTCTATTGAGTTGTGTTATTAATGTTACTAGAAAATCAACTGTTATTAGTGTTCTGGGTTAAGCTTTATACACCATTCATATATCTAATACACCATTCAAAAACAGTACACTTCCGTTTATGCCCCTGTTTATAAGGCTATTTTAGTGTTTTTTTTTGCTTGTTTTTCGAATTCTCTCTTCTCCTCCGCCGCACTCTGGTTCAGCTTCATCCTTCTCCGACGCAGTTGGTAGCGATTTGTGGTAGTTTTGGTCGCATGGGTTTGGTGGTTTTGGTCGTCGTGGTCGCCGCTACCCTCGATCCGCTGTGACAGAGGTAAGTTCTCGATTTACCAGGGAGAGGATCGCACGGATTGGAGGATCCGTATAAGATATACGGATTGGTGAATCCGTAAGGCTTATACGGATCACTCAGTCCATATGCGGTTTACGGATCCTGCAATCCGTAAACCTCATACGGATTGACTGATCCGTATAAGCCTTACGGATTCACCAATCCGTAAAGCTTATACGGATCACTCAATCCGTATGATGTTTACGGATTACAGGATCCGTAAACCTCATACGGATTGCGTGATCCGTATAAGCTTTACGGATTCACCAATCCGTATACCTTATACGGATCCTCCAATCCGTATAAATGCCATGTTTTTAAAAATGCTTTAATAAGTAATGAATGCGAAAATAATTTGTCTATTATTGGTTATTGTACATATTTTAGGCCTTATGATTATATGTAGTGAATGCGATGGTATGATAGTAACTTGCTTTGGTGCTTGATGTGGTTAGTCATTTATGAAGCATGTTAATAGTGATATAGATGTAGTTTTTAATTTGATCAACAATGGTGGGTATATAGTGGTGTCTAAAATGGTTACTCTTGATAGGGATAAATTGGGTGGATATAGGCAATTTTGGAAGTTTTGCAATGTGAATTTGGGTTTGGGTAATAATTTAACAATGAAGTGTAGAAATAATGTACCTTTAGAATAAATCTAAGTCCCAAATGTATTGATTGACGAAACTTTTACCAATTTGAGAGATGAAACAAAGTTGACATAATGTGCGTGTGTGTGTTCATTTAGTAAGTAGCAATTAGTAAACATGATGTCGGGATGAGGACACGCTTTGGAGCTATATCATGCTATGATGGTATGATACTAAGATGCTTTGGTGCTTGATGTGGTTAGTCATTTATGAAGCATGTTAATAGTGATATAGATGTAGTTTTTAATTTGATCAACAATGGTGGCTATATAGTTGTGTCTAAAATGGTTACTCTTGATAGGGATAAAGTGGGTGGATATAGGCAATTTTGGAAGTTTTGCAATGTGAATTTGGGTTTGGGTAATAATTTAACAATGAAGTGTAGGAAAGATGTACCTTTAGAATAAATCTAAGTCCCAAATGTATTGATTGACGAAACTTTTACCAATTTGAGAGATGAAACAAAGTTGACATGATGTGCGTGTGTGTGTTCATTTAGTAAGTAGCAATTAGTAAACATGATGTTGGGATGAGGACACGCTATGCCAATGCGATGTGACCCACATTTTATTTATAAATTACAAGCACATCATTTTCGTCATGATGAACATCATATATTGTCAATGCCATTTTATTTATAAATTACAAGCACATCATTTTCGTCATGATGAACATCATATATTGTCAATGGCTCAAATTTCATTATGGATTGGTTGAAGTGTGACACAATTAACGTAATGGTACCACAGATTATGGTTAGGACACTAAACATGCGTCGGGCATTGGCATGAGATGTAGAGGCAGAAGCTGAACGTCGTAGGCCTACGGCATCTGCCAGAAGACAACGGGCAGGGGCAGCTGTTCATGACGATCCTGTGGCTCCAGACCCACATGTAGTTGATGAGGATCGTGTGGCTCCGGACCAACATGTGGAGGCTGACATTCGGGACATGGATGAGGTAGATGACCAGGTAGTGAGTTTTCCAGGTGGGCCGGAGGACAGTTCAGTACTGACAGAGTACGCTGAACATGTGGCTCGTAGAGTGTGGGAAGGACAGGTACTAATATATTTAATTACATTGAAAGAGTGTCTTAATTTTGCATTTATCGTGGTATTAATGATGTAATCTTTTTTGCAGGAACGCCCTGAGTTGAAATTGGCGTCCCATGGAAGAAAAGTTCACAAATTTGGGACGCCTGCACCAGAGATTGCAGGGTTAGTTGCTGGTACGGGGTTAGCCCATCTGATCTCATGCTCAGTCGAGACCGGAGATAGGGGGTTGCTCTCGGCTTTTGTGGAAAGATGGCATTCAGAGACCAGCAGCTTCCATTTGCCGGTAGGGGAGTTGAGCATAACGTTGGACGATGTTGCTGCCCTGTTGCACCTTCCGATCGTAGGGGTTTTCCTGTCATTCGAGTTCATTGATGTTGGACAGGCAGTAGTGATGCTGGTTGAACTACTTGAGGTGCCTGCAGAAGAAGCTGGTGCCGAGACAGAGCAATGCCATGGGGCATATGTACGACTTTCTTGGCTGCGAGATGTTTATGCTGCGAAGTGTCAATCAAGAAGGTGGATTCCAGCAGCCAGGGCGTACTTGCTCCATTTGGTCGGGTGCACGTTGTTTGCCAACAAGAGTGCCACACATATCAGTGTGGTATTCTTGTAGGCATTTTGCGATCTGGAGCAGGCTGGACGATATGCTTGGGGTGCGGCTGCATTGGTACACATGTATGCCAATCTTAACTATGCATGCCAGCACCACGGCAAACATCTTGCCGGTTATGTCACACTTTTACAAGTATTGCTTTTAACTCTAGTCTTTGTTATCCTCTTCATATATATACTGTCCAGCCTTTGACCATAACAAGGTTATGTTGTTTATTCATTTGCAATGTTGGATTTAGGAACATTTTCCAACAATTGGAAATGTGTCCCCAGCTGACGACTACCAGGAGAGGCAACCACGAGCGTGTAGATGGAAGGTGGTGAAGGCCTTACCGGTGATGACGTATCGCAGGCGGTTGGACAGATTGATCATGGATGATGTTTGTTGGTCTCCATACGGCGATCACCGTCTGCATAGAGCTTTCGACACTATTTCCCTGTTTTCTGGCCATCTCCGATGTGGACCGCAAGTTGTCAGCCATTTGCCAGGGAGGGTGCTGAGGCAATTTGGCTTTGTCCAAATGATTCCACGTGATTATTCTACTGAGGAACCATGCATAGAAGACATTGATGAGAGATGGATGCAGTTTTCGCAGCATCTAGCATCTATCACAGAGGAAGTTTCTTATGCTAGTCAGTCGGAGGTTGGGTATTTGGAGTGGTTCTTCCGCGTGTCTCATCCATTTTTGACTCCCCCACAGACTGGTGAGGTTAGACACCCTCCGACTGATCGTCATTTAGTTCCAGCCCCTCCACATGTGCACACTGATCACCCAGCACCAGTTCCACCAGCCTATTCAGGACCATCTGAACCAGACCACGAGCCTCGACATGCAGTGGTACTAAACTAGTGTAACACATTTAAAATTCATATTCACTGATTTTGTTGACCATGTTCATAATGGGCATTGGAAATGTTGTTGTGTTTGTTGCAGGGTACTTGCCAAAGGATATCAGAAGGGTTACAACGTATGCTAGACCTGCGTATGGTTACTCCTGGCACCGATGCGTACGCCGAGGTTGAGCGCCTGCTACAATTAGCTCGTTGTGTCACAGACGATGCAATTGTATACATGCGGCCTAGGCGAATGAGACAGAGGCATCACACACATGTTGGTGGAGAAGGCGATATATGATTTTTGTCATAGAATTTTGTGTTTATTAGGTTATATGAGTTAACATTTTGAATCTTAATCCTTTGACCATGAATGATTTACACCTATTATGTTTGACATTATTTGTCACGACACATGTGGTTATGCTATATATTACAGGTTCACGATATTGTTCATCGTCATTTAATTGTCACTACTAGAGTGAGAAGTATATATTGCATAGAGTTACAATTATCAATCTTTTCATCATATTGAACTTCTTTGATACCCCAGCATGAACAGTGAAGTTCCAATTTTGCCCTTTGCGTAATCCGTAAAGATTCTCCGTAAAGGTTGATACGGATTCGTAATCCGTACGCCTCTTACGGATTGGCAATCCGTATTCGTAAAGGTTCTTACGGATTCATAATCCGTAAACCTATTACGGATTCGCAATCCGAATGAACCTTACGAATTCATAGGTAAAAATAATCGTATACTTTAGAAATTTATATATGTATAAAACTATATTATTAGATAAAAATTAATTGTTATAAACATTATTGTATAAATTTATGTGTATTAAATATGCATTAAAATTCACCTTGTGGATTACAAATCCGTAATCCGTAAGAGGTTTATGGATTACGAATCCTTAAGAGGCTTTACGAATACGAATTGCGAATCCGTAACAGGTTTACGGATTACGAATCCGTAAGAACCTTTACGGAGAATCTTTACGGATTCGTAAGAGGGCAAAATTGGAACTTTGCTGTTCATGCTGGGTGTATTGGAAAAATGGCTGGTGTAGGAAGCAAGAGCCTAACCTGTATAGCCTGGACAAAACAATATAAGAAATATGGACTCAATGAAATTAGTTGATATTGTTCATGTCAAATACAACTAAAATAAAAGGTTTACATTAACCATAACGTACTAGTTAATCAATAATAAAATCATATCAAATCACAAATGGCTCAGTTGACTGCATGCAAACATTTTCAGTTCGCGACTTCTTCAAATTACTAAATGCTTGCATTCAACCCATATAAGGAACCATCCATTCTTTTGCAACTGCGTAGCAGTGTCTTGACCATGACAAGGCAGCTGGCGGTATAGGACTTCCATCTCTCAGAACAACCTGAAACAATGATCAACAGTTATGTAGGGTGACATATGTTTCAAATGGACACTAGCAGGTCAAGCGGTGTTATCATTTACCTCAACAAAATGGTTACCATACACATGACCAATACATAGAATGCGATGAACACGTGGATCTCTGGGTGGCTCGCTTCTCATAGGGAAAAAGGTCATACTTTGTTGGAGAGATAGTGAAATGAGAATTATGTTATACCTTGATGCAATAACGTATCCCAAATCAGTAATATCCATCCACTTATCAACAGTTACCTATGGGTGACAAACAATTAAGCAAACATGAGTAAATCTACAAGATCTGAAAGTAGTAACATAAGTATTATGTTTTACCTGTGACAATCCATCAACAAGTAGCGATCGTTTCAAGTGCTCAAATCTAGCTAACCCACCAAACAAAACTATATATTCGTTAGACCATTCTGCAAGTTCTTTAAGCAAATGATTGCGTACCAAAGACCAATACTCTTCACCATATCCTAGTAAGGCAGCAATTACCCGAAATCCACAATTACCATCAGCTTTAACATCAATAATGTCTACAATGTAATCATGCATACATGTATCAAATTGATGCAGCAAAGGCATCCTCCTTTTTTTATGAGTGTCATGGTCCGATGATGAAGTATACTGTTTTGGTGTGGGACAACTATTTTGCATAGAATGTAATTCATCAACATACTCCCAGTAAGATGGATCCCGCTTGGTTGATCTTGCGTTTTGTGGGACTTGTTTCTTTTGAGCACCTTTTGTTTTTACCTTCTCAGGCGGTGGAAACATTGAATTTTGGTCAGGAAATGCAAGTTCATTCAGTTTTGTCTTTAAAGTGACTTTGCCACATAAGTCAAGCTTTTCAAATCGCGAATAAATGGCATCCATCTCTCTGGTTATGTTGACCTCGCAGTCATGTAAACCCTGATCCTCAAAGCTTAACCTCCGCCAAAATAAATCAACTGTCTCAATTGGAATGCTCCCAAGTTGAAATTTAGCTAGCTCACATGCACAAGGCAGCCCATATGCAGTTCTCATTAGACATCCACAACGAGTTTTGCTTTTACCTGCATAATGGACTCGCTCATACTCCTCTGCAATTTCGTTTAACGCATACCTTGAGACCATGCCAATAAGTCTTTTGTACAGTGTAACTTTAAACACATGACCCACCACGTGTGTGCTTCTCTCTAAAGATGCCTTTATCTCAGTATGTTGCAAGGTCAACATGTTGTTCATTGCATCCCAGACACTACAAAGATCTCCAAGGCTATTTTGCAATAGTCTCTTTAAGGTCTAATGGGCCGACTCTACCCTGCAGTTTATGATTCAAGTAAGCAACAATCCCCGAATTCGAGGTTATTGTAAAATCAATACTTAAAATTTAAATGAATTTCTGACCTGTTAGTTGTTGTATTACCCAAATGCATGACTTGATTTGTCCATGCTGTTACAAATTTTTCTTTGTGTGGATTCAACCATGTGTCTTTGACGTAATCAACAAACGTTGGCCATGGCGAACATGCAACTTCAAACTTTGTAACACGATCATCATACTCACTCTCCTTATCATAATCCACAACACTCCCCCAGGCTTCCATGACAAGTCACATGCATTACTCTGTCGGACATATGTTTTACATTTTGCCTTCACATTCTTGTCAATGTGGAACCGACACAGTAAGTTGGTTGAATTAAGGAATACAGTTTTGACTGCGTTCATCAAAACTAAATCTCTATCAGTCACAATTACCTTTGGGAAAAATTGACTTTTCATAAAAATGCCTCTAAATCGTTCTAAGGCCCAAGCAACATTGTTTACACGTTCGGCTTCTAAATAAGCAAAAGCAGCTGAAAATGTCATCCCAGTAGGAGTCACACCAACAAAATCAAGTAATGGAAGTCTGTACCTATTTGTTTTGTATGTACTGTCTATCAGGAATACAACATTATATGCATTGCTCAACTTCACTGCATCCGGATGTGTCCAAAATAAGTCACGTATGATATTTTCATCCTTCACTCTATGCCAATGAATATACATGTCGCGTTCAAGCAATTTCATTAAGTGTTGCAATTCAGTATTACCTTCCCTGATATGCGTACGATATGTATATCTTGCATTTATTACTTGCTTCAAAGATGGGTATTATTAGGGTTGTGTTCCTTCAAGGTTAGAAGAATATTTTTGGGTTTCACCATCGACCCTGTCATATCGGCAACAATAATCTTCTCATCCTCTGTTAGTCGACCAGCATATGGGTGTCCACATAATGATTTTGCCAAAGCATGATTATGAGTGCCACACAATAATTTCACCAACCACCCTTCACCTCCTGGGACTGGTTTGGCTCGTAGCTTAAACGGACAATTACATTTTCTAGTGCTAGTCACTGTAGGTACCAGATCTTTTTTGAATGCTCTATACTTTCCACTCCTTTCACATCCAATTAAAACAAATGATGTTTTTCCCCTCTTTCCAGTTGATATGTCCGACCTCATTATCACAGCTACAAAACCATTATCATATGCCACAGTTCGAGCCCACTTTAATACATCCTCACGGGAAGAGAAAAACTACAAATATCCGTATGTCACCATTAATAATGCATTTACCAACTTTAACCAAATTCAAAATAATATAAATACCTGAGAAGTATTAAACGCTGCAGAACAATCGACTTCACATATATTGTTTTCAACTGCACTATCTTCACCTCCATCATTTTCATCCATATTCATTTCTTCAGACATAATATTGTCATACATCCAGTCATCGTTGTCCATCTAAACAAATTACAATAAATTTCAATAAGTCACAAAACAAATATATCATAATAATAATTAACAACATCAAAGGGATATTATCAAACAAATGGCATACATTTTTTATCGGCAACATTATTACAAATTCAAAACATATCAAATAAATTCTTCATTACAATATCAAATTAATTCAATATACAATGTCAACCTAGTTATTTTAAAATAATTTTAATCATATTTTATTAAATTTTTCATCATACGGATTAACTTTTCAATGTAAATCAACAAAATAAAAGTGTTTTTTGGACAAACTATCAAAGTATAAAATTTCCATAAATTACTAAAATCTATTTTCACCAACTTGATTTTTAAAATTTTTATAACAATTAATTTATAATTTAAATCATTTCTGTATAATTTAAATAATTTTTTTATAATTAAAATACTTTTTTTATTATTTAAATAATTTTTTTCTTATTTATTCATGTTATACGGATTGGTTAATCCGTGGAGCTTATACAGATTGGTTAATCCGTATAATTTATACGGATTGGTTAATTCGTATAATTTATACGGATTCGTTAATCCGTATAAATTATATGGATTAACCAATCCGTATAACTTATACGGATTAACCAATCCGTATAAGCTCCACGGATTAACCAATCCATATAATCTATACGGATTTTCGTTAATCCGTATAAATCATATGGATTAACCAATCCGTATAACTTATACGGATTAACCAATCCGTATAATCTATACAAATTTCGTAATCCGTAGAAAAGCTGAAACTTACCTCCGCCACCTACGCCAACCGCAACTCCGACTCCGACTCCGACGACTACAACGACCCCAGCAAACGTCAAACTGCCACCACCGTTGCACCAGCCAAAGCTTCCACCAACAACCTACTTCAAAACAAAAACCAACAACCCACTTCAAAACAAAAACCAACCCAACAAACAACACCATTTTTGCACCATTTTTGCACCAGTCAAAGCATAAACCAAAAATAACAGCAAACAAAAACCAATGCGCACAATTGCAATGTTGTTTTTGCACTAGGCAAGGCTTACATCAACAATACCAGCAAACCGTTGCACCAGCCAAAAAAGCCATCAGCACTTTAAAAAACAAGCAAGGATATTTTTGCCATTAAAAAAGTTTGAATGGTGTATTAGATATATGAATAGTGTATAAAGCTTAACCCTATGTCCTTTATCCCCGAAATCAATTATAATGCCTAGACGCATAAGCAAGTCTATTGAATGCAGCAACATTCAGAACGATATTTTTGGCCACACCATATCAAATATCCGCCCTTGCATTCCCCATCAGCTTCATACGTTCAAAAGAACATAGTAGCCAAGCGTTTTACATTCCCTCGGAATATAAGTTTTGCTGTTAATATTTCATTATTACAAAAGGGACACAATCTTTCAGCTTTTCCCTGCATTAATTGCACCCTGGACAAAATCTTCACACCGGGTGAACCCCCCGGAGAGCACCTCAGCTAGAACACCAACTATGTCAAAGGCTTCCTGCAAGTCAGTGGCCGAATTAATCTCATCAAGCCATGACAGCATCTCCTTGGGGAATCCGAGCAGCTCTTTGACATTCAATAGTCGCTCTTTCATCACCACTTCCCAGCCTTCCAGGTTTCCACTTTCATCTTCTTCTGTGGTAGATGATGCCCCTTCACTCCTTGAAGGTGGTGTTGCACTGGTCGATTTCTTGACCTTGAAGAAATGTTGTAACTGTTCAATCAAGCCTGTATAAACAAGCATTGGACGGATAATAGACAAAAGATCATCACTATGCCCTGTTTCTGTTGTAGCACTTTGGCCCATGCTTCCAGATTCCACACCTTGTGCAGGAGCTGTAACCGATGGAGCTGTAACCGATGGTGCACGGAGAGCAGACCGAGAATGTGTGTGCTGCATGTAGGCATGGTAAATTCCGCGCTGCAAAAAAGCACGACGATGCTGCAGCCAGGACTCGTAAGACTCCGAGAGAAATGAGTTTACCATCATAAATTGGACAATTTCTTCTGTCCCGGGTGTAGGTTGGGTGCCAGATGGAGAAGAGGGTCTGAGATCTGATGAAGAAGAGGAAATGTATGCTGATACTGCCCTTGCCATGGTTCGACGCTGGGAGGGGTTTCCTTGATCAAGGAGATGGCGTGCCATTTGGATCATAAATGGAAGGAACCGGGAATTACTTTCTCGTCCACCACCTCGGCAATCTGCACTGAATGATGCTCCTGTTGCAAACCGAGCTAACATCTACAAAGATGGGGGGGAAAAGTGCATGAACACCAGAGTGAGACAAAATCACTTGATTTAAGCAGTATAAAGATAACTAGTTATATTCTAGAGAAATTATTTGAAACCAGGGACGTAAAGCTGTCTAAATGTCTTAAACAAGATTCCTCATCAGTTTTTTATTATCATATTGTCAGTCAAATTCAACAAACAGGAAAGAGAGAATATATGGAAGCTGAATAAAATACCAGAACAATGTCATAAGTCAGCAGGCGGAGTCTACTTCCATCAGCACGTCCAAGACCATTAAGGTTGTCCCAATACTGGTCAACATAGCGAACATACTGTGCCAGAGGAACAGATGGACCTCTGACAGGGAATAAAGAATTACAGAGAGATTCATTGTTTCTAAGTGTTGCTCCATCCCACTCTTTCTTCGGATTCTTCAAAGCAGCATCAGCTCTCTTGGCCTCTTGATGGCACTGGAAATGAATAATATTGAAGTAACTTACAGTGGTATAAACACACTCTCCTCCACGGGCACTTCCTGAAGAACCAACACCTAGATTCACTCGCTTACTATAAGAGTAGGCACCCAATAAATCAGCAGGTCTTAAACTGTATCCTTCCTGGCATACCATGCATGCCAGCCCATCCTCCTCCTCCTGGACATCTTCTATACCTGGGACCGGCCGGGACACAACAATACGTTCGCCTCCATCTGAAAATAGTTCTCGATGCATTCCAAGCCTCTGGTATCAGATATTATGGACAATTCAGAAGGGAACAGGAAATCAGACTTCAATAAGAGTTGAAAGTAGAATATATAACACATGCCATATAAATTCTCAAATCTGAATGGAAATTCAATCTGGTGAAGGAAAGGAGTACAATAACCAAGGCAGCAGAAAACTTTTGCTGAACTTAAATTGACCAAGGTAGCAGAAGGGACAAAAACCAATTTCACATCAAACATTATGTTTAAAAGTTGGAAACAAAATAGAGAAAAACAGAGAGGAACTGGCAAAAGTAAACACTCAGACAATCCCCAAGTACTGTTTCCAGTCATAGAACATGATTCTTGACCAAGGTTAAAAAAAAAAAAAAAAACTCAACACTTAACTTAGTTTTACCATCCTAAACACTGCCCGAACCAAGTAAACTAAAGGTATATGTATAAAATACCTGAAGCAATTCCTCTCTCTTCTGCAAAGCTCGACGCCTCATTTCATCCTTAGTTGCATGCCGCAGCTTACACACCTTCTCCTCCAAGAATCCATCTCCTTTTCCGTCCTTGTTGGATAGTGTGTCCAACAAATATTCAGCCCTTGCCCCAATTTCATTTACTCCTGCAACTCCTTCCAAGGCATGCAACAAAGGTAAGATACCTTCCTCATCAATACACTTTTTAGTGAGCAGATGCCCCATTGACAAACCTCTCAGCATAGACAATATAAGAGGGACAGATGGCAGTGTTAAACCCTGTGCCCATTCAGCACTGTTCTTAAACCCAGCCTGCCCTGTATAGGCAAAACTATCTTTCAAATGTGTCATTGCAGTTTTAGTTATACCCTTCTCGAGGATAATGTCCTTTAATCTCTCTCCACAAGAACTTGTCTTAAGCGACTCCGAAACCCTAATAAAATTTTCCAGTGTGAATCTCTGCTTTGCAGCTTGCTGAGCAATATTATCATCCTTTGGATTATCCAAATGTTGTTTCTGCAAATGGTCAAATGCACCCCAATCTTGCAAGTAAGGACTAAAATGCTGGACAAGAGCGTCCATTGCAGCAGGTTCACCGTAGGTTAGGTAAGGCAATATTCGAGCAACCATCTCTGTGTTCCTCTGCTGTTTGTTTGATTTCTTAAGGCCCAATGGATGAGACAATCTCTCCAAGAACATAAGAACTATCTTCTTGGCTTGTTCACCTGTGCCAGCTTCTTCACTAGTGACAGTAAGGGCACTTTGTGTGATGCTTATATTGTCACTTTCATTTGCTTCTAAAGTCAGACTTTCAACAATCAAAAGTATGCCTTCAGCTGGCTCCATGCCATCAACTGAGAAAGCTCGCCTTGCAGTCTCGAGAAGCAAACCTAAAGCTCCTAGCTTTAACAAAGCACGTCTGTTCTCTCTGATTTTGCAACAGTTTATAAGAAGATTAAGAACTGTAACCAGTTGCTCCTGATTGGACTTGAAATCATCTCGCAGACGCTGTACATCAGAAAAAAGTGAGACAATTATAATATCATTTTAAGGTTGCATACTACAGGATTACACATTTTAATAAAACATCAGTTATTCATGAAAAAAATCTGGAAAATGGAAATGAACATTCTACACAAACTGCTGCCGTTTTCATTTTAAGTACCAACACACTAAATCATAACAGCAACTACTAAATGATGCTGTCAAGAACAATGGCAAGGTCTGGTCTATGTGAAATAAGAACTAATAATATCGAAAGTAGAGAAAGAACTACACTTCTTCAAAACTACACCATTCTCGGTGATAAGAACCATGATGTTTAGTGATGAGATAGGATTTTCCCCTAACCTTAAATAAATCCCCTTGTCTTTGAATTGTTAGTTTTCTCTAAAGGATAACTAACAAAAATAGAATTTTAAATTGTAAAATTAAATCAAAATAACATTCCATATGGCACCTATATCATAAATGGATCATATACCCTCCAATTGGTTTTGCCCCATATAACTGCAGAAATGTAACTCATTTTGGATGAAGTTTCAATAAATACATGTTAATATTGTTTTTCTTCATTTCTTGTAATTAATACTTCCACTGTTATAAGTGCTAGTTTGCTACATTATTGTAGGCAGATAGCAATGAACTCAACAAACGTAACAATTCACATACAGGTTGTCAAACAGAGAGACTAATTCATCAATTCCAATCACTATAACCAAAGTATTTATATGATAATACTTAATAGCTCAAATTTCCAAATACAACAACAATGTTCAAGTCTACAGATATCAGAAAAAAGTGCTAACCTGAATCATCCCCAATAGTATCTCCAGTCCACCACACTCACGAACAGCACCTGCTATGGCAAACTCAACCTCAGGATCTTGAGACTCCTCCCTATCTTCCTCCAACTCTTTAATCATAGGTTCAGTTGCTTCACCATCCAATCCCTGGAATATCATAAAATACAGTATATAAATTCAAAACCAGATGTTTAACAAATAAGGCAAATCACATGTTCAATGATAGAAACAAACCTGGAGCCGATAAGTCACTGTCATTGGTGGGCAATCTCTGGATGAGTTGACAGCATTTGGAGATAACAAGTTGGAATTAGTCACATTTGATGAGTGATTTGATTTCTTCCAGACTTGCTCATAAACTTGTGCAATGCTCAAATCAAGAGAGATAATATTGCCAGCAACTAACAATTCCATTCCATAGTCATCCTCAAGAAAACCTAACAAATCCAACTGATGACAGATCTTGTTCTTAACATCACGCATTAATGGGCCAATTTCAACACTCGAATATGGATTCTTAGTCATTGATCCCCTGATAAACTCTTCCTGCGTATGTGCTTTGTTCAGGACCAACAAATATACAGGCTCCGGTTTTGAGGGGCAGATCACATTGCAGAGTTGCTCTAAGATAAACTGCAAATACAGGTGTAGATTATATCAAGTTCACAATGAGCCAATGTAAGAGTTTATTATAAATTTACCATTCAATATTTACATTTAATCATATTCCCATGTAACCAAAGTGATACTTTGTTGGATAGAAAATTACTGCAACTGATTTAGAGGATAAGTAAGTTAGGAAATTGAAAAATAAAATCCATCCATACCAAACAAGCACGCCCCTTTCTCTCCTCTCTGTGTATTTCCAGACCATTGATGCAGGCCCTTATGAATTGTCGCTTGTTTTCACTGCTTTCTAGCAGCAGACTATCTAAAAGATCTTTAAGGAGCCGATTGCAATCACTAATCAACTTTGTCTTTTGAACTATCAAGCCACGAATTACAATAAGGGCCTCAAGAATTTCAGAAAGTAAGTCATCTCGCATGAATCTGGAAAAAAAAAAAAAAACTTATTTTAATAAGATCATATAAACCAAAATTTCAACCTCAAGTAAAATTATTCAAGTAGCAATTGTACCTCGATCTGATATTTGGAACCTCCAAAAATTTACCAAGAAGCTCTATGAGCTTGTGAAGGATAAACCCCTGGGTTACATCAATGTGTAGACTCCGCTCCAACGACTCAACATTACTCACTTCTTGGGTAATTAGAGTACAAATGGTCCGTAGACACCCCCGAACAGTCAAAAATAAAAGAGCCTCCTCTGAATCTACCATCTTGAATAGCAACTCAAAATACTCTGCAGCACTTTCACCCGCAGAAAGTGTTGCTGGTAACAAAGAAACCACTAGGTTCAGCAACCGAAATCGTCTGGATGAACTTTGAGCACAAAGCATGGTTATGAGTGTGCACATCTCTGATCTAATGGATTGAGAACAAGCACTCAAAACAAGTTCTTTAACCCATGATCCCAACTCAAACACCGATAAGTCACTTTTAGCTGCTTTACCAGCATGACGCTTCCACCTCAGAGCATATTTAAGTGCCAGGTAATCAGACCTTTGGGCTCGTGACCTCTGGCCAGTACCTTTAACTGTCTGCGACACTTTATATTGCCTTCTAACAAAATCAAGATAGGAAGCTCCCATCTCCCATTCTGAATAGCTCAATAATTGAATATCTCGAGTCTTGGGTGTGGCATCCCAATTTCTTTCTGATGAGTCTGGGAATGTTTTTGTTCCACTGACAGTGACTGCACCAGTCAAGGACCCAGATACATTTTGATTACTCTCATCCTTTGTATTTGCAGAAGATTTCCCAAGGCTTTGCTCTTTGTCTGGTGTCTCAGGTTTCGGAGGTGTGCATGCTTGAGATATAATTCTCAGACAAGGAAGAATGACATGCTCAGATATGGCAGGATGCTTGGCACCTAACTTGATGGAAGAGAATAATAATTGAAACACAACACGTAGTCTTGATTCCCAGAATTCATCAGCCAAAGAACACACCTCAGAAAGTAATGACAATTCCTCACGAGTAGTCACTGCAATGTCCATGGAGCGATGATGCTCAAGGCAGTACAAAACTTTCTTTTGTATCAGACCATTCAACTCAGTAACTGCATTTACATCACCTTCAGATAAAGAACAAAGTACGATCCTTGCTTGGATGCGGGCAGCTTTAGCACCTTGATGAATGTTATTCTCAAATAACTCGGACAAAATGCCAGCTGAAACAAGTTGTTTCTTAGAATTTGGATGCCTTGCTAGCACCTGTAATAGTTCCAGACATTGTGTTACAAATGTAGTTGCACAGCCATAGCAATTATTTGGTGATCTGGAAACCACAAATCTTGAACCCACGCTAGTATCAGAAAGCTTCTGGTGCAGATAATTCATCAACACCTTACGTAGCCCTTGCAGTGTCTGGACACTTTTGCTGACAGAATCAAAAGCTGTTTTGCACTTTTCACCATATAGAACTCCAAGAAGAGCAATCTTCCTGTTGATCTTACATGAAGGACCAGGTAAAGAAACCATCATTTGCTGTTGTTGTGAGTCTATTTCACTGTCACCAATACTTGATACAATTTTTAGCAAGGGTTTCTTGTAGCCCAAAAGTTGCTGATATCTCCTATGAGCATTCTCTGACTCAGATTCTATGGCTGCCAATCCCTTCTTCATATCTTCATCATTCTCCATATTATCAAATGTAAAACTTGGCTTCGCCATGAAGTTAAACTCAAACCGCCCATATTTACTGTATCCACACTCATTGCATAGAAAAGAATCCAAATTCTCATAATTGATGTTGCGACATTGCCTACATTGATAAGCATTTTCATGACAATTGCCACATATACCATGCTTATCTGTGACTGGACGACTACAACGTGGACATTGCAATGGTTCAAGAGACAATGCCTGAAGATTTTCATAGAATGAATCCAGTTCAATCATGAAGTTACAAGCAGTAATTGGAATGGGAAATTCAACTTTAAGTTCTGTCTGATTGAATGCAAGATGACAACTCTTTGCACGCTTCCATAAAGACCAGTTATTTTTCAACTCTGATAAGTCAGTGACTGGCCTGTTATTATAGTATAGGTTCAAAACCTTCACTGATTTTGACTTTCTGGCATCATGAACATTCATTGTCACAGTCTGAATCGTGTAACTCCCAGTGCACTTCACTATGATCCGGTTGTCAGTGAATTTTGTTTCAGATTTCAGAGTGTCTAGCTTCATCTTGCTGTAAGGTACTTCAGGAGTGCTGCAGGCAACACAAGGCTCACTCTCAAGATAGTATCCATCAAATTCCACTAAGCCACTCAAAGTATTATATATGCGAGAATTTGGATGGTTAGCTAACAGCTCATTCTGTGAATGGAGTGTCTCAGAGATGCATTTAATTACATCAGGTGTCAAGCATCGATCCACAAGCTCAGAAATCTTGTGTTTTGAACTAGTATCAGAGGATCTTCCAAGCAACCAAGTAACAAGTTCTGTATACTCCACAATATTCTGACCATACATTGGGAGGAACTTAACTTTCTGCAAGAGTGCCATTAGAATGGTTTCCTTAAATGTTGGCTTGGCATGATGCCAGACACCATATAAAACTAACTTAGCCTCTGCACGCACAGTAATTGAATTCCATTCCAGAAGGAAACCATCAATGAACTGTTTCAAAATA
The DNA here is from genome assembly GCA_013407115.1 of Glycine latifolia. Classification (NCBI taxonomy): domain Eukaryota; kingdom Viridiplantae; phylum Streptophyta; class Magnoliopsida; order Fabales; family Fabaceae; genus Glycine; species Glycine latifolia. The sequence continues at coordinate 11,993,126 of CM023948.1, read as the reverse complement.
TTGCTACTCTTGTCAGTGAAGACATCTACTGCTGCCTCCATATCCAAATAGGACTTATCTGAACCAGATTCACCTCCATCTTCACCTTTATTTTTCTTCTTTGATTCTTGAGATATGGTACCTGATTTGTTTGAACTTATGTCTCCTGACTCCATTTTTTGTGGTGTGTGACTAACATCTTTTCCTGTATAGAAGGCAAAATTGAGAAGTTTAAGAGTCTGAATAACAGACTCTTCACCGAAATAAAATATTCCATTCATCAGGAAAGACAAAATATCTCCATGCCTTAAACAGTACTTTTGCCAGTTACGAGGACGTGCAGCTGCAACTTCGGCCATAGTGGAAAGGCATTTCACAATCTTTACACTTCTTTCATATGGGATAGGATTATTTTGAAAACCACCAGATTTGTTTATGTGTTTATAAAGTCTCTTGGCTTCAGTAGAGAACTGCCAAGAGTCTCGAATACTGTAATAATGAGACTTGCTGCCACAGAGATGCAGAAAAAGCCTCCTGGCATATCTTCTTACAAAATTGGTGTGAGGATTGTTAATGTAACTGCAAAGAACATCTTGATAACCATCAAGCTTCAAATCCTTACCATGTGATAACTTGTAGACCTTTTCCTTTTCCCCAGTTTTGTCATGCTTTTCTGGCCGAACAAGGGTGTACACCAGCCGGAAAGCATTCTCTAATAGAAGCTTGTGGTAGTCCATGAAGATATCTGTTCGATGCACTTTGGCATACGAATCGGAAAAGAAAGGTAAAAAATTACCAGCTGGTAAATCTCTACGTACTGTTAGCAGAGCCCCACATCCAGGCCCAGCATTACTATGCACACCTTCATTGTTAACAGGAGATTTGAAAACATACCCTAGCTGCTGCAATATATCCATTAAATAGTTTACAAAAGATTGCTGCCTAAGAGAATCACAAGCTCGAAGCAGTTGCGATGCAAAGTCAATCTTCTGTTGGTCATCTACTGAAGTCTTAGCACTGGCAGAGGTTGATGGTGGAAATTGGACTACATTTTTATCATGCATGTCAGTAGTTCCACTCTGCCTTGGCATGGAACCATCACTACCAGGCTGATGCCAGTTTCTAAGCATCAATGTGAAAAA
>CM023948.1:11952697-11977005 GCA_013407115.1 Glycine latifolia | reverse complement strand
CAAATCGGGGGAAGTAAGCTAAGGGGGGCTTCAAATTGGGAGCAGATTTGTCATATGTCCAAACAGAAGGATCCAAACTCTCCAATATGGCTGCTATAATACATGTTTGGATATTCTGGGCAACATTGCTATTGCCAAAAATAACCTGAACACACTGAAGAAATTCTTCTAGAACCATTAAAATAATGCTCTCAAAACTTCCCTCAGTAGTAGCACAGGTATTCACAAACTCAAATTTAATTCTAAACATACTAGACAGAGTATTAGAAAATGTGGCAACTGCCCCCATCAATGAGGCATCATAATCAACATATGGAACATCCTTCAAGAGACTTCCAAGTATCTTTAACATCCTCAAAATGAATGACAGTCTCCTTCGAAAATTTTGACTCACGGCCCTCTCATCAAATACATCTTTTACTTTAGCTAGCTTATTGCATAGCAAGATCAAGCGAGGAGTGCATTTTCCATGGACAACTGCCCAGTGCTGGGATAGAAAGACAAAATTATTGAAATATTGATAATAAGTCTGTTCAATGAATCCAGATTCTTGCCTATCATGAGGCACATGTTCAGAAGCCAAAGTCTTTAAAAGCCAATCCATTGATTTTTCTTCCTTTGAGCATTTGAAACCTTTTGATAAGAAAAAAAATAGAGCAAGTGGTTAGGTTAGAAAAAAACCATGACAAGACAACAATTGAGTGTTTTTGGGCAGTAACATTGTACCTTCTAGGTGGCATTTTTTGTAGTCATCCACAAAACTACCACAACAATCATCAACCATTGGCAACATATCTATCAAGGCACTAGCAGTTGTAGATTGCAACATGTCCGCTACCATATTTATTCCATCAACCAAAGCCATCTCTAAAAGATGTATCATGTTGTTCTGGAAGATTCAACAATAATGAGTAATACAAAAAAAACAAAACATATATATATATATATATATATATATATATATATATATATATATATACCCACAACGTTAACAGAAAGGAACACAGGTCAAAACACTAAATACTGAAGAAAATCAATTTAACCTATGCCTGCTGGACAGTATTATGTTCTAAATGTATATTAGCAAAGAAACCTTTTAGCTTCATCGGTCAGGGATAGAAATCAGAAAACTTAATAGCATACAATATCATATGTAGAAAGCAGCAAACAACAAAGTTGGGCCCAATACACAATTTTGTCATTCAACTTAATAAATATCTCACAAAGGCTTAAGGCAACTTGGGCTAAAATGAACATATAAATATATAATGACTTTAGAATCTATTGCTTAATCTATTATGAGATAGATTTGTCCATCTAACTTATTCTAGAGACAATTCTTTTGGCAAATATCCAGTGAGGTTAAAAAACAATGCTATTCTGGTATTACATGTAAGTGATCTCTTTTTTTCTATTTGTCTATTTTCAATTTTCTGTTCTTTAGAGGTTGCTCGTCATCTTTTATGTAAATTTTTTAGAGGTGCAACACTCAAATCCCATTGCGATCATTTGTGAAGGGGATAAGCTACCCACCAATGTATGGCCTCCAATCTTCTTTCATGTATTCTTATTTATCCATGCAAAAAATTATTGATTCAGATTGATTATATGATGAGTTTCTATAAAATCTTATGCAACTGTTTACATAATAGAGTTGTGCCATTGATGTGCCCAATACAATAACCTTTAAATTTCATTAAAATAATAATAGTATCTGATCTTGTTGTAACTAATGACTTATTTGAGAATTTGGAGACCAAATTAGACTTCTCTAAAATCTTGCAGAAAATTCAGTAAAGTCTGCACCCTACTTTCATCAAATTTCCATACTACAGAACTTCAGCACTTGCAAAGTACGTAAACATACCTGAATTCCTAGATCGTCACTAGTGAATCCAGAATTCTCCAAATAGCACAGAGCAAATTCTATAGACTGTTGCACAATCGCAACCAGCACCCCCTCCGCTTGCTCCACTATTGAGGTAAACAACCAAAAAACAACACAAAATGACAATTAAAACTTAAATAAAACGAAATCATATGAAACACAACAAAAAAATGCAAAAAAAAAAATCAGAAGATAAAAAAGAAGACAAAACTTAGATGCAGTTTTAGATGCTTTTGGTGCTTTCTCCAATCAGAATAGAAATAGTTTCATATCAGTAAACTACGTAATGAAGGTTTCCATTAAAATTCAACACAGATAACCGAGGTGAAACTCCAATCTGATTAGAAAACAACACCAAAGCTACTTATATAAGTGTATCCAAGTTTCCAAAAAAAAAAAGAAAAACTCGCTCTCCCATTTGCAAATAGCACACTCATCAGAACAAGGATCACACAAGCGAAATCGTACGACTGCAGCAAAACGCAACCGAAAATCAAGTTGCGATGATATTGCAGGGAGAGGAGTTACCTGACAAAGATCGAGAAGCGGAGGCGATTGCGTGGGCGAGCGAGGAAATCGCAAGAATCTGCGCGTCTGTCCAGGAGAGGAAGAGCGAGGTTCCGTCATCGGAGGATTGGAGACCGCGGCGGAGAACGGAGCAGAACGCGTTGAGACCTAACTGGACGGCGTCGTCGGAGCGGAGCTTGGATAGAAAGTCGCCGGACGAGACCGGTGGCGACAGAGCCTCGGCAAGGACGGCAAGGCTATCGGCAGCCATGAGAGAACGAATCAAGAGAGAGAAAGAGGTTTCTAGAGAAAGAGTGAAGAGTGAGTGTGGTTTTTTGCGAAGTGGAATGGAATCAAGTAAACGAAAGAAAGAGAGGTGAGGGGTTTATGCCTTTATGGTATTTATATTTATAGTATGTTGAAGGCGGTGATGAATTGGAGAAGAAGAAAGGGACAGAGACTACTGCTGCTTTTTCCGAGTTTGCTTAAGCGGAATGTAGGAATTTGAGAATTTTCATTACACGCACGCTCACTCACTATTGATGGGAACTAAACTTGCTGCCTCAGTTTTTTTTTTTTTATAGCATGTAAACATAACATTATTATCATTATTATTGGGATAAAAGTCATAAAACTTTTGGCAAACTTATTGATGCACGTGCTTTTGGTTAAACTTGTTGCCTCTCCTAAGAATAAACCCCCAAATCGGTAAAAAAATCTAAAAATATTATATTACTCTCCCATTTTGTAAACTAAAAACTCGTTGGTTTGTTTTTATGTTGGCTTTTCAATGTCGTTTTTTACTATAAAAAAACACTAAAATGACAGTTAGACATGCTTAAAAAAACATTTAAAATTTAAGAATTAAGAATATATAAAGTCATGTTTATAATGACATCGTAATTGTAAATGCATAAGTAATAAAGATAGTATGTTTGTTTCATCTATAAAAAAAAATGTTTGTTTCGGTGTTTACGAGAGAGGATTTACCTCAATTCAAAAGTAATAATTTACGTATTTTTTTTGACGTTTTAGATATGATTGTTTAGGTTTCAAATGTAATTTTTAGAAAATAAAAGTTAGAATTTTACATTTTAAACGTAATTCCTCCGTCTTAAAAACTTTAACAAGCTTCCAAACATGTTTTAAATTTTTTACGTGACAACATAATACATTTGAAACATACAAACACAACACGAGATCCTTTTACAAACATGCATTGTAGGCTAGTAAAGATAATAAAAGATGCACTAATACAAATTTTTTTGCAGTGAAAAAAATAGTAATGTTATAAAGTATAAATGTTTATATAAAGGAAAATGTTTTTTTTTCTCCTTTTTTTACAAGTGGGATGACTTTTATTAGTTAAAAAATTTAAAGAAATGTTTATGAAATGTGTATATATAAGTAAATCAACAATATATAAAATACTTATAATTTTAAATGATATCATACTATTAGTAACTATACCTAATAAAAAAAATATATTAGTAACTATCATCCTTTCATCATCAAATAACTGAAATTGTAATTTAACATTTGGAAAAGTATCATTATCCCATTTGCTAGGTCTTTAACATTATAGGCAGTCAATTCTGATAACCAAAAACGATTTTTCAAGAATGTAATGATAATTACCAAATTAAGCATGATAATGACACAAGATAGTGTAAAAAAAAAAAGAGATAAGATATAGTAAAGGAATAATAAAAATCACTGACTTGGTATTGATTTTTTTTTTACATTTTATGATTTCACATTTTACATTAATATAATTTTATTTTAATGCTTCAATTTCTTTGTTTAAAAGGTTCAATTGTTATAAATCTCTTATAAGTAATTCTTCATTTTACACCTTAAGTCTACGTTAAATTAGCCATTTAGTTTCTTTTTCACTTATATTATTTAATCTGATATCTCTATTCGACCAAAATTCCTAAATAAATCAATTCGTTAAAAGAATTCATTATCATATTACAAAAAATAATGAATTCTTTTAACGTATCCACAAAAAGATGAAAATTCTTTTTTTTTTTTTGGTGAAAACAAAAGGATGAAAATTCTTTTAAGTACAACATTAAGCAGCAAGACACACATCGAGAGAAAGGGTACGAGGGGAAAAAATAGCAGCATTGAACATTGTAAACTCCCAGAAAGAAATCAAATGATGCCAGAGATCCTACAAAATTGAAAAGTGACTGGCAAGAAAAAAAAATGTCTTAATTGTGATCTTTATCCAAGGTTCTAGCTTGACCACCATCCAACAGCTCCTTTACACAAAATTGATGCAAGTTTTCATTCATTTTCTTCAACTGGTTAGCCATTTGCACCGACTTTTGGTAATCATGTTTTAGTTTCTCCATCTCCATTTCAGAAGCAGCAGCTGAACCTTGATGCTAAAACAAAGGTTAAAAACAGAGTATAAATCACAATCAGGATCGGATACTGCTCATTCTTTAATAAGACGAGTAACTAATCAATCATCAAGACTCACAAACCTGAAGTTCCTTAATGTAATTAGATATCACATGAGAGCTGAGGTATGAAGGATCCACGGATATCCTACCACCCCCAAGGCTGATCATAGTCTTCATATCTGAGTCGTCATCTATTGAATTTGCATATTTTTCCAATGGAGGGGGTAAATTAGACCCCTGCTTTCTTGATGATGCTTGTACATTAGAAGATATGTGATTACTGGAGTCATTTTCTCGTCTAACAACCAGAATATTATTTACAGGTCCTGCAGCGTCCACAATATTTAACAATAAATATAAATAAATGTAGGCTTTATCAGACTCAATTTGAAAACAAGCATGTAATTGATACCATCTCATGGGGTGATTTAGTTATGAAATATTGCATCCAACAAAAGCATATAAAAAGCAATCATGTATTCATATAATCATGCAGAATATAAGAGCGTTTATATAATCATGCAGAATATATTGAGAAAAAAATCATGAATCCTCATCAAAGTTAAATAACAGTCAATCGCAAATCAAAAGACGATTTGGCAAAAAGAATGGCAATAGCAGATGAGATATAAATACGAGTTGAATATATAATGAAAATAATGTCCAGTAAGCTCATATGCAGACAGAAAGCATACGTATCATACATATGGTACATATCACATAAATTGCCAGTTGTTGATGACAAATAAAAAACTTGAGCATTGAATAAAGCAGAAATTCATTCGATAAAAAAAGTTTATAATAAATAGCACAAAATATGAGCATTACTAATCATAGATATGCAATCAAAGCTCTTTCTGCAAAACTAGACATATTTTACAAAGTTTATACAATACCTTTAGCATGTTTAAACATGCGAACAATTTTACAAGTTCTCGCATTCCAAACACGAACCATTCCATCCTCTGAACCAGATATTAACAAATTTTCACTTGTGCCATATGCTAAGCAAGTAACTTGCTTGCTGTTACAATGAGGAACAAAATTAGTTAAATGACATTGCATAGCTTGAACCAACCTTTTTTGTTATTAACATGGCCAGAAGCAGAAGTATGTGAGATGTTACAAACAAACTAACGATTGTAAATAGTGTATCTGCTTATGGATAAAGCATGGTTCTCATTCACTTGTTTACATAATTTCTTGTAATCAAAATACTCCCATACATTTTTATGTATAGCAGTCACACAGTGGGCTTCAACTTGACATCATGTGTGGGGGATATGGGTGTTTGATTGGTCAATTTAATAGTAAACAAGGAATGAAATCTTGTAGATGATACATAAATACATTGACCTTAAAAACAACAATTAATTAAAATTACTATAAAACAAGATTGTAATTTATATTCATTACCGTTTCTTAATAATGAAAAACAAATTGAAAAAATTGTGCAGAACAGCTGACCACAAAAATGCAATAGCGAGATGGCCGCTATTGTTAAATTTTAGATACAAGATAAATTGATAAATATATAATTACCCAAAATTAGAGATATTGCGGGCAATAGAGAACAAAGATAAAATCATGAAAAACCTGTGGGAGAACAGCGAATGGCATTTACTGTAATAAAATGAAAAGGCAGAACAATCTCTGAGAGAACGGAACAATAAAGAGTGAACTAAATAAAGACGGCACAACAAACATCACACATAGTACCAGAGAACAAAGCAAGGCTGGAAACAACAGGAAGGTGCCAGAAAACATCAGAATTGGCCACAACGAAAAAGAGTGACAAAATTGTCCCCAAAATTAAACCTTAAACAATCCATTGCTGTGGGGGTAAACAGGGGTTTTCAACCATTAATCAATGTTGCACTTGCTAGTAACCATGAATGGCCTTTGATAATGCCCGTGATTTGTGCCACTTCAGGTGCAACAGCAAGAGTGGTTTATTATACTTTATAGCAGGAAGAGAAAGAGTGGTAACAGAATATTAGAGTCGTAAGGATTTATTAATAGCAGTAAATGTTTAGTGGGAAAATAATATTAATAAAGAGGGTGTATGAATAAATAGGGACGAGAGGGAATTCTGTAACTGTCCAGCAGACAGTAAAGAAAAGTCTGGAATAAATAGGAAAAGAGGAGACTAAGTGGGTACATAAGATTTGAATCAGAATTTCAGTGGGAGAGTCCAAGTCTCTCGAATGCCTGGGTCATATTTCCTGTTTTCAGTAATTTGTCTTATCTATTCCAGTTTGTGAATCCATCTCCAATAAGCTACATGTGGGATTGGCTTGAAAAAATTATCCACCAGTTTCTGATTATATATGATTCAGTTCTATCACTCTCTAAGAACTATATTATTTCTATTAGCAAGTAGTAACTACCACATATGTAGCTAGAAGGGAGCACAAGATGGTCAAAATGTGTCAACTACATTATCCAATCTTACAAAATATATATATATATATATATATATATATATATGCAATCCAAAGAGAGAGAAAGGGTCAAAACATGCATATTTGAAAAACTAACATCACAAGAGAAGAAATGAAAACCTGTGGTTAGAAAATGAACCGATGATATGCATCCCATAATTATTGGTGGCGATGCTTTCAGTGTTAAGTGCTGCAATAAATATCTTTCCATCTTCACTGCCAGCATAAAAGACATGTTCGGCTGGATCCAATGCGATGCAATTAATTGTTGAAGGGAATACTATATTTCTTAGTAGCATTCCCCTAGATAAGCTCCATACCTAAAAAAGAAAACAAATTGCAATTGGAATCAGTGAATTGCAAAGCATACATACGACAATATTATATTATTATATTATATATACATATAAGATCAATTGACACCAAGTGTCAAACTCTATAAAATGACACATTTAATAACTTCTGTTCATGAAGTAAATTTTATTAATCTAATTGTTAAATCATATGACTTTATCCTCATGATCAATAGAACAAATTTTAGATGATTTAGTAATCCGCACATATCTAATTAATAATAGGTATTGATTTATTTATATTATAAATTTAAATTTAAATAGCATACTGTACATAAGTACATTAAAATGATGCGGTGTATTGAAGTATAAATTAATTTCTAAATTACATCCAATTTTGTAGACTTCAATGAGAACTTTAAAACTAACAGTTGAATTGATAAAATTAATATTTTGTAAAAAGTTATAGCAGTCGTATTACAAAATTTCACATTTAGGGTGAGTTGATCTTGGGCATATATGCAAATCAGTCAAACCAGAACCACTCAAACATGGGCAAGGAGCCATATAAGATGAATGCAGATCTGAACTGCAGAAAAGAGAATAAGAGGCAGACAAGTTGAAATGAACAAGGAAACAACGTTCAAGGGGTTTTTCCAATTGGATTGGGGTGGGTTTGTCCTATGCACAGTGGGATCGTCCAATTCCTTTGATTCTACTTCCAAAATCATGCAATCCCACTGATCACACCAAATTGCATTTTTCATGTAGATTGAGATTGCAGGGAGTATGAAAAATCACAGGACTGTGTGATACTGATCCCACAATCAAAATTGCAATTTTGACCTAAATACCCTCATCAGCCAAAAACAAGGAGAGCCAGATTCCACCCATTTTAAAAAACATGTCATTGTGGTATGTCAAGGTTATTAGAATTTACAAATAGTAGAGATAGACAATTCATGCTAGCAATAGTAAACATACTTCATTGATTATCTATTTTTCTACTACAGCACCACACAGAAACAGTAAACAAACCTTACAAGTCCGATCATTTGAAGCTGACACGATAATCGCATTGCACCCTCCATTACCAATAACAACATCAGTCACAGTCCGGGTGTGCTCTGAAAAACTATACTCATAAAGATTACTTGCTTGCTGACATCGCAAATCATCAAATATCCTGAACCACAAAATGCATAGCAGCATATGCCATCGTAATTAGCACTGCTAGCACCCAGGCAGTACACTATCCTAAAAGGAAAATCACTACAAAAGGGAGAGACTAGTACATGAAGAGAGACCAAACTTTTACGGATCCATCTTCCGAACCAGATACCAGCAGCGAATCATCTTCGGAAAACACCAGGCAAGAAACCGCCTTAAAATGAGCATGCCACTTCTTAAGCAACCTACCAGTTTCAACCTTACAAGCAATGCAAGCAACTCAGCGCAGTCGAGTAAACAGAAACATTCATAAACTAATTCCAAGTCCCTACTTTTAGTTCATAATTTTCAACCTTACAAGCAATGCAAGCAACACAGCACAGTACAATAAACATAAAACAGTCGCAGGCACAAAATACATGAGTGTTATCAATGGCAGATGGCGGAAGGTCAAAATTCCACCATATAGACTCACCAGTGGGGCCAATGGCACTGCCATTTAACAACAATGACTACGTCCCCACTTTCATTCTCCACAACCTAATGCGGCAAATCTTCAATACATGTTTAGAATAGATTTGGCTCCTCTAAGGTAAGGATAGAGAAAGTAACATACTTTACTCTCTAGAGTGAATTGCTCACTCATCCGTCTAGATTAACCAATTTGGGAAAAATAACTCGCTCTCGCTCTCTTCTCGATGCATAATGATTACCAAATGATTACCGAATAACTATAAATAAATAAATAAAAATTTACCTCCCACAAGTAAATGTCACCAGACGGAGCTCCACCGGCTATATAAGTTCCCGGATGATTAGCAGCAATAGGTTTAATTTGTTCAGCAGGAAAACTCTTCACTTCAACTTGAGGCTGCAGCACATGTGTCATGCAAGTGACAAGGTCATCATCATTCATTATTAATTATTAATATTTCATCATCTAAGAAAATGATAACTAATAATAATTATGAAATATAAGGAAAAAGAGAGAGACCTTAGACCAGGACCAGTAGAGAACATAGCCAGTGGCTGCGGTATCTTCACGAAGCTGCGACGAAGCGATGAAGCGAGCACTGACGGAGACGAGGCCGTGAGAAGGGGAGGTGCAAGATTTGTAGCGGAGCTGCTCCGCGCCGGTGTGAAGGTCCCAGCACCCTATTCCGCCGTCGACGGACGACGACGCCAAAACAACCTCCATCCTTCGTCTGAACCACAGTTCGTAACGTAAGAGACTTCAACCTTGCACAGTGGAAATAACAAAACAAAGAAATAACTACACCGAGACCTGCCTTTTGACCAATGTTAGGAGATGGTGCTTCTCTGTTTTGGAAGAGGCTACACCATAAAAACAAAGGTTTTGACTTTTTACACGACTAGGGTTTTTATTTAGGGTTTTTATTCTTTTTTTTTTTTTAGATTTTAGATTTTTTCATTTAGCACGTATTTTATTATGTCTGGTGTATTTTATTCTAGTTTTAATTCAAATTTTATACGGAAAAACAAAGTATTTTAATTTTTGTGTATATATAATGAAAATTATTAGAGTGCGTCCACTTTTTTTACATTGTTTGATTTTTTTTATCTCAATTTAATTAGAGTGAAATGGAATGAGATTTTGTTCTATTTCATTGTAAACATATTCAAATAATAAAATATAGATTTTATTTCAGTATGAATTATTTCATCATACTATATTTTAATTTATTTTATTTCATCTACTCTTTTTAGATCATCAATTAAAAAATAGCTTAAAATTAACTTGAGATAATAAATATTACAGTTTAGTCTAATATTTTTTTATTTTATGGAGCCTTGTGAGTTTCAAAAACAAAAGTCAATGTAATATTAAGATATCTCATTTCTAGTGTATTTTGATATTTGTTTAGAGAGGTAAATGTGACGTTAAAATTAATTCAATATACAATCAGTTTTCATTTAATTGCATTGAAAAGTGCAATATCAATAAATCAAACACACAAAATAATCACCTTAAGACGTTACAACACACAAAGGTTTGGGTGTTTCAAAATAGAAAAATTAGTATAACATTAAGATATATAGTTTCTAGTGTATTTCAATGTTTGTTAAGAGAGTTAAAATTGACGTTAAAATTAATTCAATGTGTATTAATATTTTATGATTGGTCTAAAAGTGTAATCAATCAACCAAACACACATAATGTCCAAGGTAACCAACCTAGGACGTTACAATATACACAAAATGTTTGGGTGTTTCAAAATCAAAAACCAATGCAGCAACAAAAAATTTCATCTTTACTTATTTAGTGTGTTTCGTTGTTTGTTTAAAGAGGTAAAACCGATTATAAAATCAATCTAATGTTTTTCATTTGACTATATTGAAAATTGTGATGTCAATGAACCAAACACATACAATGTTTAAGGAAACCAACACAAGAAAAAAATTAATTTCGACCATTAAATTTCTTGAGACTTTCTGAAAGAGTAATTTCATATATTTATATTTGTAACTCTTTCATTTAATTTAACACTCAAATTTTGTCATTTTCTTAAATCATTAATTATCTATTTTAATATGATAAAAGTCGTATTTTGATACATAATCTCTCGTGGTTACTTTTATGAACTTTAATTTATCAAAAATGACAATAAATGAGTCTTAAACAAATAAAGAAAATGATATTTATTATTGAACAACAATGAAATAATTTGCTATTATATATAACCCTTAAAAAAAATGCATACTTCTAATCCTCATTTACAAACAAAATGTACCAAAAATATTACAATCTAATGGATCTATTTTCACCTAATCTCTTTGTATTTTATTTGTCAATATCTCATAACTGACTTTATTGCCCTGAAGACAAACAACATGAGACTCATGCCACAACACACCATTCATCAAATTCTTCATTCGAGACAGGGACAACAAGGCATGGTATGAAATATGTATATCATGTCCTTCTTATACCACTTATTCTCAGGAAATCTTTCTTAATAAAGTTACCAAGATTTTGTGTAACAACGTCAATAAGTCCTTAGGGTTTAGTAGAGATTCTCTTGTTGGGTTTTCTCTTGTCTCTATATGATAATATCTTGTATTAGTTGTATAAGTACCATCTATGGACCTTGTTTTCACTTTCTTCATACTTTGGCTTAAGAGATCATACTTCTATCATGATTCACCTTCTAAAACCCTATCAAAACTTTCCATGGAACTCATTCTAAGCAATAACACTAGGATTTTTTTTATGTAGTTTCTCTTTCTAATCAGTAATAATGCCTTTTCAGGTTGTTTTTAATTCATTCGTATTCCCTCAAGGATTCTATTTATTGGCTCCTTGCCTCTTTACATTATACACACACAAAAAAAAACATTGATGATGGTGTATTTTTTTGCAGATGATATTGTGCTTACTGATGAGACCAAAAGTATTAATAAGAAACTTGAATTGTGGAGAAGCACTTTGGAGTTTAAAGGATTCACGTTAAGTCAAAGCAAGATTGAGTATATGAAGTGTGAGTTTTTGCTGGTAAGAGATGGTGATCAAGACCCCCTGCATCTACTTGGTCAAGAGGTGCTCAAGAAAGATGTTTTTAGATACCCAAAATCAATTTTGCAAAAAGGTGGAGAGATTTATAAGGATGTAAATCATAAAATCAAAGCAAAGTGGATAAAATGAAAGATTGTATCTGTGTTTTTGTATGACCACAAAATTGTCCTTGAGCTAAAAGAAAAATTATGTAGCACAACTGTAAGACCCTACAATGTTATATGGAGTTGAATGTTGGTCAACACATAGACAATATGAGTATAAAATAAGGGTAGTAGAAATAATGATGTTAAGGTGGATGTGTGGTTATACGAAGATGGATAAAATAAGAAAGAAGATATTCAATGTAAGGTAGCAGTGGTACCAGTGAGTGAAAAGATGAGGGAACATAGATTAAGGTGGTTTAGGCACGTAATGAGACGACTCATGGATGCTTCCGTAAGAACAAAAATTTGTTATCAAGAGCTCGACACAAAAACAGGTAGAGGTAGACCGAAGCTTAACTGGAAAAAAGGTAGTTAAACAAAACTTAATGAAGTTAGATATATATTGACGAACGATATGTTGTAGGATGAAATGAGAAAAAATTATTAACTTGGTGGAGAGTTATACCCATTGTTATCTCTATGTTTCAAATGAGACCTTTTTAATCTTTTTCCTCTTCATCTCTCCTCTCTTTCTTTCCCATTTTTTTTCTTTAGTCTTATTTTCTTTTTCCCTTCCCCTTCCACTTTTTTTTCTCTTCATCTACTACCGATTACAATTAACTTGTATTAAAAGTTTTGTTAATATTGATGTTTTACATATAAGTAGTAGATACATGGACCAACTTGTCCATTTTGCTCCACATTTAAATGGACTAAATCAAGTAGAGTCACATTTATATATTAAATGGATCACGTATTTGTCTGGTTTACATCAAACTCACCTAGCCCGAGGGTTAATGGAATAGTTTGTGAGCCTAATGATTTTCTTTTTAAATTGTTTAAAAAATAGAACATGACTAAAAAGCCTCAAAACTATTAAAATTTGACACAAAAATTCGCTAAATGCCTCACATAAGATGAACAAAAGTATATAAAAAAGTATGGATTAATGAAATAGTAGAATCTAAAAGAAATCTTTGTCTACATAACCCAATAGCATAAACTTTTTGGAAAAATTAATTCTTTGACATGGTATAAAAGCTTTTATCACCAAGCGATTAGAAATTGGATGTTCTTAATGTTTTAAATAAAAGTTAAATCCATGCGCGTGTAAAAAAGACAAAAAAATCTACAGAAGAATGGGGGAGTAGAAGTGTTTGAAGCCATAGCAATGTAGCATCATTCAATCTCGGCCCCCTATATTAGAATTACTTTCTCAAGTATTTTAACAGCATGGTATTCTGCCAAAAACTACCAATAGTCACCACAGGAACAAACTCCATCTCTAAAATGATGGAAGCGATTCACATCTCTAACAAGAATCTCTCTATTAGCAAATTTAGAAATAAATTTTGTAACGGCATGACAGTCTTCACATAATCTCAAGTTTTTTCTGATCCTTATGGTTTTGCCTTTTGCAGTATTAATGAGTCCAAAAGCAACTGCAAGCTTTTCGCTATGTCCCAATACAATGCTTTCTTTCTCTTCTTCGTCAAGATCGTAGAGAACAACGTTTGTCTGTGGGACATAACCCCGTGCCTTCATCTCATTTGACAATTTAAGTAGCAAAGCATGAACTTCTTCAATTTGTGGGTTATGCTCATCAACAGAGACAAATGAGTATACCTTCCTTTTCACTTCAATCCAGCTGCAGCCTGGAAGCTTTTGCAGGCCACGAGCTTCCAATAGCTTCATCACACTCTTTGCTTCACTCCACAATTTAGCTTCTGCATAAATATCTGCTAAAAGCACATAATTACCAGCATTCCTTGGCTCCAACTCAAAAAGCACAGTGCTCGCTCTCTCTGCAAGTTCAACATTACAGTGAATCCTACAAGATCCAAGAAGGGAACCCCAAACCGTAGGTCCAGGTTCAAAACGCATATCTTCTATTAGTTTGATTGCTTCACCTAACCTGTTAGCTCGGCCAAGAAGATCCACCATACAAGCATAATGCTCCATACCTGGATGGATACTGTACTTACTAAGCATGGATTCAAACAAAATCTTTCCCTCCTCAAGAAGGCCTGCATGACTGCAAGCACCGAGAACAGTAATGAACGATATATAACTCGGTGAAAAACCTTGGTAGATCATATTTTCGAAAATTTGGATTGCTTTCTTTCCAAAGCCATGCATACCATAAATAGAAATCAAAGAATTCCATGAAACAACGTCACGATTCTTCATGTTATCAAAGACCCTTTGTCCCATCAAAATCTCACCACATCTCCCATACATTGTTATAAGGGCGTTAAGAACTGGCAGTATAGAATCAAGATGCCTTCTAAGGATATAGCCATGAATCAACTTCCCTTGCTCCAATGCAGCAAGACCTGCACAGGCTTGAAGCACGTTAACCATTGTAACTGAATTTGGAACTGAATCGCATGCCTCAAACATCATTAACTGAAACAGTTCCAGTGCTTTCATAGGCATTTCATTCTTTGCAAAGCATGCAATCATAGCACTCCATGAGACAAAGTTCTTGGTAGGCATTGCACAAAACACGGAATTTGCATACGACACACTGCCAAACTTAGCGTATACATCTAACAGAGTTGTCATAACATGAATATTTGCTTCATAGCCATGTCGCAGAATATGGGCATGAATCTCCTTACCCTTCCGGAGAGGGCAGACTGACAGCTCTGAAACAACACAAGCCTTAAGCACATATGTATATGTGTACCTATCCGATGGGGTCCCAATCCAATTCATCTGAACATACAAATCTAGCAGCTCCTTACCATGGCCCACCATTGCCAGTGCTCGGAAGAGTGCATTCCAGACATATATAGTTTTTTCCCGAGTTTCATCAAATACCTTGTGAGCACGGTCAATAGACCCAAGCTCATAGTACATATTGATTAGTTTAGTAGCTAAAAAAGGGTCTTGGTCAAAACCACTATCAACAAGATGGCGATGAACGTCAAGGCCATCGGAAAGCGAGTTCTTCTGTGCACAAGAATAAATTAAATGCTCAAAAGTCTGCTGAGTTGGATTGGGCTCGCAACACAGGAGATGAAGAGCTTGCTTAAGGTTCCCTCCTTTGCATAATGATTGTATCAACGGGTTGTTGTTGCTGTTTATGTCATTGATGAGATTGGCCGAAGGGTTCAACGAAACAAAAGAGACCGGCACTCTTGACGAGACATGGGAAGTGTAGCAGAGGTGACTTTGAGATGGAACATGTCTGAAAAATTGGGGAATCTGAAGCACCCACATCAGACAATGTTTCGATGCAATTGTTTTACTTAACGGCTTCGTCAGTGTTTCTGCTATTTTACAGGAATGAGTTCAATAGTTTGTATTTCCAGTCGCAATAGCATCCAAAGCTATGGCATAATCTGTAAGTAAGATTAAGCAAGAAACCAAAAACAACTCAAATTTCAAAACTAATAAAATAACATAAGATGCAACAAGAGGCAAACCAATAAGCTGTAGCACAGTTTTTACTTCAGGACGAACAACAAATAGGATTCCTAGGTCGTTAAAGTTGTACTTTATAACCCCATTTTAGTGTTTTATTAAAAAAATAATTAGTGTAGCTAATTATGTAATGAATACACTGTATAATCTGATAAAATTTCACAAACAAAAAAAAACATAAAATTACATAACAAAGGAGAGGAAGAAATTAGTTTGGGTTACCTGAGGCGACAGTTGTGAGGTAAATGCTTCAAGTTGGGGTGGCAGTTGTTTGTGTGTTGTGGGTTTAGCCTGTCTCTGTGCTCGTTACGACTTGGGATAGTGAAGTGGTCTCGTTATTTTTGAAGGAAAAATGTGTTCTAGTGTTGCAGATACTGAATGGACCACACAGGGAATACAAATTCAACAAATTAAGATATTTCAAAGGGTGAGTCTTATTTTATCAAAACCGGAACCCCACAATGCAACCGGGTCGAGTCGAATTCGTGTAAACGGGTTCAATTTGTTCCGCCACCATTATACAAATTAAATTATAGACCTAGAAATAATTCATCCACTTAAAATTAAACATATAAAAATTTACTTAAATTCACTTTAAATTGCATTTCAATGTGATTCTAGAAAATTAAAACACACTTAACATGTGTTTGGAAACTGACTATAACTTATGTAAGCAAAAAATAATTGTTCTTCGTACCAATAGCTAGAAATGTCACATACGGAGTTGAAAATAGTCCACCTTATTAAAAATGAGACGTGTGTGCAATTCCTGTAGAAAAAATAACATGTGTGCAGTTCTTATAATAAGATTGACACGGAGGACAAAAAATATGTAATGACCTTATAATAGCGACCACATATAATTTTACCATTTCGTATAGTGCAGTTGCTTTTAATTATAGTGTACTTACTGTAATTTTATTTATTTGTTACTTCTAAAAATTATGACCAGATAAAAAATCATCAATGTATGAATTCATTTTTATGGAAGATATCCTAGTTTCATCAAATCATATATATATATATTAAAAAGGAAATCTCATAGTAGTTCCCATGCTCCTTGCAGTATCGATTTTAATTTCTAAAATCTCACTTATTTTTAGAGGTTAATAAAATATTCAAACTAACATTTATTTATTTTTAATGCCTATTTAATTTTTAAAAAAATAATTAGTTTGGATTAAAGATGTTCATAACGTGTTGATTTAATTTAAAAATAATAATAAATACAAATGATTTAATATTTTTGTTATTGTAATTTTACTATAAGAAACTAATTATTCTAGAGAACCCAAATAAAAACAGATTGTTTTAAAACAGACTTTATATAGAAGTCATTACTCATTATTTCAATATATAATGTTAAATGTTTTCCTTAATATCACAGGGTAAAATTACTCCAAGAGCGGATAAGGAGAATGAAGAAGCACACTCAGAGTCTCCCTCTGGAGTTGATCAGAGAAGTTCTTCTGAGATTGCCGGTGAGATCCGTTTTACGTTTCAAGTGTGTTTGTAAGTCATGGCTTTCTCTGATTTCCGATCCCCAATTTCGCATTTCCCATTATGACCTAGCTGCAGCACCCACCCATCGACTTCTTCTCAGATCTAACAATTTTTACATCGAATCCGTTGATATAGAGGCAGAGCTTGAGAAAGATTCAAGTGCAGTGCATTTGATTCTCCCCCCTTCATCACCCCCACGCCATCGCTTCGAATATGACTATTCTGCTGACTCTCACGATCCGCCTTACATTTTGGGATCATGCAGAGGCCTCATACTTTTATACTACCTGCGAAACAGTGATCACATTATATGGAATCCTTCATTAGGTGTCCAAAAACGATTACCATACTTAGCATATGATGTAACCTTTCGTCCTCTATATGGCTTTGGGTATGACCCTTCAACAGATGACTACTTGCTAATCGTGATTGGATTGCACGACTCTGAACATTATAAGTATGACAGTGATGAGTCTGAACATGATGAGTGCAAAGGTAAATGCCAGATTTTCTCCTTTAAAACTGATTCATGGTACATTGTCGATATTTTCGTTCCGTATAAGGATCTTGGCGGTAAATTCAGAGCTGGGTCGCTCTTTGGTGACATTCTACATTGGTTGGTTTTCTCCAAGGATAAAAAGGTTCCTGTCATTCTTGCCTTTGATCTGGTGCAAAGGAGTTTTTTCGGAGATTGCTCTGTTTGATAGTTTCGCTATTGAGAAATATGAAGTTGATAGCTTGAGGAGGGTAATAGGAGGATGCCTCAGTGTGTGTTGCTCGCTCCATGACGGTGCAACGGATGAAATATGGCTGATGAAAGAATATAAAGTGCAGTCATCTTGGACCCGGTCCGTTGTTATCCCTAGTAGTGGCTTTTCCCCGATATGCATCAATAAAGATGGTGGAATTCTTGGATCAAATATTTGTGGAAGACTAGAGAAACTTAATGACAAAGGAGAGCTGCTTGAGCATCTCATTTATGGTGGAGAACAATGCTTGTGCTCTGCCAGACTACAGTCTGCAGTGTATAGAGAGAGTCTATTGTCGCTCCACAGTGTCATTGGGGTAACAAGGATTGGGGTAACAATGAAAGACAACCATGAGGAAACAAGTGAACATGACCAATAGTAACAAACAAGAAAAATCAGGGTATGCATTGTCCTATTCAATCCCTTTCACTATTATATCCTTATTCTTCTTGAATTGTGAGAAATGGAAAGTTATATGCAGAATGCGTGTAATGTGAAAAATCATGCTTTTGTATATTTTCTACTCTCCCAATCCTTGCTGATAAAACATCTTTTTCTATGTTTTAACTTTTAAATTAAATGATACATGAGATTGCATGGAAAGATAAGGTTTGATGGTGGTTGGTTCAATTTAACTTGCTAATAATACTTCATTTTATATTTTTTTATAAATTAAATGATACATGAGATTGTATGGAAAGATGGGATTTGGTGGTGGTGGATTCAATTTACCCTGCTTAGATAAAATATTTAATGTTTTGCTCACTCACAAACCACATTAATAATCAAAGGCCATTTTAGTGGAAAATTGTATAAGAGAAACAACTGTTATTATCCATTAGATTTTACTATATCACCATTTTACTGCTAAAATCTTAGAGAATGCGACATTGATATTCTAACATTTACAATAAGCTCATGTTTCCTGCAGGCAAAAAAATATGCAAGAATCTCTATAGTATCTTGATGTCACTTTCCTACAAATGGTGAGACTGCTTGTAGAAAGCATAGCACTTGGAAGAGAATCATTTATATTATATATGATAATAATCTAGTGTTAGTGTAGAACTAGTGTCAGTTTCATTGGTTATTTCAGTAAAGTTGGAGTATCAACAAACTTTATAATTGAACTTTGTTTCAGAGTAGGAGTTGGCAAATCCTTGTTGGCGTTATACATGCAATTTGGTGCCTTTATCTTTTTTCCTCTCAATATTATTATGTTTGCAATTTATTTGTTTCTTTTATGCCCTTTTACGTAGTTTTTTTTATTCAAAACCTACTTATTTAAATATTTCACAGTATTTAGTTGCCTTTTTTCAGTAAAAACACTGTTTTTCACAAGTTAATGTGCTGTTGATACTTTTAACATGAATTTGTGGAATTGTCGGTGTTCTAATCAAGTTGTGATATATACTGATCTAGTGTACTCGGTTTAACCTCTAGTGTACTCAGTTGGTTTAACCTGTCTGCATCCTGATTCAGTGTTGAAAAGGTTTCTGTCATACCTTAATGATATCCCTAAAGGTACTTTGATTGCCTATAAAATAGAGCTTATGCAGAATTTGCTTATATTTCTATTCATTTTTTTCCCTGCCACGATTATGTTTAGCTACATGATCAATATGTGGGGGATAGAATCTGATTGATCCATAATTTATTGTCATATGGTTACAGTTAGCAAACTTGTTTTCTAATATTTGGTCTCCTTGATATAAGTGAAACATAAATATCAACAACACTTTGTCCCATCGAAGTCTCACCACATCTTCCATACATTGTTGAGGGTCCTAAGAACTGGCACTATAGAATCAAGTGTTCAAGACCCCTTCTTAGGATATAGCCATGAACCAAAGTTCCTTGTTCTATTGCAGCAAGACTTGTACAAGCTTGAAGTGTGCTAACTATTGTAACTGAATCACATTCCTCAAGCATCATTAGCTGAAACAGTTCCAGTGCTTTCACAGGCATCCACATTTCATTATTTGCATAGCATGCAATCGTAGTGCTCCAAGAGATAAAGTTCTTGGCAAGCATTGCACAAAACACATATGATAGACTGCTTCATAGCATATACATCCAGCAGAGTTGTCATAACATGAATATTTGCATCATAGCTATGTTTCAGAATATTTGGCATGAATCTCCTTACCCTTCTGGAGAGGGCAGACTGTCAGCTCTGAAACAACTCAAGCCCTATACGTTTATGTGAACCTATCTGATGGGATCCCAATTCAGACATATATTGGGTTCTTTTCCAAGTTTCATCATAACTTGCGAGCATGATCAATAGACCCAATCTCATAACATGTTGACTGTTTAATACTTTAGATACTGAACAGTGTACTTCAATCCAGTCCTTTTTTCTAATGCAAACGACTAGTACTTTTTGAGCTCTGAAACAATGTTCTGCTGTTCTGTGTGGTAAAATGTAGCAGTACGTGTTTGTCAATTGATTGCATACTTATTTTATGTTTCTCTAATTTTAATTTATATTAAAAGAAGAGAAACAAACTCAAAATTTGACGACATTTGATTTGTGCAAACTGCGGTGCTTAAAGAATTTTGTGGTCTTCTCTACCACAATTTATAGGCCAAAGAGTATCAGTACAAAGTTACATACTACTATTTTAGTGCTACTATACGTTTGATTTGCGTAATAGACCAAATTGGGTGGCACATTATACCATATCAATCCTTGCTAGCGACAGATAAATCTCTCATCTTCCAGAGGAAAATATGTATATAAGTTCATCCAAAACTTGCATTTCATTTGTGCAACTGCTATTCATCTGCAATTTCTAAGAGTATATTTATCTCCAAAACTTCCATTTCATTCCTCGTGTAAATTCTGTGTAACCATAGTCTTTGTGCTGTTATGTGGGTTGTAAAACTGTTGCTTGTATTTTCTCCTTTATGGCAATCCTAGTGCCCTTATCTAATATATTTGTTTTGGCTGATTAAAAAAAAAATGGTTTGGGAAAGCAAGTGGAGTAAAAAGTAAAAGGATTTTGTTACATTAACATAACTATGTTAATATTATACTATGTTATATTATACAATTTATTTTAACTATTATAGTATTTGCAATATTCACTTTTAATTTTAATAGAATGTTTTTTTAAAAAAAAGTTCAAAATTAATTAACTAAAGTCTTAAAATATAATCACTTAAAATTCTATTTATACTCATAAAATAAAAAACTCGTAAAGACATTATATACATACATTCTTTTATATTAATTCTTATTTGTCAATTTTTTAATATTAAATTATAATTCAATAAATTAACTTAATATTTTGTTACTTCCAATTAAAAAACATTATTTAGCTATAACTAACCTAAACAATTTTGGCCAAACAACTACTTTTTATTCTCCTTTTCTTCTTACTTTTATTTTATCTTTTAAATATTTAATTAATAGAATTGAAAAGTACATCAAAAAATATATATAGATGAAAAAGTAATCAAAGAAAAGCAAATTAAACTTAAGATTAATATGTTTTTAATAAGTTAAATTGACAATTTGAAGTTAAATATAAATGAGTAGACATGCACATGTGATACTTCACGTTCTTAAAGTGTTATATAACATTAAAATAAAATAAAAAGAACAATTAATCAATTTTATTCTTAATATACTACTTTTTATCCTAAACAATCTCTTCAGTAAAAAAAATAATCCTAAAAACAGTCTCTAAGTAAAAAAGCTACTGTGTACCTGTGTCTGTATAATAAAGTAATTCCTCAAATATTAAAAATTATGCTAAGTAGTCTTTCAAGTATTTAGGAAATCTTTCAAAATAATTGTCGAATATTAGTAAAATAAATCAACTTTGATTTTCCATTATATTTTTTATCTTTCTCATTATTTTAATTATTGTTTTCTTAAATTTGATTCGCTACTTAATCTCCTTTTTATTTTATTTTTCTGTGTTTAATTTTGTGAAACAAGTGTAAAAAGTTATCAATGTTCAGTGATATTGTTGACATATAATTATGTTTGTTAAGCATGTGATTAGAAGTTAAATTTTTAGATTCTTGGATATGAAAGAACATTTATTGTCTCTTAACTAAATGTTAATTCATCAAAAAATTAATCTATCCTTCCTCGAGATACAATAGGTTCACCAAAATAAGTATAAAAAGTTTTTTAAAAAAAATCTTAAAACTAAAGTGGTTTCCTATGCTCCCTGTAGCTTTGGTTTTAATTCCAAATCTCACTTGTTTCTAAGAGTTAACAAAGTATTGAATAAATTATTTATTTTATCTTTTATCTTATTTATTTGATTTAATTTGGTTCTTTATTTTAAAAAAAATTCAAGTTTGCTTCTTATCTTAATTTTTTAAAATTTAATCTTTTATCTTTTAAAAAAATTCAATTTACTCATTCTTTTTTAATTTAGTCATTTATCTCTTTTTTTGTTTTGTTTGGTCCTTTAGTTTATTTAAAATTAATATCATTAATCATTTAAAAATGATTTTTTGATTTTGTTTCTTTGCCTTTCCTTACATTTTTAACTAAAAAAGTGTTTCTATGAAAAGTTAGGACCGTTTGAAATTTATATACATCACAAATTCACGCATGTATGACATGTGCTGTAACGGGGTAACACGTCTAATTTGGGCGTGACTCAGGGTAACAAAATTGGGCGTGACCAGTCACATCTAACTTGGGTGTGTTTGACAGTCCCATATTTGTAAATAGTTTCAAAATAGTCTTAAATTTATAATTTTTTATTAAAAAAATATTATATTAATTTTTCTTATTTTCGATCCACAATTTTGCATTTCCCATTATGACCTAGCTGTCGCACCCTCCCATGATAAACTACTTCTCATAGCAAATGATTTCTATGCCAAATCCATTGTTATTGATTCACCGCTGCTTATGGGTGCATTGCGTTTGATTCTCCCCCCTACATCACCCTCATACCTTGACCAATACGATGACGTTGATTATCACCGTAAACTTGAGATTGTGGGTTCTTGCAGAGGGCTCATACTTTTATATCACGATAGAAGCGGTGATCTCATTCTATGGAATCCATTAATAGTGTCCACAGAATAGCACTCAAGTTTAACGTTGGTCTAACCCATGTGTATCTATATGGTTTCGGGTATGACACATCCTCATATGACTACCTGTTAATTCTTATTGGATTGTTGGATGAGTACATCTATTATTATGATGATGAGTCTGAAAATGATAAGTCTGAAGATAATGAGTGCAAAGTTGTTTACCATATTTTCTCCTTTAATGCTGATAATTGGAAAATGAATAATATTTCTTTTATGTATAAGAGTCTCAGCAATAAATTCGGAACTGGCTCGCTCTTCAATGAGGCTCTTCATTGGTTGGTTTTCTCCTTGGATAAAAAGGTTATTGTCATTCTTGCCTTTGATCTGATATAAAGGAGATTTTCAGAGATTCCTCTATTTGATCATTTCACTATGGAGACATATGAGCTTTGTGGTTTGATGGTGATGGGAGGATGTCTCAGTGTTTGTTGCTTGGTCCGAGGTTATGCTACGCATGAAATATGGGCGATGAAAGAATATAAAGTGGACTCATCCTGGACTAAGTCCACTATTATCCCTAACAATGGGTTTTTCCCAATATACATTGTTGGATATTTGTTGAACCTTTTATGCATAAAAAGATTTATAAAGTTTTGATGATAAAAAACAATGAATGACACATTATTAGATTTATTGCACTGATGATAATTATTTGATATGTTGAAGTTACTAATATTTTGGATTTATGAAGATCAACATAATTGATAAGATTATTTGAAGAATCTTGAAGATTGATATCATTCAAGATGACATGAAATTAAGAAGATTTGTTTCTATTTATTTTTTAGATTTTATGTAAGGAGATTATAAGATTTATCTTGCCAATATAATTATCTTTAAGATTGCATTAAAAAATATGATAGAATATTTTTAAGATTACATTGCATAATATAATAGAATATATTTAAGATTGCATTGCATGATAAGATAAATTTTTTTTAAGATCAAATTCAAAATTTAGATAAAATCATATCCTTAAATTAGTATAAATAGAAACATATGTATGTGTTTTATGCGCATTCCATTCCAAATAATATCAGAGTTTAGAGAGTTTATGTTTGCATCATTGAGAGAATTGTTGTGAGATCATATAGAAGCGTTTGACAAGTCTGATTCTTCAACTCTCTATCAGGATTTAAAGGTAC
>CM023948.1:11860222-11952597 GCA_013407115.1 Glycine latifolia | reverse complement strand
AATGCTTCTATATGATCTCACAACAATTCTCTCAATGATGCAAACATTGAGAGAATTGTTGTGAGATCATATAGAAGCGTTTGACAAGTCTGATTCTTCAACTCTCTATCAGGATTTAAAGGTACCTATTTGCTTAAGGAATAGAAGCGTAAATGTAACTGTTTTATTGTATTCTTTTGGGCTGGGAAACTAGGATACCAGTCTGGCTGGGAAACAAGGATACCTCTGTCTCTATTCTTGGTGAATTGAGACGAGAGCTTTTTGCTGGGAAACAAGGATACCAGCTGGGATAATTGTTGTGTAAGGGTAGGCTAGGAAACTAGGATACTAGGAACTCTTGTACACAAAATTATCATAGTGGAATTGTCCATTGGATTGATTATCCAGTTTGGACGTCGTGGTTTTTTACCCAATTGAGTTTTCCACGTTAAAATTGATTGTGTCTTATTTATCTCTTATCTCCATATTATTGCTTTGAGTTTGATTTTAAATTGTAAATTATTTTATAAAACTCAATTCACCCCCCCCTCTTGAGTTCATCTGAGACCAACATGCATCACTAAAGATGGTGGAATTATTGGATTAAACATCACTGGGAGTGGAAGATTAGAGAAACTTAATGACAAAGGAGAGCTGCTTGAGCATTTCATATATGGTGGAGGTGAATGGTTGCACTCTGTAGATCTACACTCTGCTATGTATAGAGAGAGTCTCCTGTCAACCTCCAATGCCATTCGGGAAACACTATATAACCGTTGGAAAACAAGGAAAGCTGATAGTTGGGACACAAGTGAAGATGACCAATGGTAACGGACAAGAAAAATCAGGATATGCATTGTTCTCCAATCCTTTTCACCATTATATTCTTATTCATCTTGCATTATGGGAAATGAACCTTGACATGCAGAATGTTTTGTATGTTAAAAATCATGCTTTCACCTATTTTCTACTTGCTGGTGATACTTCTTGTTCTTTTTTTTTTTTTTAAATTAAATGATACTTGATATTGCATGGAAAGATGAGGTTTTGTGGTGGTTGATTGCTTAGATAAAATATTGATGCCTTGCTTACTTAGAAGCGACCATAAGGAAAGGAAATTTTAGTGGAAAATTGTATAAGAAAAGCAACTAATGTTTGAGAGTATAACAATTAGCATTTTCCATGTAATTTTACAATTACTGCTAAAATCTTGGAGAGTTTTCAATTAATATTCCAACATTTGCTCACATTTCCTGTAGGCCACGAAATGTGCAAGAATGCATACAGCTGCCTTGAAGTCACTTTCCTACAAATGGTGTCACTGCTAGCAAAAAGCATAGAAACTGGAAGAGAATTGGCATATACGTGATATTAAATTATCTAGTGTTAGTGCAGAACTAGCGTATGTTTTAATGGTGATTTCAATGAAGTCGGAGTATCAACAAAGTTTACAATTGAACTGTTTCAGAGTAGGACTTGACAAATCCTAGTTGGCGTTATATATGCCATTTAGTGTCTTTCTTTTTCCTCTAAATGTTATTATGGTTGGAGTTTGTTTCTCTTATGCTACTTTACATAGTTTTCAGATTCAAACCCGGCTTACTTTATTATTTCACAGTATTTATGTGTCATTTTTAATAAAAATAGTTACTGATTTTTGTAAGTTAATGTGTTGCTCTTTTTTTCTTGAAGCTGTGGAGATATAATTAATCTTAATCACCTTGGAGCAAATAGAAGGGTTAAGGTGAAAGGGCTGTAACTAATCAAGTTGTGATATGTACTAATCTTGCATGCAGTTGGTTTAGCTTGTTCACGTTCTGATCAGTGTTAATAAGGTTTCTGTCATCCCTTAATGATATCTCTAAAGATACTTTGAATTTGATTGCCCATTACATAGAACTTATGCAGAATTTGTTAATATTTCCAATTTTTTTTCCTTCCAACAATTATTTATCGGTTTACTTATATTAATATGTTTGGTGGAGGTTTTATTGGAGCTTTGGGGGTTGGAGTTAGGGATGGCAAAAAAATTTCCGTTTGCAAATAACTGCAAATAAAATAATGAGTAATGTAAATGAATATTTATTATCCACATATATGGATATTTCAGTCATCCATTAGTTAGTTAGTGGGATGGAGGGCGGATATGGTCATATCCTTACTTGTGGGTACTCGCTACCTGTATAATAACTAAAGTATCCTCTCTCTCTCAAACACGTTTATCAAAAGAAATAAAATATATATAATACTCAACGACTCTACAAAAATTAAACTCTTTAAAATATATTTATTATATATAGTCGTTGAGTATTATATATATTTTATTTCTTTTGATAAACAACTTTTTTTTTCATTTTTCTTAGTTTTTTTAATATTTATGGATACTCATGTATCTCAGCATATGCGAGTTACAACAATCTGTGGGCAATTGTGTATGTGGGTTCACATTATAGGGACATATGTATATTTTAGCTTGCGGGACTGGTGAGATCACTACTACACAAACACTCTTTAACGACATGCGCTCAACATCGGTCATGAGATAACCGTCATCGTTGAGTAAGCGGTGGCATTTTTTTAATATTTTGCACTTGCCAAAGACAACGACGATGGTTATAAGACAACCGTCTTAGTATACAATGATTCAAATACGGTATTTTTAAGAAACCGTCATCGTCTTCAATAATTCAAATAAATTTACTTTTCTCACTCGCGCCGTCTCACATTCCCATTCCAGAACCTTCCACATCCTCCGTCCAAACCTCCGCCCTCCCACCCCCTCTCCCTTACTGACTATGCCTTCTCCCTCCTCCCCATCGCCTCCACCTCTAACCCGCTCAGTTCCCAATCCGAGTTGACTCACATTGTCCAACTAGCGAAACCCGCCATCGTGTTCTCCACCTTGAATGCCGCGAAAAACATTCCCTCCCTCAATGTCGCGAAGGTCGAATATTCTAACGGAGCCGTCGGCGGAGACGGAGACGAAGACTCTGGCCTCTCCTCATGCGACATCGTAGACCTCTTTATCGTGAGCAGTGAGTTGGGTTTCGACGAGGGTGCGTTCGATGTCCCAGATGGTGCAGGTGGTGTCGTTGCTGGAGGTGATGATGCGGTTGGGGTCGATGTCGTTCCAGTCGAAGGAGGTTAAGGGGGCGCAGAACTCGCTGGTCTTAGTATTGTTGAAGAGGGAGATGGCCTTCACGGAGTTGTCGCAGAGCACCCAGAGGCGGACGTAGTCGCCAGAGGTGGCGAGGAGTTTCTAAAAAGTTTCAAAACGAGCTTTCCTAACTTGCATTTTACCTGCCATTTAAGTTTGTACTTGTAGTGTGGCTATTGTTTTGTAGGAGTAGTTGAGTTAGATGGATATCATGAGAATAAGGGAGGTATGTTTAATTTCAATGGAATCAAGGGCGTGGCTTCTGGTATTCTTGTAGCTTGTGCGGTTACTGCTGCTACCCAGGTTCAAACTGAGCTTCAATTTTAAATGCATTTGCTAGGATTTCTTATTTTTCCTGCATATTTTGATATATGGAAGTTCAAAAAAGGGTCATATAATTAATAGAAAGAAACTGTTGGGATTGATATGCCTTGAATTCCCAATAGTCACTGTTAAGCTCCGATTTGCATTTTGCTCTCAGAAGCTAATATCAATGTGTGAGTTTTTGTTTGCTGAGGGATTAGCAACCAGAAGTTAAAGGATACCACTTTTTTGTTTATTTGTTCATTAGTTTCTTTGTGGAAGTAATAGCAATTAGGTCGTAGAAGTTGTGAAGATGATCAACTAAGGTTGGAAAGAATGAAGTGGTTTCTCTCTCAATGTATCTTTTGATTCTTTTCATGCTAACATGATATAATCAACATATCTTCAAAATGATGCCTTGCAGCTGGTAAGGTTTGCCTCTTGTTTCTACATTTTCTTGTGTGCTAGTGAACTAGTATTTGTGTGTATGTTCTCACTTCTCAAGTGCCTCGCTTGAACCTTTCATGTGGTTTTCTTATGTCAATCCTTTGGTATGTTTTGGATTCTTAATCTATACTCTGTCGTTTTGAGCATTATTGGCTATTTTTTTTGCCGTTTTAAATGTTTGCTTCCAATACTTTGGTAAGTTTCAGATTTTGAACCTGTTTTCTTCCAATAAATAAACTTCCTTTCTTCTTTTGGAACTTGAGTTTTCTTCGTGCAGCAGGTTAGCTTTCAATTTTAAGCCTAAAGCCCTTCAGTTTTGTGCCAAGCTGAAACTATCATTCCTAGCTATATATGAAGGCTTAGGAAAAGTATTTTATTCTATATCCTTAATTTTTAACTTGTGTCATGTTCAGATTGGGAACTCTGAAAGGCAGCTGTGGGCATTGATCCATTCTAAAGGCCTATTACACTCAGATGTTCAAGTCTTGTATCACAACATCAGGTCAAGTTATGAGAGAGCAATCCTCAATAATCACACTCATTCAGAACTTCAAGAAGTTGAATATTCCTTGTGGAAGCTTCACTATAAGCATATTGATGAATTTCCCCCCAAAATAATAAAGAAAAGCTATGGTAATGCAAAGAACAAGAAATCAGGAATGCCGAAAAATGGTGTTGTACAGATAACCAATGACGATCATATACAAGCATTTAAGTCATTTCTTTCAGAAGCCACTGAGTTTTACCAAACTCTGATTGTAAAACTCAAAAAAACATTATGGAGTCCCAGAAGAGGCTTTGTTTCATAAAAAGGGTTGTGTTTCAACTTCTTTTGAACCAGAATCCATGCTGAAATGTCAATATTTATGTCATCGCTGCTTAGTCTGCATGGGGGATCTGGCCAGGTATAAACAACATTTTGAAAACCTTGATGCTCAAAAGCAAAATTGGTCAGTTTCTGCCACACACTACTTGGAAGCAACAAGGATTTGGCCAGATAGTGGAAACCCTCAAAACCAGGTAAACTTCTGTCTTGGTTTGAAATTAGTTCTAGACCTGTTGCATAAGAAAAGATTTTTTTCCCTCTACTCTCTTCCTTGCAAGTAAGTAACCTTGTTCATATGCAGTTGGCTGTATTAGCAACATATATGGGAGATGATTTTCTTGCTTTATACCACTGTGTAAGAAGCTTAGCAGTTAAAGAACCTTTTCCTGAAGCCTGGGATAATCTTATCTTACAGTTGGAAAAAGTAAGATAATATTTAGGTTCTTTAATAAACTATAATTTATTTTATCCATATGTTATTATGTTTAATGTTTCTAAGCTTCGCAAGCTGCCATCTCTAATGATCTTGCAGAATAGGTCATCTCGTCTGGAATGTGTTTCCAATGAAGTCTACTTTGATTTCTTCAAACCTTCTCAAAGGATCAGCAAAGAGACTGGAAAGCAACCAAATGATGATAGCTCGAACGACAACCAGTTTGAAGGTGAAAGTAATCATTTTACTGACACAAAGTATTTACAGCTCTTCATTGGTGGGTGGGCATCTCATAATCTATCATTCCCTTGGAAAGAAGTGGAAAAACAAGCTTTTTGCTCTTAATGTTGTCAGTAACACTTGCTACTTTCATTTTGGATTCTTTATTGGCCTGTTAACTTTTGATTGATTGAAGTTTCTGTTATAGCACTGCATGTTTGTTGTTGGCTTTTAATGTGGATTTTTTCTCTCTTTTTGGGGGGAGGGGTTTCCAATTTCCATCATCGAATGCAATTGGATCTTCTTTTATTATCTCAGATCAACTCATTCTTTGGTTTAGACCAAAAAATATTACAAGTGAAATTGAACAACTTTTTATTGTGCTTATGATGTTTGTTGGCTTGTTAGTACTTTAAGAACTATAAATTCTCATGCTGATTAATTATAAGTAATATTGTCACTCATGATGGACAGGCTGTTTATATACTTGATCAAGTGCGTGCTTTGGAAAATGAAATGCTGATCAAAATTCAAAAACAAGGACTTGATGTGTCTCCAAATATTCTATGGGATTCCAAAAGTGCTATTCTAGGTATGACAAGAAATATTTTATCACATTTTATTGAAACCCGTGTGGTGCTTCTAGGTTACTAGATTGATACTAGAGGCAAAAGGGACAACATGCAACCAGAGACTGGAAAAAGTTAGTGGAACTGCACACTCATACATACTGCGAGTACCTTTTAGAACTAAGAGTGGGATTTTGAGAAAATGTATTTCAAGGTTTGACATGTGGCCTTATCTAAAGACATTTGCAGAGGTAAGTATCAGCTGATGTTTAAATTTTGATCTTGTCTTGCCTCGTTATTCTTTCTCTTCTCCCTTTCTCCATGCACTAATGCAAAAAGGAAGTTAAATAAGTATATATACATTTCTAGTTTTCCTCATTTACATTTTATTATTTATCTTGCTTTGGAATTGGTTGTTATGGCTAGCCTTTCAGGCAAACTGCGCTCAAGTTAATACAATTGAAAGTTTATATATATATATATATATATATATATATATATATATATATATTCATTAATTTCTCAGTATTATATTCATCTTATTTGTCTTTTTTTAATTCTATTTATTTCAATAGTTTAGCTCAAGTCTTTTTTAATTCTTTTTGAAAAAATAAAAAACAAAACATACAAAGACGGTTTTGCTTAAAAATCGTCTTTGTATGTATTTTTTTTTTGTTTTTTTTAAATAGATACAAAGACGGTTATTAATCAAAACCGTCTTTGTATGTCCACATACAAAGACGGTTTTGCCTAAAAACCATCTTTGTATGTCTTGTTTTTTTATTTTTTCAAAAAGAAACGAAGACGGTTATTAAGGAAAAACCGTCATCGTATGTCAACATACGAAGACGATTTTTTTTTAATAACCGTCTTTGTTTGTATTTTATTTAGTTATTTATTTATTTTTAATTAAAAAGTTACGAAGACGGTTATTAAGGAAAAACCATCTTCGTATGTTGACATAAGATGACGGTTTTCCCTTAATAACCGTCTTCGTTTGTGTTTAATTAAAAAAAAAATACAAACGAAGACTGTTTTTTAGAACCGTTGTCGAAAGTACTTCATTTTCAACGACACGCGCCACAACGACGATTTAACAACCGTCATTGTATGGTCTAAATAACCATCGTCGTAGGCCTCCTGTGTAGTAGTGGATATTTGCTTCTTACACTAGATCAAATTTTAATACACTCAAATTAAAATTGTGCATTTTTGAAAATACCTTTCGTTATAAGTTTAAGTAGGGAGAACTGTTCCTA
Source organism: Glycine latifolia (assembly GCA_013407115.1). Classification (NCBI taxonomy): domain Eukaryota; kingdom Viridiplantae; phylum Streptophyta; class Magnoliopsida; order Fabales; family Fabaceae; genus Glycine; species Glycine latifolia. The sequence continues at coordinate 11,945,405 of CM023948.1, read as the reverse complement.
TTCTTCACGCTGTGCCATTCTCGTTCTTCTTTCTCCGACGCTCCATATTGCTTCGTTATCGCATTTTTCTCTAGCTCCCTTGCAGTGGTTCATCTTCTTCGCTTGTCTTCTCCTGTTGTCATTCACGTTGCACTGTTTTGTCGCCTTTGTCGTGAGTTCTTTGTCCCTGCATTTATGTTTTGTATAATATGGATTCACAAATCCGTGTAGATGATACAGATTAGGAAATCCATATGTAGGTTATGGGCTTCATACGGATTGACCAATCTGTAAGCTTCGTACGAATTGTCTAATCTGTATTCTTCATACGAATTTTTCAATCCATAGTTATTTTTTAAAATATAAATAATAAAATTTAAATTATTTAATTATCATATATATTACAATATTAAATACTTATTTATTATTTATTATATATTAAACACATTTTAGGTTATAATAATAAAAATTACATTTTAATGAAAAATAGTTAAAGTAATTACAAAAATCTAGTTAAATTGATTACATGTGTTATATAGATTTTATGATATTTATTTGTTATTCTTATAGGTATGTGTTTAATTTATTTTTTAAACTTGCAGTTCATTATAATAAAATAATATGTATGTGTTTTGTTTATAAATATTTCAATTCACAATAATAAAATAATATGTATGTGTTTTATTTATTTTTTAAACTTGTAATTCATTAAAGTATGGATGTTTTTTTTTGTGTGAATGTGAATTCTATGAAATTAATTATAATTATTTTGTAATTGAACTTTGTTGAAGTTTTTGGTTGGTTTGAAGTGCTAGACTAAGAATTTTGGAAATTTGTAGATTATGGTTAAAACAAGAGGATTGCGTCGGGCAGAGTTGTAGACAGAGCCTTAGGTAGATATGTTAGTTGTAATAAAGAAGAAGCCTCTGAACGTCGAAGGCCGACAACATCTATACGAAGACAACGGGCAGGTCCTTCTGTTCCTGAGGATGCTTCTGCTCATGACGCTTATGTGGAGCCAGAGATTCCAATTATGGAGGGTGGATGTACTGATTTACAAGTTTTTCCAGACATGTTGCAAGATACATCAATGTTGACAGAGTACACTGATCATGTGGCTACTAGAGTGTAGGAATGAGATGTATTAATATCTTTAATTAGATACAAAATTACATATTTTTGTCATTTTAATGCTTGTAATTCATCTTAATTTTTTTGCAGGAATTTGTTGAGTTAAAATTGGCTTCTCACGGAGGGAAAGTGCATAAATTTGGAAGGCCTGCACTTGAAATTGAAGGCTTAGTGGCTGCTACGGGCTTAAGCCCTTTGATTACATGCTCAGTGGAGACAAGAGACATGAGATTGCTTTCTGCTTCATTAATTGTTGCATTTCAGTATAACAACCTCTTATACGCATGTTGTATGTATATCTTGCATTGTACACTTGCTTAAGAGTTTGTATAATTATTGGCATTGTGATCCTTCAAAGTTAAAAAAAATATTCTTTGGTTTCTCCATCAACCTTGTCATGTCAGCAACAATAATCTTCTCATCCTTAGTTAGTCGACCAACATATGGAAGTCCATTAAATGACTTAGTCAAAGCATAATTATAAGTTCCACATATTAATTTGACCATCCACCCTTCACCCCTTGGGACTGGTTTGCCTTGCAGCTTAAAAGGAAATCACATTTTCTAGTGCTAGTCACTATTTGTACAAAATCTTTATTGAATGCTCTATATTTTTCACTCTTTTCACAACCAATTAAAACAAAAGATGTTCTTCTCTTCTTTTCAGTTGACGTATCAAATCTTATTATCAAAACCATTATCATATGCAACCATATGAGTCCTTTCAATACGTCCTCATGGGAATGAAACACCTACAAAAATGGATAATACATGTTTAATCTTCTTAAATCATTCATTTAACAACTTTAACCAAATTTAAAATTATATAAATACCTCAGAAGTATTGAAGACATCAAAACAAATAACTGAAAAATTAATATTTTCAAATGCAGCAGGTTCCTCTCCGTTGTCTTCATTCATATTAATTTCTTTGGACATAATATTGCCATACATCCACTCATCGTTGTCTATTTTAACAAATAAAAAAAGAAATTATTTATTGACAAAATATACGCATAATGATAATATTTAATAACATTAAAGTGTTAATATAATACAAATTCAATACTTTTTTTTAGTCGGAGCATTACAAATTCAAACTAAATACAATAAATTGTTCATTAAAAAAAACAATAAAATAATATAATAAAACCTTCCAATTTCAAAAAAAATAAATAAAACAATAAAAAAATACGTTAGAAGACCAAGTATCCAATTTAACCTATAGTAAACGATGATAACAATAATGACAAATTGTATCTAATTTAACTTATTTATTATATCATTATTTATTATTTTTGTAAATAAAATAATAGTTTTAAAAAATATTTAAAATATTTTGAAAAAATTTAATCTATATGAAATATATAGATTGACTAATCCTTATGCTTCCATATGAAACATACAGATTACCTAATTCGTATGTAATAAAAAAATAAACATACCTGAAAATCACCATCGCACCACGATGCCAATGAACCCAAATACAATGAATGAGACCACCACCAACCAAAATGAGCTCGCCAATAACAAAATACGAATGCACACACCAAAATCGAACAAGGAGCAAAAACAATAACGTAAACAAAATAAAGCAAATGAACATACACCCAGCGGAATAGCAACAACAGGAAGAAACACATAACAACATTTTTGGAATATTTTAAAAAGGAATGATGTATTAGAATTCTATATGGTATAAGAAGCATAGCTCAATTGGTAATAATTAGATACTAACTGTGTCCATTGACATTCCTAGTTAGGGTGCTAACATAGTTAAAATGCCAACCTCTTTTGCTCCTTATCCTCTATTGTATCTTTTGTCGTGAAAAATATATTTAAATGTAGATATGCTATCAGTTTGAGTTTATTGATCAAACTCACAAAAAAGTTAATGAAACTTGGAAAGTTGAACTTGATCAATAGAATCAAACTTGCTATCAGAAAGTTTAATGTCATTTTGATCCATTATGTTTCATAATTATTTTGTTTTATAATTATTTTGTTAGTACATTGAATTTTAAAATTTTTATTCTAATTTTTTATATTTTTTAAGTGTATTGTTTTGATTTTTTTTAACTTTTTTTTGTTTAAAGAGTTATTTTATATTAATTTTTAAATAATTAATTTAACATGACTAAAAATTACTAGTATTTTCTAAAAAATGACCACCTTATCCCTATCTTCTTCCTCCCATCCCACCCCACCATCCATGAACTTCCACTGGAAATTAGAGTTTTTTCCTCCTGCAACGACAAGTCCGCCCTCGCTAAGAAACCTCTCACGATGGTCCGCTCCACCATCAGCACCGATGGCACATGCGTTCTCGTAGCACTGGGGGCATACGTTTTCTCACCACACCAGCGACTCGAACAAGAATGATCCACCACAAAAGAAGAAGGAGAAGGTGAAATCGACCTCGAATCCACCAATGGTACAAATAATCTCCAACTACCAACTTAGTTATGATACACACAAAACAAAACGTGTATCTATCGACCAAAACTAATTCTCGCTCCCATCCACCATAATGCTGCCACTTGAGTCCCATTCCCCCACCATCGACATGCAAGGTGACGCTCAGAAACATAGTGGAAGTAGGTGGTGATGAGAGTGAAGGTTACCAAATCTCGCTTTGAACAAAGATAATTATTCAATCAATTCATGTTTTTTTATTGATTTTTGGAAGCTTAAACCTCTTCCTCCTCTGCTGCGTTGGTTTGCACCAGCCACCACCTATAGTACAAGCTTGGAAATAGGAACGAGGTTAAGTGAAGAAATGAATTGAGAAAAAACAACGAGACAAACACATTGAGTGTTTTGGAATTGAATCGATACATGAATTAGGCTGACGAGTTAAGTTAATCAAAGGAAATAAAAATATTTTTTTCTTTTATTGAACAATTTTAACATGAATAAACTGGGACTGGTGTGTGTGTGTGTGTGTGTGTGTTTTTATCAGAACTTGGGCCTAATTAAATAAAAGAAAAAACATTTTACAAATTTCCACTTGAAAATAAAAAAAAAGTTCCACCGCCACCGCTACGCGCTACTATGAAAGTTTAAAATTTAAATAAATAGGTTGTTAGGGTTTACACTCTGTTTATTTCGTAGTGAAACACGACGAGCGAGGAAGGAAGAAGGAGCATGAAGAAGCATTTTCTCCCTCAAGAGTTGATCAGGGAATTTGTTATTAGATTGCCGGTGAAATCTGTTTTGCAATGCAAGTGTGTCTGTAAAGCATGGCTTTTTCTGATTTTGGATCCCCAATTTGGCATTTTCCATTTTGATCTAGCTGCTGCCTCACCCTCTCATCGAGTCCTTCTCAGATCAAATGAATTCTCCGTTCGTTCCATTGATATGGATTTTGCTGCAGTGCATTTCACTCTCCCCCCTCCATCACTCACTCCACATAAATATTATGATAAAGATTATAGTGATTTTTATGATAGACATTGGATTTTGGGCTCATGCAGAGGCCTCTTACTTTTAAACTACCAGAAAAACAATGAACTCATTCTATGGAATCTGTTTAGTTTTTTACGAACAGGATGTCCAGCCAGGATACTGGTAATTTTAATATTGGATCAACTCTTTCCCTCAAGGTATTTATGTGAGAAAAATACCTCCAGAAATAGGATCACTATGCTCAACAACACTCAATCAGGGGGGTGAGGTGTGTGCACAGTGTGAATGGAAAAGAGAAGAGGGAACGAGTCATGTGTACATTTTTCCTCTGAAATCATACCTTATTTATACTGAACTTACCTCCTAGTCAGTTGAAGATTTTCTCTGATATTCTTGGTCAATATCTCCAACCACATTATACAACCTATTCATGGCAGTTATTATGTTAAGGGTTCACGATCTTTTCCTGGTGTTATATTCAACAGTCCACGATTTGAATTCTTAATGGGCCTTGACATTGAGCCCATGTATTAAATCCGTAATAGTTTCCCCCAGCCCAATTATCTAGCTTCCGAGGCAATCTGAAATCATACTTTGATTTGTGCATGCTATCCTTTACTCTACCCAAACCCGGATTTAAGTATCTCGGTTTTCATATTTTTATTCTGCTTTGCCTAAGTTTCATTAGCAGAAGGTTTTAACCAGTTCAGGTTTTATCCTTAAGCAATCACTTTGAGTTTTTAACCCTTACTTGGGCTTTACCCTCAAGATCTCTTACAACTTGAGATTTTAACCCGATTCAAATTTCGGAAGCATCCTCCATCAACTTAGCCTTCCTCTTCTCATCAGTAAATTTCTTCAAATTGTACCTCTTGTATTCTATTCCACGCTTGATATATTCACTGAAATATGACTGGTATTTCTCTGGTTCATCTTCCGCCAAGATCTTCATATAGGCAGCAACATGATACCTTTATTTCTTGCTGGCGCTTATATAGACCTTCTTGCCTCTGCCTCTATATTTTGTTGCTCACATTGCTTCTTTCCCTAAAACTCCTTCACGTTCTTAGAATCTCTTCGTCTGCTTGTTACATCTCCTACACTTCCAAACACCTTCGCAAACTCAGGTATCCTTCATTACCATCGGACTTCTTGCTCTTGTTTTATTTTGACTATAGCTTGTTTGTGTTGAGTCCGCTGCCATCTTTATTCGTCGTTTATGTTTTACTCTTTTTGACAGCATATCGCTCCGTTCTTTTGTCATTTTCCTCTTCTTGCTGCCCATATTCCGATTCTTCATCTCTCACAACATTCCTTACTTTTGCATTAGCTATGAATAATCCTGGGGAAGAATGTAGATTAGAGCGAACCATTCCCTCTAGGGTTGGGTATTGACTATTTGGTTTACCCCTTTCTCAAGAAGAAAGGGAAAAAGCTTTGTTGCGTCCATATACTAGTGGAACTGACAACAAAAAGAAAAAGAAAACACCCCTAAGCCAAATGCAGTCTTCTGAAACTGGAACCCCTTTAGGCCTTCCCAAGGCTGGACCTGTCCCTGAACCTGTTTCTCTTTCTGGGTGTTTGGAACTACAAAACCCTAATTCTTTGCTAGCCCGCAATGATGTCGTCCTCCCCTCAGACCCAATGGTAGAAACTAGGTTTGAATCGTGCTTCGACTGTGTTCATGAAAGTGCTCTACTTGTCAACTCTGGCTGTGACTTTATGGCTGATTCTGTTCTCGGATCCTGTCGTCATAACCCAGTTCTTGTTCCTATCCCGGTCATCACCAATTTCAACAATAAGAATATTGTTCTTGCTTCAGGTACGCCATTCTCACTGAGTTTTATTTGTTTGACGTAGGTGTGTATGGATCCATCTTCCAAACAAGTTACCGAATCTCGGCCTTCCGACTCACAACCCGGTTCTCTATCCTTTTCCACTATGGCTAAATTCCCCTGGGTAATTCAGGAAGTACTACAAACGCTATCCGAACTTAATGCGGAAAACGTTGCGACCCTCCCGGTCGGGAATCAAGAAAATTTTGTTATGCGCCCCCCCAGATAAGGATGAACCTATCTATTCTCTAAGGGAAGGGAATTCCCCTTCTTTTTTCTTTTTCTATAAAGATATAATAACTCAGATAGGAGTACGATTTTCCTTTTCCGAGTTTCAAATGAACATTCTAAACCATCTTCATCTATCCCCTTCACAACTTGATCCAAATAGTTGGGGCTTCATTCAAGCCTTTCGAACATTTTTGTGCATTCCTAGACATTCCCAGTACAGTTCCTTTTTTCTTCTATTATTTCAATGTCCAGACTGCTAGGACGGGTAAAGAACCTCCTAGTAAGAAATGATGGACTTCCATCAGAGGCCGTAACAAACGAAAACTCTTTCGCGTTTATACCGATTCTTTTAAACACTTTAAGAACAAATACTTCAAGGTTGTCGCCGAACCCGATCAACAACCATTTTTCCTTTCTTGAACTGATTCCTGGGATGTAGAGTCAAAATTTCCCCTCTATTGGTCTCGCATTCATCATGATTTTCCTCCAGACTCATATCGTTTTGAGGAGATGGATTTACCAGACACTGATGCTTCATCGGTTATGCGGATAACTACCTATAAAGAAGCTCATGGTCTTCCTAGTGTGGCTGCTTTTGTCCACGAATACCGTGTCGGGCCTTTCGTATTATCGAGTATGATATTGTCTATTATTGTATTTATTCTATATAATCGCGTTCTAACCTTTGCTTGTATTTCGCAGTTCCGAAAATGGAAAAACAAACTGCCGCTACTGTGCCGCTGGCTCCGAAAAGTACATCCACACAACCGCGGACCGACGTGTCTCAACAACCACTAAGACCACTTGCCCTCTCTTTCATTCAAGTCATAGAGAAGGAAAAGGGTTCAATGTCTAGTGGTCCAGGACCGCGAAAACGGAAGCTGTCCGATGTCCAAAAAGATAAGGCCCCTATCTGCAAAAATAAGGTCCTTACCCATGAAGATAAGGCTGCAGCCAAGAAGGGTAAAGCTGTTACCATCCCAAGGGCCTCGGACCCGAAAATAACTCCTCCCCCGGTGCCAGCAAATGAACTTGCTCCCAACCCGACTTCCACTGCTACCGGGTTATCACCTAGATCGCTTTGGGATAAGGGTTTATCTGATGATTTCTTCCATGCTATCTATGCACCCAAGCGTTTCACGGCTCCGGTCCCCTTCTCTGAATCTGATATTGAAGTACTTGGCGCCATAGAGCTGAGTATTTTGAAAGGCGCATCTCTGATTCAGAGTCTGGCGACCGTGAACAAGAGATTTGCGCATGTTGTTAATGAGCTGAATAACAACCATGAGGAACTCGAAACATCCCAGGAGGAACTTAAAAGGACCCGAGATGAACTTCAAGCATCTTGGGAAAAGACAAATAAGACCCAGGAAGAGCTTCTATTGTCCCAAAAAGATGCTGCGTAGCTTAAATCTAGTGTGGAATCTCTTCGCAAAAAGAACCAAGACAGTGCTAAAAATTTTCACCAATTAAACGCACTTTTGGGAAAAACGCAAGAGACATTGCACAAGACTGAAGCTGAGTTGGCAGATTCAAAAACAGAAGCTGAAAAAATATGCGCGCAAGTATCGATAGCCGTGGAAGGATCATTCAACAACACACTGGAGCAGATTCATTGTTTGAATCCCGGGGTTGAGCTCAATGTGACCGGAATGCATTTCAAAGCTTTTGTCAGTGATGGTAAGTTAATCCCGCCCCTTTCTCCTTGTGAGGACTCCATGGCACCAGAAGAAGAAGATCCTAGCTACAAGGAAGGAAATGGTGATGCTACCGAAGACCAAGCTCATTCCTGGTCAACTTAAATATCAAAGGGCCGAGATACAATGTAATTGGATTTTTATGCTTTTTTAGACATTACCTGGTTGATCCCGGCTTCATCTGTAATTGACACAATTTCTTTTATTCACGTATTCACCTTTTGTACGATTAAATATGCATGAATCCTTACTAACCCGAATTCGTATCAAATTATTTGGCCAAAAGTAACCCTTTTTCGCATGCTGAATAAATATTCGTTTGGTTTCAATGACCAAGTATTTTATAGTACAGATTATTTTGTCTGTAATACATCCCGGATTGACCCGGGTTTGATCATGACAACGATTAACATGCTACATGTAGACATTTATTGTATCATTAAATAGTCATACATTTCAACCTGATCAAGGTTTAAATAGCGTGCCGTTCATTGCCAAGATAACAATGATTATGATGCATCATATACGCACAGGTTGTTATTAGCTTGTACGTAACTGTTCACATAAATCTTCGATCTTATCATAAAGATGAGAATATGTATTCTTTATTCATAATTTCATAACAAAATTCTTGATCAAATTACTAAACAACTCATGATCTCGATGAAAGAGAACAATATGAATTCCGAGTTACAAACTTATCGTACCTCGGTTCATATTCTCAATAAAAGAGAAACACATGAATTATGAATTACATTATTGAATAGGAAAACAAATGTTTACTATGCCGTACTCACGGCTTATTGCTCCCGTCAACAGAACATTGAATCCGGATTTAACTGTAATATTTTTTCAGTTTATCGGCATTCCAAGTTCGTTTTATTGTTTTTCCATCAAGGGTTTCTAAAGTATAAGCTCCTTGTCCCAGTACCTGTGAAACCCGGTATGGTCCTTCCCAATTGGCAGCCAACTTTCCTTCTCGAGCATTTTTGTTTCCAATATCCGCCCTTCGAAGAACTAGGTTGCCTGTTTCAAAATACTGCGGTTTGACCTTCTTGTTATACTTTACAGCTAATAGTTGTTTTGCTGATAAATCCTGGCAATGTGCATTAACTCGGATTTCATCTGCTAGAGTCAGTTCAATGGCCAACGCCTCATTATTCTTTTCTTCACCCTCCTAGAGTACTTGCCTCTGTTTCCACGATGGTTGGGCAATTTCTCTGGTATCATCGCCTTGCAACCGTAAGTCATTCTGAACAGAGTTTCTTTGGTAGATGTTTGAACCATAGTTCTATGTCCCCACAAAACATAATATAATTGCTCCACCCAACTAGAACTGGCTTCGTGCATCCATTTTTTCAAACCCTTTATGATCACCTTATTTGCTGCTTTAACTTGCCCATTGGATTGCGGGTGTTCGACTGAAGCAAAGTGATGCTTGATCTGTAACCTGGTCATCATCTCTTGAAACTGTTTATCTATGAATTGAGTTCCATTATCTGTCACAATTTCACTTGGGATTCCAAACCTGGAAATAATGTTTCGTTCAAAGAATCGTTGCACTCGAGTCGACGTAATGGTGGCGAGAGGTTCCGCCTCGATCCATTTTGTGAAATAATCCACTGCCACTATCAACCATTTCAGTTGGCCTTCTGCTGGTTTAAATGGTCCTAACAGATCCATTCCCCACTTAAAGAAGGGCCATGGGGCCGAGATAAACTGCAACTCGGCAGGGGAAGACCATAGCAACTTGGCATGCTTTTGACAACTTTTGCATGTTTTGACGTGCCTTGTAGAATCAGCTTCCATTGTCGGCCAATAATATCCGGCTCGGAGAGCCTTTCTTGCTAAGGCTTTAGCTCCCATGTGTTGACCGTTGATTTCTTCATGTATCTCAGTCAACATGTACTCGATTCGATCCAGACTTAAACAAACTAGCATTGGGGTGTGCAATCTTTTGCGGTATAACTCATCCTCTAGAATTGTGTACATAGCTACATAGCGTAGCAATATTCTGGCCTCCGTCACATCATCTGGCAATATACCCCTTTCCAAGTAATCAATCATGGGCCTTCTCCAATCTTCTCCTGCCATGATTATCATGACACACGTTGGTATGAAAATCTCCTGTTGAATAACCGTTCTATGGTTACCCGGTCTTTTAGTACTGGCCAATTTGGACAGAATGTCGGCCCGTGAATTTTCTTCTCTGGGGATATGACTCACGATTACCTCATCAAAATCAACAATAATCTCTTTAACTTTATTCAAATATTTAGCCAACAAAGGCCCCTTCACTTGATATCGCCCCTCGATCTGAGCTGTGACAAGCTGAGAATCAGTGAACACTTTTATTCTCTTTGCTCCTTGCTCCTTCGCCTGTAATAACCTGGCTATCAATGCTTCATACTCGGCCTGGTTATTTGACATTGAAAAATTTAAATGGAGAGATTATTCGACAGCCACCCCTTCCGGGTTTTCAATAATGATCCCAACACTGCTTCCTTTCGTATTAGACGTATCGTCAACATATAATTTCCACACATTTTTTGAATCTTCTTCAGCTGGTGTTAATTCCATGACAAAATCCACCAGGGCTTGAGATTTAATGGCATGCCGGGCTTCATATCTCAGATCGAACTCAGACAATTCAATTGCCCAATTTATCATTCTTCTAGCCAGATATGGTTTGTGTATTACTTGCCGGATTGGCTGATTAGTTCTGACAATGATCGTATGACTTTGAAAGTAGGGGTGAAGTTTCTTCGCAGCTACTAACAGGGAAAAGGCCATCTTCTCCAACCTGCTATTGTAGTGATTCTTCCTAGACTTATTGGAGAGCTTCTCCATGGTGTCTTCCATCTTCATTCCTAACCTCTTTTGCATCTTCCATTGCTGCCATTAAAGAAAGCTTCCAGCCATACGTTTTCATGAAAGCTTGGACAACTTGTATGTTCATGAAAGTTGCTTGAAGATTGGGTTTCTTTGCAAGGTTGATTTGGGAAATTAATGTCTAATAGGTTTAGACATACATCAAGTGTGTTGTAATTTTCAAAAGACCCAACAACTATTTATAATAAATTGTTATAACTGAATGTAATCGATTAAATTGCCAATGTAATCGATTAAAATAACTAATGTAATCGATTAAAAACTAATTCAATCTATTAAAATGTTTTATTGAACTTTCTGAAAAAGATATATGAGCAAAATAATCGATTAAATCATCATGTAATTGATTATCACAGGAAGACATGTTTATCCATCTAAGAATTACATATGCCTTCAATTGAATGGCATGTAAAAATTAAAACTTATCCAAGACTTAGATCCTCAGCATCTTGATTTTCTTAAAGCTCCCCCTGTATCTAACATGATGGTATTGCTAAAAGAGAATGTGTTGTTGCAGCACTCACTTTGGATTTCTTTATGCCATCTTTTTGGGGAGATTCCATTGTGTTCATCCTATGGTTCACGTTTTCTAAATCACCAAAGATGGATTCGCGACCCCGTTTCTTCACAGCTGTAATTTCAACATATACAAAATCCCCACCTTTTAACATAAATATATAATAAGGAAGATTTTATACTGTAGAGAAAAAAAATCCTAACTACCTCAACCTCAATGGAAAGTGTGTTGCTACAAATCAAATCCACCGTAGAAAATAGAAAGATCTCCCAATAATAATAATAATAATTTATTTTAAAAAAATGTGATTATTCATTCTTTTCATAAAGTACCATACATTGCACAACCTTTAATTTATAGTATTAGATAGCAGAGGGGAAATGTGAGTCCTGTCATTGTTGCTTAGCTTCAACCCTTATCTGAAATTTTGAACGATGAATAATTATAGAATTTGGATAAAAATAAGAGGAGATAAATGTGACATCTTTTACTGTGAATCCAAAAATAGGGCACCTGAACGTATCTTTCGTGGAACAGAGGCATGATCAATGCCATTGCAATCCTTCAGAAACTTCCAAATCATTAAATTATGAAATATTAACAAAACATTTCACAAACACGATCCAGGAATCGAAAATAGCGATTAACAAACAAGTACTAGTACTAGTGATGGTACCTTTATGGGAAGCTTAAATTTTTTGGTTGGTTTTTAAGAGTGAGAGACATGGCAACCCATTGATAATGCTTTAGCAACAACGCTCAAGCTTCTCACCTTCTCCTTCTTCAATTTTTCTTTGAAAACTTAAGGTCCCCAAGACTAAGGATTCAAACCTATCTCAAATAAAGAGAGGTAGATATTTATTTATGCTATTTTTAATTGGAGTGAGAATGAGAAAAATAAGAAAGAAGGAGATAGGCATTATCGAAAAATGACAAGAGAAAATAAAGTAGAAAATGAATGGCAGAATAGTTACCACACGCGGTAGGGATTAGGTTGCATCCCCCAAAAGAAGTAGATTGAGATTGTTGATGAGGAAAACCGCGAGACCAACAGAGGGGGAGACTGCGAGAGCAACGGAGAAAAAGACCGTGAGAGCGTCAGCGAGGAAGATCGCGAGGGCATCAGCGAGGCAAACTGTGAGAGCGTCGACGAGGGAGACTTCAAGAGCGACAACAAGGGAGACTGCGAGAGCATCGATGAGGGAGAGCACTAGATAGGTTACGTTGAAATTAATGAGGGAACGAGAGTGAGAAGGAAGATAAGCGCAAAATAAGAAAGCATTTGACAACAGTTTTCTCACTAAATGACGTTGTATTCTTCATTGACGATATTCTAAATAACTGACTATGTAGATCGATATACCACGACGGTTTTGGCAAAATCGATGTCGCCAAATGCCACTTATCTACATATTTACCACCGCATCTTCGTTTATGATGTTTTGTTCAAAACCAACGTTGATGGATCGTCGTGGAATGAGTGTTTTGTAGTAGTGAGTGGCAGTTTTCCCCATACTTGTTTTGGTTGTCAACAAAGTCTTCTTAGTCAGGGTAAGTTCCTTTGTACATTTCCAATTTTGGTGGCGTTAAATTTTATCAAGTTGGCCAACATATGAATGTCAAATATGGATTCATCATATCATACTACTTTAAAGGTGAAATAATCATAAAGATGAAGAGATCTATAATTTCACAAGTGATTCACACAGATTTTATCTTCCATCTTTTGGTTATAGGTGTCTATGCTCTCTGTGATATTGATTGGTTTACTAACATAAGTCCACTGCTAAAAATCTTCAATTGTACAATTAATGCTATAAAATTCCCTGGCATTTCTCTTTTCTTCCAAAATAGTATTGCATACAGAATATATTGTTGCTTGTATAGTACAAAATGGTGAAGTTACATGTGGCCATTATTATTGGTCACTGTACATGTGTTCACCCTCTGTGCCAATCTTGCTATAGTAATGGTGCACATCTCCATTCTCAGTGTTGACCCTACAACAGTGACAACACGTTTGTCTGCCCTCCATATCAGCCTTGCTATAGGAGCGCGGATGTCAACCCTTTACAGCCGAGCCTCTCCTGGTCAACAACATATCTATTATGCTTGGTTATTCAAATTGGTGCAACCACCTTATCTCATAATATCTCTCCAATTATCTATAAGTTATTACTTATCTACAAGTAATAGTATATCTATAAGATACACGTTATCTCCTATTTGAATTATATAACTGTCTGTTATTATCTGTTATGATATGAATAAGTTATATATGCATACATATATAAGAATATTATACTGTTATGAGATTTTACAACTTTTAAGATTTGTATGGGAAACTATTCTCTTTAGATTCAATGTTTTTTAATATTAAATAGATTCAATTTTCTAAATCATTTTTGCACTTTGCTGTAGGGTTTAATTGCAAGATTGAGGAAGAATGAAAAAGCAATTTGACGGGTGTAAGGTGGTTCATGCATTGAGATATTAATTGCGTGACTATTTTTTTCCATTTTCTCTTAAACTTGTGCTTTGACAAGTTGCTTGAACTTTTGCTTTCTCCTTCGGCCTTGTTTATGGAAGCATTGAGCTCAAGTACCTCAAAGTATTTTAATGAATTCCTTGTACATAAATGTGTTGCTAGGACACCTTTGTCTACTTACCACTCAACATTTAATTTGTCTTTGTTATTGTGATTTTAAGGTGATTTGCTAGTTCTATTTTTGATAATTTCCATTATTCACACGAGTTTTGTTTTTATCTATCATAAAAGGTTATTTGTATCAAGTATATATAGTGTGACCATAAAGTTTATATATAAAACATCTAGCATAACCTACTTTTCTTGCATGAGATTCTCTAACCTACTTTTCTTGCATGAGATTCTCAAAGATACTTTAATCAATTTTATTTATGTTTGCAATTTTTATATAATATTAAATAGATTAAAACTATTATCCAAATTTTTTTTATATAATAATTATGATAGTATTGAAATTTGAAAGAATAGAAATTTCATACATTATCTCAATTTTTATACTTAATCAAATAGGAATAGAAATAATTATAGAACTAATGAAAATGATTAAAACTAAAGAAAGATTAATATGAGTTCTTTTATAAAAAGAATACTATTTTAGGTGAAAAAAAAATGAAAAATGCAATTTGTGGCGGTCTTGTAACTCCCAGAAAAAGAACACATGCAAAAATAATAATAAAAAAATAAATTTTGTGACAATTTTAAATAGCCACAAATTTTCTGATGGATTTACAAGCATTCATTTAGAAGCCGCTACAAATTGTTTCTGACATCGTTACTTCTGACAGTTGATCTTGACCGTTAGAAATAAATTTTATGGCGGTTTTTAGCCATCAGAAATGACTTCTGCCACAAATTGTCTATTTTTTTGTAGTGATTTTACCAAATCGTATAGTTGTTGTTACTAAAATTACAATTACAATTAAGACTTGTAAACTTTTTACAACCAAACTAGGTGAACTTTTTTTACATCCATTGTCAAACGAAAATATAATATATATAAATGTACACCAAAACAACAATTACAATTAAATGCTTAAAAAGTTATATGATGATATATATACTAACTAGTTTTAAGAATATAATTAGTCCATGCTTAAGGCAATAAGACTAATCATTCTGTACAGTCCAAAATAGTAAAATGACACGTGGCCTTCATTATGGGGTCACTGTACACGTGGACACCCTCCACATCAGCACTGTCACATTAAATAAGTGCTTATTCATCCTTCATGTGTCAACCTGTACACATGTGTCCGGGTTCCTTGTCAGCCTTGTTATAGGAACACGGACATAGACCTGCTACAGGAGCGCAGACACCAACAATATTATCTTCTTATTAACAACATATCAAATATACTGGGATATTCAAATAGGTGCAACCACCTTATCTTATCATATCCTAACAGGTTATCTAGTAGCTGTTATTTATCTACAAATAACAATATATCAATAAGGTACACATTATCTTATATTTAAATTAGATAACTACCTGCTATCATCTGTTATTATCTTATCAACAGATTATCAACAAAGAAAGGCCCAAAGCACAGACTCCACATTATAAATACAACCTTACAGGTTCTCTCTAACTCACTCCATATTCACTCAATACCTGATTCAGACTTGAATGCATTACTCAAGTTATTCATTCTCTACATCTTATATTGAGTCCTCACACTTTGTTATTCTCTTATAAATTGATGTACTTACTTGAGCGTCAGAGTGTTTTTCCTTTGTATTGGAGGTTCCTCCTCTAAGCAAAGCCTATACATCATTCGACGTGCAGAATTTGGAGTCCACATTGGCCACGCCTACCTCATACGTGGAATTTCCAGATTTTGGTAAGAACATTTGGTGTTCACTATGGGGCCCAGGTAAAACTTACCCTGCGGCCTCTCATTCCAATCATTCAATTGTGCACGTTCATGGTCAACACACGCTCCAGCATTAGACACGACACCCCTGCCGATGCATCTAACCCCCCACAGACTACCATGGCGAACGCCGATACCATTCAGCAACTCCAGAACCGCATGGCGGAGACTGAAAGCTGAACGTGACCAGCACGAAGCCAGAGCAAGACATCCCAAGGGAGATGAACGCTGATATGCTGTTAGCATATATAGTTTTTAGGATAGTTTTATTAGGAAAATAGGAAGAATATAGTGAATAAATGTTAGAATAAGTGTAAAATTCATTAGTTTTATGTTTATCATTGATTCTCTGCTATTTTGATGTTTAGGGTCAAGAAAAGAAGCAAAAGAAAGAGTCAACTGAAGCTGAGATCTCGCGCTAACCGTGACAGGGCCACGCTAATCGCGCCAGAAGCACTGGAGGTTCACGCCGGTCGCGCCAAACTCACGCCAGAACTCGCGCCAGTCGTGCGGACGTCACAGGATTTCTGAATTAGCTTAAAGATAAAATAAGAATGATGGGTTTTTAGGGTTTTATAACCTAGGTATAAATAGAACCTTGGTAGGACACATTAAGGACATCAATAGACACTGGAATACAGAGAAAAGAAGGCATGATCAAAGGAATAGGGATTCAAGACCAAGAAGAAGCAAGAAGAACAAGAAGGAGGCAAGATTGAGGGGTTTGTGACTCTGCATACCTTAGCTTCTTTCTCTTCTCCTTTCTTTACATTGTATTAGGCCAGACATCACTATGTCTGGCTAATTCCTTTGTAATTATGGTTTAGCCAAAAACCAATGTGAACTCTGTGTTTCTTGAATTGAGTTTAATAAAGTTTCTTATAATTGTTTTACTCTACTTTATTCTTCCATTATTATATCTAATTAGACTTGATCAATCTATTAGGTTACTTAGGGCTATAATTCACAATAGGAATATTGGGGTTTTAGTTTCTGAACGCAATAGAGTGACAATTGCGATATTACCTAGGGATAGGGATAAAGGACTGCAGATTCTTATTATGCTAGCTTCATGCTTAATCTAAAAGGGATTACTAAGGGATTAGGATTCTTAAATTAGGTTAAAGGGTTAAATGACCAAGGAATCAGGGTTTAACTATATTAGAAAAGCATAAATATGGATCATTACATTAAATAGAGTTAAATCATCAATTCAATTACATAGAGTGAACTGCGGTGATTGTGCTTTACCATAATTATTCTTAAGTCCTGATCAACATTTAAATTACATTGTTTTTAATCTTCTTTTATTTACAATAATTAAATCCAAACCACAATTCAATTCTCTCAATAATTTCATTCCTTCTCCAATATTCAGAATCATAAATTACAATTAATATTAGTGCCTCAATCCTCGTGGAGACGATACTTTCTTATCACTTTATTACTTTGAACGATCAGTGCACTTGCCGTGTCACAATAAACGCTCCCCTATTACCCAAGAAGAACAGACGCAAAGCGAATCGCATCCTCAACGACATGTTGACCCTCTACCCATTCGTAGTTCAACACAAGGCTACTGAATGGAGAGGCGTAACACGATGCAATCCTCTTGTCGACCGCATCAGGGAAGTCGACATCCCGTTCGGTTGGAAACCTCTACACCTAGAGAGGTATGACGGCACCACTGACCCGGACGAACATCTTGATGCTTTTCTCTCACAGGCAAATCGCTACACTAACAATGACGCCATACTATGCCGAAGGTTACATTCAGATGGAAGAAATGTCGAAGTTCCGCAATGAAGTTCGACAAGTTGGACAGAAGCGCGAAAAACATGAGGTACCCATCACGGTCGACCCCCAGAGGACCGACAAGAAGCAAAGGCCGTATAAGCCACAACTTCTCCCCAAAGGACCCAGGTTCGAGAGATACACTCCCCTGACGGTCAATCAAGCCATGATCATGGATGAAGCCTTCAACACGGAGGTTCAGGTGACATTGCCACCTCCCTCGAAACAAGGAGGAAACCCTAATAGGTATTGTCGTTACCATCGCAGCACTGGCCATAGCACTGAGGACTGCGTGGCATTAAAGGATGAGATAGAAGAACTTATCCAAGCAGGGCACTTATCAAGGTTTGTGAAAATACCTGATAATCCCCCACCAGTACATAGGCAAGAAGAACGATGAGAGGATCGCTTCAGAAACAATGACAGACGCAGAGATGGTGCAGAAGATAGAGGGAGGCAATGACAACCGCAACCATGACACGAGCGTCAACCCCCTCGCCAACAGGAAGAGGAACCCGTCCAACATATTCGCGGTGTAATTCATACCATTGCGGGCGGTTTCTCATATGGAGGATCATCAAGTCAGTCTCGCAAGAGACATTTGCACTCCATCCGGGATATTGACATAAATTCTGTCAACATTCTCCCAATGCAGAGTTTACCTCCTTTACATTCACAGATGTTGACTTTGAGGGAATTAACCCTATCCACCAAGATGACCCCATGGTTGTTTTCCTCATAATCGCCAATTTCATGGTGACAAAGGTGCTCATCGATCAGGGCAGCTCGGCTGATGTCTTATACCTAAAGACCTTTTAGAAGCTGAAGATTTCATCAACAACTATACATCCTTGCTCAGAACCCTTCCTGGGCTTTGTAGGAGAAAGGGTCGACACCTTGGGATATGTCGACCTAATGACCACCTTTGGTCAAGGTTCACTAACCAAGAGCTTTACAGTCAAGTACAACATTGTGGATGCCGACACATCATACCTGGTCCTGATAAGTAAAAAGACTCTCAACAAGCTAGGAGCTATTGTCTCTACACCTCATCTAAAGATGAAGTTTCCTACCATGACAGGGGAGATTGTCACTGTGAAAGAAGACCAGAAGCAGGCTAGATAGTGTTATGTCGAAAGCCTTAAAGTGTTACCATATCCTTCTAACAAGAGGTCAGACAAACATGGTACCACTTCGGGGGGCACTACCCGGGTCATGAATATAGATAGAGAGTACATTCCCTGTACACCGATGGTCTACTTTACAGATCAGCATGGTGACACATTCGACGTGAATCCGCACGATGATAATATCGACAAAGGACCAAAACCAATCAAAGAATTAGTTAAGCTGTAACTCGAGCCCAAACCCGGACAGTGCACATAGCTTAGCAAAGAGCTCACTAGTCACGAGTACAGGCATATAGCAGACGTACTTCGCAAGAATGCAGTAAAAGAAGAAGTACTATGCCACAAGCTGGCGATATGTCCACAAGCCAAACCCATAGCACAGAAGAAGTAGAATATGGGAGAAGAAAGGCGGAAAGCAGTAAAAGAAGAAGTAGAAAAACTTCTTAAAGCCAACTTTATCAGAGAAGTCAGGTATTCTACTTGGCTCGCTAACGTTGCCATGGTCAAAAAAGCCAGTGGCAAGTGGCGCATGTGCACCGATTTCACAGACCTCAACAAGGCATGCCCTAAGGACGCATATCCATTACCCAACATCGACAGACTAGTCGATAGGGCATCCGGGTTTCACATCTTGAGTTTCCTGGATGCATATTCTAGGTACAATCAGATCAGAATGCATACCTCGGACGAAGAAAAAATGACCTTCATCACTGAAGATGCCAACTACTGTTACAGGGTCATGCCCTTTGGTCTAAAAAATGCAGGGGTTACATACCAGCAACTGATGGACAACGTCTTCAGAAGGCAGATCGGACGCAATGTCGAGGTCTATGTGGACGACATGGTCGTCAAGTCTCAGAGTGTAGCCCAACATGTAGCAGATCTCGAAGAGGTATTCGAAGAGGTTCGAAAGTATGACATGCGTCTTAACCCCGAAAAATGCATATTCGGGGTAGGCGGAGGCAAGTTCCTTGGTTTCACGATCACACACCAAGGTATTGAAGCCAACCCAGACAAGTGCTCAGCCATATTACAAATGCATAGCCCGGCTAACGTCAACGAAGTTCAGAAGCTGAACGAAAGACTAGCCGCATTATCCAGATTCCTTCAGAAACTTGCTGAGAAAGCAAAGCCCTTTCACAAGCTGCTCACCAAGACAACACCATTCCTTTAAGATGACACCTGTGAGCAGGCTTTCGAGGCGTCCAAGAAGACAATTGCTGCACCACTTGTCTTGAGCCGACCTCGACAGGAGGCACCATTGCTCTTATACCTCTCAGTGGCAGACGAAGCCGTCAGCTCGGCACTCGTCCAAGAAGAAGGGAAGCACCAGCTCCCTATCTACTTCACTAGCCGCATGCTATATAATGCCGAGAAGCGCTATCAAATGATCGAGAAGATAGCCTTGGCATTAATCACCTCCGCCAGACGCCTTAGGCCTTATTTCCAAAGTCACCAAGTGATAGTTAGAACTAACTATCCCATCAAACAGGTACTGCGGAAACCAGAATTGGCAGGCCGGATGGTGGCATGGTCAGTCAAATTGTCAGAATTTGACATTCGATATGAGCCACGTGGTCCTATGAAGGCACAGTTCATGGCGGACTTCCTAGCAGAATTCACCGGGAAGGATAAGACCACCCCAGACTGGTGGAACCTTTAAGTGGATGGAGCATCCAACGTACAAGGAAGTGGAGCAGGCATCATACTTGAAGGACCCGGCAGCATCTCGCTGGAGCAAGCTCTTAAGCTTAACTTCAAGGCCTCCAACAACCAAGCCGAGTACGAGGCACTCATAGCAGGACTCAAACTCACAAAAGACGTTCGGGCTCAATGTTTGAGGTGCTACTCTGACTCATAGCTCATCCAGGGACAGATAGCAGACAAGTAACAAACCAAGAAAGCTATACTCCTCCAGTATTATCATCTGGCCAAGACTCTCATTGACAGTTTTGAGTGTTTTGAAATGTACCACATACCACGAGAGAGTAACACCAGGGCCGACTTGCTATCTAAGATGGCCAGTACCAAAAAGACAGGGCACCTCAAAACCATCATCCAAGAAACACTCCAAAAACCCACCATTGACACCCCAGCGGTAATGGCTGTTGAATTGGAGGAACTCACTTGGATGACCCCTTACAGAGCCTTTCTCGTAAGGGAACACTCCTAGCAGATCAAAACGAGGCTCAACGTCTAAAGTGGAAAGCCAGCTACTACGTCATCATTGACGATGAGTTATTCAAAAAAGGGATGACAGCGCCTCTACTCAAGTGCCTGGACAGCTCACAGGTAGATTATGTCCTGAGGGAACTTCATGAAGGAATATGTGGACTCCATACAGGAGGACGATCCTTAGCCACCAAGGTAGTACGAGCAAGATACTACTGGCCGACACTTAGGACAGATGCCTTTCAGTTTACATGAAAATGCAAAAGGTGTTAGGAGTTTGCAGACATCCCACGGATTCCCCCTGACAACCTTCATACCAACTCCTCTCCTTGGCCCTTTGCTATGTGGGGCATGGACATCTTAGGGCCATTCCCCCGAGCTCCAAGGATGGTCAAGTTCTTACTGGTGGCAATCGACTATTTCACCAAGTGGATCGAGGCAAAACCACTACTAGAGATTACAGCCAGTGAAGTTGAAACCTTTACTTTGAAACATCTCATATGTAAATATGGTCTACCTTATGCTATCGTTGCTGACAATGGTACGCAGTTCAAGGCACAGACCTATGAAGATTTCCTCACACAACTGGGTATCAAACACCTGGTCACCTCTGTTGAACATCCCCAAACCAACGGTCAGGTGGAAGCAGCAAATAGAGTTATTCTCCGAGCCCTTCACACTAGACTTGACAAGTCCAAAGGTCTCTGGAGGGAGGAACTACCCAGCATACTGTGGGCATACCATTGTACACCTCAAAGCACTACGAAGGAAACTCCTTTTTGCCTGACATATGGCACTGACGCCATGATCCCTGTCGAGCTAGGGGAACCTTCTACCAGAGGGATGCTTTTTCAGGAACAGTGCAATGAGGACAACATGAGGGTTGAGCTGGAAACGAGTGAAGAACTTTGAGATATAGCCAGAATCAAGGACGAGGCGGCCAAGCTCCGCATGACAAGAAGATATAACTCCAAAGTTCAACCCCAAACTTTTCAACCAGGCGACCTAGTCTGGCGCGTCCGGAGTGAAACCCGAAAGGATCCCCGTGCAGGCAAGCTTGGACCAAACTGGGAAGGCCCATTCAGAGTTGTCACCAATCTGGACAACGACGCCTACAAATTGCAGGAACTCGATGGTAAAGACATTCCAAGAACTTGGAATGCTACCCACCTGAAGTTCTATTTCAGCTAAGGAGCTCAAGGCCGGATGACATACTCTTTTTCCTATTCAAGTCCTTTTTTCCCACCGGGTTTTTGCTTGAAAGGTTTTAACGAGGCCCATCTGAGGAATAAACAGAGGGAATATGTACATTAAATGCCATATTAATAAAACATATACCTCTCATATTTTATTTACGTCAATATTTCAGGATTTTGACTATGTTCAGGAATTATCGCTTGATTATTCTCCTCGGTCCAGCTCCGACATAAACCCAGGATCATGTCTTGATACTTGTCAAGGTCCGCCCTTGGCAAGCCTTAATAAAATCCAGGACGGACGCGTCCTAGTAAACTCTAAAGGTCTGAAAAATCCTAAGTTTTCTCATGGGAGGACCATTAGTAAGTCCGGGATCCGTCTTGGCACAAAGACCCGGGGTCCGTCCTCAGAAGAAGGTTAATAAATCTATGTAATTGGTGGACCTTAGCAAGTCCGGGATTCATCTCGGCACGAAGACCCGGGGTCCGTCCTCAGAAGAAGGTTAATAAATCCATGTAATTGGTGAACCTTAGCAAGTCCGGGATCCGTCTCGGCATGAAGACCCGGGGTCCGTCCTCGGAAGAAGGTTAATAAATCCATGTAATTGGTGGACCTTAGCAAGTCCGGGATCCGTCTCGGCAGGAAGACCCGGGGTCTGTCCTTGGAAGAAGGTTCATAAATCCATCTAATTGGTTGACCTTAGTAAGCCCGGGATCCGTCTCGGCAACCCAGGAATCCGTTCTTGGCCATTCACAGGTTCGTAAAACCAAACTACGGTAAACCGTCAAGGTTCATAAACCCTAAAGCTTTGGTCGACCTCCTAAAAATCCAGGGTGGACGCACCATGGTATGCTCTCAGCAGCTCCCAAACCCAAGATCATGTCTTGGTAAATCTTGACAAAACCTAGCATGGACAACTCCACTGGTATCAGCTTTGACAAACATGAGATACAACTATGTCTACCCTCGACATATGTTATCATTGTCATATTTCTTCCTTACAGGAACATAAAGCCCAAGATGCACACTTGCCACACAAAGGCCGGGGTCTGCCCTCGGTCTCCTAAACCCAAGAAAACTCTCTTGGTATTATTACAGACTATGGAACCCGGACACGATCGACCATAGTTATCATCAGATTTTGGCAAGGTCCATCCTTGACTGGCATAGTTATCAACAATCCCGGATAACTTAGGTCAACCATAGTTATCATCAGATTTTGGCAAGGTCCATCCTTGACCGGCATAGTTATCAACAATCCCGGATAACTTACAACTTTCAAAGCTCGAGGACCATCCGTGGTCAACCTCGTATTCACCCCATTATCCATTACGGAAACATGGGGTATTTAAAGCTTTACTCTGATGATTTTAGTGCTCACAAATTCTATTCGTGCAGGATTACGAGCCATATAAAAAACAAGGAAATATCTTTGATGTATCAAAGTCCAAGGCTCCCTTGGCATGCTAAAACCCAAGAAACATTCTTGGTACTAACTTCTATGGAAACTCAGCACCATAGACTCATCTATTTTGCAGGAATAATTTTTCGAGGTTCGCCCTCCACAATTTAAACCCAAGAAAATTCTTGGTACTCTCACCTGGTAGCAACCTCGACAGAAGAGTCCACCCTTGACATTGTAAACCCAAGAATCACTCTTGGTACTTTTTCTCTGCAGAATATTGATAAACCGGGTTAGAAACTCAGCCATTGGAAAGCGTTCAGCATGGATGTCCATGGTCAAGCCTTGACATTTCTAAGTCTAAGATACACTCTTAGCATGGGAACCTCGATAGGCAAAGCTAAAGACTTAGCCATTTTGTTAAAACAGAAGACCGGCATTACTTCAATCATTTGATAACCCAGCATTATTTCAAATACTTGATAATTCGGCAAGTAATATTGATACGTCAAATCACTTGAACAACAAGACATTACTGTAACATGGTATGATGACAAATATTATGCAAGTATAACATGCAATGCAAAGAGCTTGACGAAGATGAAGAAACGAGAAATATTTTCATTAAAATAGTGGAAACTTTACATGGCTATCCCGGCCAAAAGTACAAAAAAAAAAACAAATTAAAAGAAGCATAAAGCAGCCTATACATCAGCTGCATCACTAGCATACTCCTCAGCAGAATTGAGCTCCTCTTCATCGACCAAGGCACCATTCTTCACATCCTTGAAAGGATCAAATCGACCCAAGTCAATGTCTTTCACAAAGAGATCGGCTTGGCGAACTGCCTTGGAGAAGCCCTTCTCATGCTGCTCCACTCCTTCCCGCTTATACATCTTCTACTCTTCGTCAAGCTCCTTGTTAACTGCCATTTCAACATTGAGCTCGGCGTTAGCCTTCTTCAGCTTTTCCTCCAAACTCGCTACCTTTTCAGCAAGCTCCATCTCGGCAGTAAGTCCATCCTCGGCATCCCTCAGCTTGGCCTCAAGCTCAGCCACCTTCTTCGCCAACTCCTCCTTCTCAGCCAAAAGCCTTGTTAGCCTTAGCAGCAGTTGCTATACTAAGGGTGACCAGCTCATCGCCATCAAGTCTAATCCGCAACAGCTTGGACAAAGCCTCACCAGTTCTCATGGACAGTTGATGGTTACACCGGATAGCCTCGACAAATGCCACCACGGCGCTACTCAACTGGTTGCGCTCTAACCGCCAGGCACCACGAAACACCCTTCAGCTTGTGGTACTCCTGCTCTAGAGAGGGCGCCTTGCCCATGGCTTCCTGATACACTTGCCTTTGCTTCTTTATAATGGCAAGTCTTCTTTGCAGGAAAAGCTCAGCGGCGTCAAACGAGCGTTGAGGACCGGCCGACCTAATCAAATTTCTGTCAAAAGGGGTTGGCAATCCTCGGTCAAGCCTATGCCCAACACTCCATAATGAGTCAACCTCCCTGGGAGCACTTAGAAACTCCAAAGGGATGACAGGGCGGGCAGCAGGTGGTGGCATTGCAGATGGAGGAGGCGGAGAAGGAGAAAGAGTAACAGGACGGGAGGTAGACGGAGTCAGACCGGCAATCATGGGAGGCACAAAAGGGACAACAGTAGGCGGAGTCGGGGTCACAACCACAGGTGTAGTGGGAGTAGCAGCAGTGGCAGCAGGTGAAGGAGCCCGGACAGGAGGAGGTGAAGTCGGCATTAACCCGACAGCTTCCCTCAATGCACGCAGGCCACGAGGAGCATGGGTGGCCCTAGACTTCTTGCGGCCAGACATCCCGGCACCTTCATCCCTTTTTCTCTTTGCCAACTCGACAGGGGAAGAGCCAAGGAACGCAATGGCTACCTCAGAAGTGCCAACCCAGATAGTCGGTCGACTCTCTTCTTCAGCTGAGGGGAATAGGGGGTGGCCCGACATCTCCACCTACATTGCGTACCAATGGCCTCCATTGAAAATTGCCTATGATACCTGCGAAAATACAAAAACACGAAAGTATCAAGTGTTAGAATTTGCACACCAGAAAAACAGAGAAGTTATAAGGAATGAATGTTACCGTCCAGTGCGGCAGAGGGATCATTGGCCGAAGGCAGCGACATAATAGATCGCGCATCTAGCGAGTCCGGCAACAACTCTAAGGTTGCCTTGTCAGACCTCTCCACAAGGGTCAGCATGTCCTCATCAAAAGACCTGAACTTGGTAGGGTCAGCCTGCCAGTAGAAGGGAAAGCGAGCTTCCCCATCTCTATTGTGCATTAATGGCAACCCATCAACCACGACACCACTTTCGCTGACCTTGAAGAATCGATCCTTGAAGCGGCGAAAGACGTTGGTGTCTACCTCGAACAGCTTTTTTGAGACCCTGTGCAAGGAGACCCAAGCAACCTTCTCGGATAACTTGGTTTGAAAGAAAAAGCAGAAGAGAGGAACAGTGGCACGAATGTGCAGATGAGAACATAAAATCTCAAAGGCCTGCACCACTGCCTAACTGTTAGGGTGAAGTTGGGAGGAGGCTACATTCAAGTGCTCTAGCAGAGCACATTGAAAGAGAGAGAAGGGAAGGACAATACCCAACACCTCAAAGAGGCATCGGTACATGAAAAAGAAGGACAGAGCGCCTGGCGCTGCCCTCAAGCAGGGAAAATCATCTTCCCCGCAAGGCTCGATGACGACCTTGCCGAGCAAAGCACATTTACAGAAACTGTAGAGTTCATGGAGGAACGGTACTTAAACACGTCCTCCCTTACCCACTCATAGCCACACATGACTGAATCAGTCGATGGCGACCCAACACCGGGGCTGCGACGCACGCGCAAGGAGGCTCTAACGCCTCCAGGGCTATTTTGCCTCATCATTCCCGAAGAAGAAGCAGGGATGATGGTGAGCAGTAAAGGTTCATCCACCCTTGCCTGCTGACGAGGACGAGAAGTGCCTTCACCAGCTCGACGAGAACTCACCCTCCTCTCAGAGGAAGAAGATGATCCGTCTGAAACTCCTCCATGGGTGTTTTCCTCCGAAGAGTCACCCACAGAGATGACCTCACGCATAATGTGCTGCTTTATTGAACCATCGGAGTCACTACCACCCATTTTTGTTACCTTGAGAAGAAGCAAGAAGTGTGAAGAAGAAGATTCAAAAAAGCAAAAGCACAAGAATGGCGGTGAAAATCGCAGAAATCTCCTTTATTTAAAGGCACAGTGAATGTCGACGATTTTTGGGCAGGATTTCGAAATGTCCCCTAGAAGCTTGCGTCACGATTGACCACATTTACCCACTGCTGCATGATCTCCAGAACGTATCCACTCTCCGAGTGACACATGTGCGCGGCTAATGGTGCGTGGGCGGCACACGACTAATAGCATTAATGAAGATATAACACATATTTTCAACAATCACATCAGACAGTCACATTTTGGCAGAATTCATCAACCTTGACTCTTCATTTACTTACCATGCTCAGACCTGTCATTATCCTCGACGCTTCACTTACCTGCCAAGATCAGTCTTATTTACTAAAAGACAAAATAGTCCGCCTTGGACAGCTCAGTATTTACAACCTGGACTACCTTGTCCAGGATCAACCATCAACACAATCTGAGCCTAAGAGCTTCTCTTGGCATAAACCCAAGGTCCGCCCTTGGTACCTTACAAAACCCTAGGTCCGCCCTTGGTACTTTATGAAACCCAAGGTCCGCCCTTGGTACTTTGCCAAATTCAAGGTCTGTCCTTGGTCCAAGGTCTGTCCTTGGTAATTTGCAGGTTCACAAATCCAAACTACGCTGAACCATCATGGTTCGTAAGTCTAAAGTTTTGGTCAATCTCAACAAGGCTACTGACCTCGACACATGACACCGCTCATCTACCCTCGGGGGCTCATAGCACTTGTTATACTACTATGACACTGGACATTCTCCACCGACACTCTTTCATCCTTTTTCGCCCATAAATTGGCTCAGAGGCTAGGGGGCTTATGTATAGTCCAAAATAGTAAAATGACACGTGGCCTTCATCATGGAGTCATTGTACACGTGGACACCATACACATCAACACTGTCACATTAAATAAGTGCTTATTCATCCTTCATGTGTCAACCTGGACATCCTTCATGTGTCAACCTGGACACACGTGTCCAGGTTTCTTATCAGCCTTGTTACAGGAACACGGACACAAATCTGCTATAGGAGCGCGGACACCAACAATATTATCTTCTTATTAACAACATATCCAATATACTGGGATATTCAAATAGGTGCAACCACCTTATCTTATCATATCCTAACAGGTCAAGCTGTTATTTATCTACAAATAACAGTATATCAATAAAATACACATTATCTTATATTTAAATTAGATAACTGCCTACTATTATCTGTTATTATCTTATCAACAGATTATCAACAAAGAAAGGCCCAAAGCCCACACTCCACACTATAAATACAACCTTACAGGTTCTCTCTAACTCACTCTATATTCACTCAACACTTGATTCAGACTTGAATGCTTTACTCAAGTTATTCATTCTCTACATCTTATACTAAGTCCTCACACTCAGTTATTTCTTATAAATTAATGTACTTACTTGAACGTCGGAGTGTTTTTCCTTTGTTTTGTAGGTTCCTCCTCTAAGCAAAGCTTACATATTATCCGACGTGCAGAATTTGGAGTCCACATTGGTTACGCCTACCTCATACGTGGAATTTCCAGATTTTGATAAGAACACATTCTAATTCTAATAATAAATGCACATGCAGTAAGAATAGCCAAGTTGGAAGACACAAATAATGCCATGGCTTTAAACTCAAATAATAAGACAAAAATCATGCATTATAACAGGTATTGGTCGCTTAAAATTAAGTCAAATATTCATTAACGATGCATTTGACTCTACGTTGAACAGAACTCTACTATGGTTTCTTTCCTTCTGGTGAGGCATTCAAATTTTATACTTTCACTTTCACATGTCAAATTTATGGGTAGTAACATTTTATTCATTTTATTTTACACGGAATCTGTGACTCTATCAAAGAAGCTGAGACGAGAAGACATATAAATACAAAAGTCTAGCAGAAAAACAAACACAACAATTAAGTATACATTTCATTTATTAACAAATTTAAAGTATATTTAGAAAAGAAGACACTGATTGAATAACTAATACAGTAACAAAGATAATTTTCTTTCACAAAAAGATTAAAAAAAATCAATACAACACCCAGAACACACACAAAGAAAAGTTGAAAATTTAGTCTAGGATTAAGAATAAAGATTATTCCGTAGTACATTCTATATTTTAGGTAAAGCACTAATATGCACAGTGCTAGTGGAAGCATATAGAATTATATCCTTCGTTAATATTAGCAGTACAATGGAAATAGCTAATTAGCTATATGATTTGTGAGCCTTGAACAACCACTAAACTCATTGTGAATGGCGTAGTGTCAGACAGTAGTGTGTGTATAGAATCAAAAGATCAGATAAGAATTAATTTTCCAATGCACCTCTCCGTCACGTCGTTAAACTGCACTAGATACATACTTCACTGAAAGTATCCAACGTAAGCAAGTAACTTATTTCTAACTACCGTCTATTTTATAATTTATATCTATTTACAATATTTTGAAAGAGTTACGTTAACTTGAAGAATGAAGATTATTTGCTCTGATGCTGTACATAATTAAATTACAAGGTGCAATTAAGATCAGATGATAGGTTAAGATTTGGTTTTTGTGTGTAGTCCAATGTGCAAAGGAGGTTGACATAATCCTAAGTAAGTAGTTTTTATTCTGGTCTTAATTATAAGATTATTTTCAAAAAGTTATTTATATTTTTTATAAGATATTTTTTAATTTTTAGATTATTAATTTTTTTAACATATTTTTATTTAATTATTTTTCTATAAACAGCAAAAGAGAGAAAAAAATAATTTAAAATAATAATATAAATAATTAATAAATTTAATATGATAAATATTTTTTTATAAATAAATTAAAAGAATCTTATAGTTAAAAAGACACAAAAATTACCTCGAACCCAACTGATAAGAAGTAAAACTTGCATATTAATTTTACAAAGTTCAACGGCCACTTCAGTGTTAATTCGCATCACCTGTTACCTCGAGCACTGAGCACGTTGTTCAGTCTCACACACTCACCCTCATGCGAAGAAGAAGCATATTTAATTGTTTTGGTAAAGTTGGAGTATGAACGAAACTTTATAATTTAACTGTTTCGGAGTAGGACATGGCAAATCCTAATTTGTTTTTACATATTATTTAGTGTCTTTATCTTTATCCTCCTTAATGTTATTATGTTTTGCAGTTTATCGTTTCTCGTAGCTCTTTTGCATAGTTTTCTGATTCAAACCATATTTAATTGTTTAATACGTGACTTTTTATTTTTATTTTTGGTAAAAACAGTTGCTGGTTTTTACAAGTTAATGTGCTGTTGCACTTCGCGACTTGAATTTTATGAGATGTTGTAATGTTGTTGATCTTAATGTCCTGGTTGTTGTTACTAAAATTGAAACTATACTTTCTTTATCCTCGTTATTATGACTATGGAGAATCAGCAATATTTAAGTACTGTTATATAGTATGTTAATTACTTATCAGCTTCCACTTTATTTTATGATGAAATTGCCCAAGTCTCCAAGTCTTATCATCAGCGTTAAAAGCAAATTAAAATTGATTGAGATGATAAACTATATAGACGCGTAGAAAGGCCATGTTATGGAGATGAATGCCCATTGACACTGAGCACTGTCATATTTTGTTGAAATGGACGATACAGAATCCAATTACACACAAAAGGGTTGACTGCGCGACTCAAAGTCAAATACTTGCCCCTTCAGAAAATAACAAAAACTTTTGATCTTTTAACATTGTTTCCTGGAGCTGGCTAGGATATTAGAAGTCTTGTATATATGACACAAGGATATTAGAATGTGAGTTTGAATCTAACTCAACCCTAAAAGTTAGCTTAAGGGGTGAGGGATGTCCCCCACTTATATACTTTATCTTGACATTATCTCTAGTCGATGTGGGACTTGGGTCTTTCCCAATACACCCCCTCACGCTCAGGACTTGGTGCGTGGATAATATGGTGGATGACTCGATAATGGATCTAGGATAGACTCTAATATCATCTTAGAATGTGAGTTTGAACCTAACTCAACCCCAAAAGCTAACTCAAGGGGTGAGGGATGTCCCCCACTTATATACTTTATCTTGACACTATCTCTAGTCGATGTGGGACTTGGGTCTTTCCCAATAAAGGAGAACATCACATTTAAAATTTGAAGAGTTATGGCATTATATAATTATTTTATATCAAATATATAGCAAGTATTTTCTCAGAAATCAAATATAAGTAAAAAAGAAAACGTATATAATGGTAGAATACATGATATGAACCAATACGGAGGTTCATTATTTTTTTTACGGATTGTCCTTAAAAAACTTATTGTTATAACAAAGAAAAAATGCTCTTGAAAAGAAAATGTGCAAACTTTATGTATAATGTAACGCAAAAGAATGTATTGCACAAAGAGGAAGTTAAAACAAGCAAAGCATGCAACTTAACAAAAACTTAGCGTCATAGGCAAGGTACACGCCAAGTGTTTGATGAAACGAAACAAAGATAAATATAATATGAAGAAGAGTGCAGAATGAGTTTAATAAGAACAAAATGTTGAAAATAAAATAAAAGCAGAAAAGACAAGAAATGGAAGAAGACATCACACCTATGAAGAGTGATAAGTCTCGTGGGGATTCGCCACAAAGGTTATAAAAACTTTTGAGAAGAACCAAGGTTTGGTCTAATCAAGAACCCAAGAGAAACTTTCTCTCAGACAACTCTTTAGAGTGCAAAGTTTTTATTCGATTCAAATGTATCTACATAAGACAAATGAATGACTATTTATAGACAATAACTGGTGTATCTCTCCTCTTTCTTTCCAATATGGGACTTTAGCTACATATTCCTAATTCAAAATTTCACTATACACAAAGTCTAAACAAAAGGTAATTTTTGTCCATAACTTTGTGTTGAATTTCATGTCCAATTTTCATCATCATAGATGCAAAATTAAGACTTTAGACTAGTACTACAACTTGTAGGAAATCTTAGGAGCTTTCAAACGCATCAAAGAACTCCTAAAACGGACATCTATAACTCAAGTTATGTTCAAAACATTGGAGCAATCTAGGCTCTTCACTCATTGATCGTCTTTGGACTCTTTACTCATTTGAATCAATTGGAGCAATCAGAGCTATTCTTCTGGGTTGGTCTTTGGATTCAAGGCAAGGTTGGTATCTTAGCCTAATGCTTGAGAAAGGAAGTAGTTCACTTCATGACCCAATACTTCTTGTGCTTCCTTTGATCTTGCCCTTGTCATGGGGCCTCTCAATCCTTGTAGTGTACTATTGGGATTTTGACCCGTTAGACTTTATTGGTGAGAGGATTGAACCCATACATAATCTCAAAGGGAGAACAACTAGTTGTAGAATTGACAATCCTATTATAAGCATATTCAACAAGAGGCAAACGTTCCTCTCATGTCTTAACATTTTTCTTGATGATTGACCTCAACAAGGTTGAAAGGGTTCAGTTCACAACTTCGGTTTGCCCATCTATTTGTGGGTGGAAAGTGGTGGATGAAAGGAGCTTAGTAGCCTATTTATTCCAAAGGGTCCTCCAAAAATGGTTAAGGAACTTAGAGTCCCTATCGGAAACAATACTTTGGGGCATCCCATGGAACCTCACTATGTCTTTGAAGAACAAATCTGCCATGTGGGTGGCGTCATCTACCTTATGGCAATGTATGATGCGAGCCATCTTTGAAAACTTATCCACAACCACAAAAAGGGAATCCTTTCCTCTTTTAGTTCGAGGCAAACCAAGCAAAAAGTCCATAGACAAATCGGTCCAAGGAGAATTGGGAACATGAAGAGTAGTGTATTGGCCATGTGGCAAAACTTTTGATTTAGCCCGTTTACAAACTATGTATCTAGCACACAACTTATGCACATCACGTCGCATGTCGGGCCAATAGAAATGCTCATGAAACATATCCAAAGTCTTTTGTATCCCAAAATGACCCATCAGTCCCCCCCTTATGTGCTTTTCTCAAAAGGAGTTCACATAAAGAACATTCAGGCACACACAAATATTTTTCTTTGAAAAGAAACCCATTATGCCTAAAATACCCATCATGCACCCCCTTTTCACACACAATATATATCTTGGCAAAATCACCATTATGCACATACAATTCCTTAATGTGTTCAAAACCAAGCAACTTTGTTTCAAGCATTATAAGCAAAGTATATCTCCTAGAAAGAGTATCGACCACAACATTCATTTTCCTTCCTTGTGTTTAATGACATAAGGAAATTGTTCTAGAAATTCAACCCATTTAGCACGCTTTTAATTGAGCTTACCTTGTCCTTTCAAATATTTGAATGATTCATGATCACTATGGATAACAAACTGTTTGGGCAAAAGGTAATGTTGCCAAGTATGAAGAACCCTTATGAGCGCATACAATTCCTTATCATAAGTGGAGTAATTCAAAACAACACCATGCAACTTTTCACTAAAGTATGCAATAGGATGACTCCCTTTTAACAAAACAGCCCCAACACCCATATTTGATGCATCACATTCAAACTCAAAAGATTTGGAAAAATTGATCAAGGCAAGTATGGGTGCATGAGTTAATTTTTCTTTTAGGGCATTAAAACTCCTCTGTTGGGCCTCCCCCACTTAAAAGTCACATTTTTTAACCACTTCATTCAAAGTCGCAACTAGGGTGCTAAAGTCTTTCAGAAACCGCCTATAGAAACTAGCCAACCCATAAAAACTTCTCACTTCACTCATAGATTTTGGGGTAGGCTACTCTCTAATAGCTTTTATCTTTTCTTCATCCACTTGGACTTTGGAACTTACCACAAAGCCTAGGAAAACTACATGATCACTACAAAAGACACATTTTTCTATATTAGCATACAACTTTGTATTTATAAGCACATGCATAACAACCCTAAGGTGTTCAATATGCTCTTCTAATGTCATGTTATAGATGAATATGCCATCAAAGTACACAACCACAAACTTTCCCAAAAACTCCCTTAAAACATGATTAATGAGTATCATAAAAGTACAAGGAGCATTTGCAAGTCCAAAAGGCATCACCAACCATTCATACAAACCAAACTCTGTTTTGAAAGTTGTTTTCCACTCATCCCCTTCCTTTATACCAATTTGATGGTACCCACTTTTTAAATCAACTTTAGAAAACATGCACCATACAATTCATTAAGTAAATCATCAAAATGGGGAATAAGGTGTCTATATTTAATAGTTATATTATTAACAACTCTACAACCAGTACACATTCGCCGAGTGTCATCCTTTTTAGGAACAAGGATTAACGGGACAACACAAGGGGTTAAATTTTCTCTTACCCAACCTTTTTGCAGCAGCTCCTCAACTTGTTTTTGTAACTCTTGTGTCTCTTGAGGGTTGGACCGATAAGCAGGTCTATTGGGCAAAGAGGCCCTCGACACAAAATCCATTTGGTGTTCAATCCCCCTTAAAGGAGGTAAACCGAGTGGGACATTCTTTGGAAACAAATCTCCAAATTCCTGCAAGAGAGAATCAACAACACTAAGAAGAGGGTTAGCGTTAGAATTCAAATACAAGTCCTTATACATGTATATGTACATTTCTTGTTTTGCCAAACATGCCCTCTTGATATCACTCTCCCTAACAAATAAGTTTTCTATCCTTCTCTCAAGCACAAGAGTTTGGTTATTATCATGCTTTTCATATTTAGCTTTAGAAATCTTTTTTTCTAGTTTTATTTTATTTTCAAAGCAACTTGATCTTGGAACACCCCTTTAGGAGAAAGTGGTACAAGTGTTATTTTTCGAGAATCATGAGAAAAAGAAAACTTATTAGTAAAACCATCATGAATAGCATGCTTATCAAATTGCCAAGACCTTCCAAGCAAAATATGGTCGACCTCCATAGGCAAAACATCACACAAAACATCATCCTTGTACTTACCAATGCAAAAACTTACCATCACTCGTTGATTAACAACCAACTCACCATTCTCACTTAGCCATTGGAGCTTGTATGGGCGTGGATAAGATTTGGTACTAAGATTGAGTTTTCTCACCAAGCGAGTTCTTGCCACGTTGGTGCAACTTCCCCCATCTATGATCAAGGAGCACATTTTCCCTTCAATGATACATCTTGTGTGGAAGATGTTTTCTCTTTGACTTTGGTCATCAACCACAATCTGGTTTCCCAAGAGTCTCCTTACCATTAACAAGTCACCTTCCAGAGCATAAGCTTCACAATCATCTTTCTTTTCACTTGCAGGTGTTTTTCAGGGCATGAGTCACTAGAAATGTTCCCATTGTCCCTCAACACCATGACACGCTTATTGGGGCATTGTGAGGTGATGTGCCCATTGCCCAAGCACTTAAAGCACTTGATGTTCATAGCCTTTTGAGTGACAGAAGAAGAAACATTATTAGTAGAAACCAAAGGACTACAGTTTTTAGAGATTTTACCTTTCTTGGGCCATGCAGTTGGATCTTCTTTGGGTTGCCTATCTTTCCAAGAGGAATGCTTGAAGCTTGAATAAGGTTTTTGGTTAGAATACCTACTTTTGAGTTGTTGCTCAACTTTGATCGATTGATGGACTAAGTCCCTAAGCTTGACATAATGTTGTAGCTCCACAACATCTTGTATCTCTCTATTGAGCTCATGTAAGAAGCGCACCATGGTGACTTTTGGTTCTTCAACAACATTTGCTCGTACCATAGCAACCTCCATCTCCTTATGATGCTCATCCATACGTAGACTCCCTTGAGTGAGTCTATGGAGCTTATTGTGAAGCTCCTTATGGTAAAGGGGAGGAACATATCTTTTTCTCATCATTGCTTTCATCTCTCTCTAAGTATTTACCGATTCATCTCCTATTCTCGTTCTCTCCTTTTTTAGTGGGTCCCACCAAATTAGAGCATAGTATGTAAATTCTATGGCTGCCAATTTCATCTTTTTGTCTTCTCTATAGTTATTGCAATTAAAAAATTGCTTTATTTTCATCTCCTACTCCAAATAAGTCTCGGGATCATTCCTCCCTTGAAATTTAGGTATTTTAATTTTAACCCCATCAACTCATTCATCCCTCTAATTTCTCCTTCTAGGTCTTTCTTCTCTATTATTTTTCCTATACCTTATTTCATTCCTTCGCTTATCTTTATGCCTCCTAGGACTCTCTCTCTCCCTCTTCATCTCCACTATCACTCATTTGAGTGGAGGTTCTAGACCTACACCTTTCTCTTCTATCCATCCTCTTCTCCATCCTCCGATTGTGCTCTAACATTTGAGTAAATTGATTGGCCAACTTGTCTAGGCAAGCTTGCATTGCATCAACTTTAAGGGTAGAGGGGTATTAGAACCACTAACCATCATATAATAGTATGAGAAAAATATGAACATGAGCTCACCACTCTACTCACATGTTTCACTCAAAAAATAACAACTCGTGTTTTCACTCATAAAATGACTTTTGATTTTAATGTAAATGCTCTTGCCTTTCACCATTCTCACTTAGTAATTCTCACAAGAGTTGCTCACTGGATTTGTTGAATGAAAAGAAAACCACAAGGACAACAATCGAAAGGAATTTTAAAAGGTAAACTAGAAAAGGTAACAAAGAAAGACACACTCAATTAAGAAGGCCAAACAAAGACAATACAGAACTAGAAAAAAAAAAGAATAACGTTATAGCACCACAAATAAACTTTCACAATTGTCAGATGAATTAGTGCAAAAGGATTCTCTTATGAAGCAATATATATATATATATATATATATATATATATATATATATATATATATATATTACAACAAGCAACTTAAAAGAAGGCTTCTCTTGTTTTTTTTATAAAAAATTCGTTATCCCTTTTTTTTTTCACTAATGCACATGATTTTTGATTGATGCCCAATTGTGAACAGTAATGGTTCAGTTCAGAATAAGGTGGATAGAATAATGTTGTTACAAAATTAATATAAGAAGAATATAATGAAGTTGTAAATTACGCAAAAGATAAAGAATGAGAAATAAAGGAACAGAATGATAAAGAACAAGAAATAAAAGAACAAAATGATAAAGAATGAGAAATAAAAGAACAAAATGATAAAGAATGAGTAATAAAAGAATGGAATGATAAAGAACGAGAAATAAAATAAGCAAATGATAAAGACAAAAAAATGCAGGAATTAAAGAGCAATACACATAAACACAAGAAATTAATCAATTCTAGGATCCGAGCTCAAGATACCACATGATATGAACCAATACGGGGGTTCATTGTTTTTTTTACGGATCGTCCTTGAAAAGACTTCTTGTTATAACAAAGGAAATATGTTCTTGAAAAGAAAAGGTGCAAGCTTTATGTGTAATTTAGCGCAAGAGAATATATTGCGTAAAGAAGAAGTTAAAACAAGCAAAGCATGCAACTTAATAAGAACTTAGCATCATAGGCAATGTGCACGCCAAGTGTTTGATGAAATGAAACAAAGATAAAGATAAGATGAAAAAGAGTGCAGCGCAAATATAATGAGTTTAACAAGAACAAAATGTTAAAAATAAAATAAAAGTGAAAAAGACAAGAAATAGAAGAAGATGCCACACCTATGGAGAGTGATAATCCCGTGGTGATTTGCCACAAAGGTTATAGAATCCTTGGATAAGAACCAAGGTTTGGTCCAATCAAGAACCCAAGAGGAACTTCATCTCACACAACTCTTTAGAGTGCAAAGTTTTTATTCAATTCAAATGTGTCTTACATAAGACAAATGAATGACTATTTATAGCCAACAAGTGGTGCCTCTCTCCTTTTTCTTTCCAATGTGGAACTTCAGCTAAATATTCCTAATTCAAAATTTCATTAAAACAATGTCTAAACAAAAATCAGTTTTTGTCCATAATCTTATGCTAAATTCCATGTCCAATTTTCATTATCATAGATGCATAATTAGGACTTGAGACTAGAAATACAACTTGTAGGAAATCTTTGGAGCTTTTAAACGCATCAAAGAACTCCTAAAACAGACATCTAAAACTCAAGTTATGTTAAAAACATTGGAGCAATCTAGACTTTTCACTCATTTGAATCAATTGGAGTAATCTGAGCTCTTCTTCCGGTTGGTCTTTGGGCTCAATGCAAGGTTGATATCTTTGCATAATGCTTGGGAAAGGAAGTAGTTCACTTCATGATCCAATGCTTCTTGTGCTTCCTTTGGTATTGTCCTTGTCATGGGACATCGCAATCCTTATAGTGTATTGTTGGGTTTTCGACCCGTTAGACTTTCTTGGTGTTTATCAATAATACATGTAAGTAAAGTTGATATAATTTCACTATATTTTATGATGCCAATTTTTAAATACTTTTAATTTAATTGATAATGTATGTCTGATACTTTTTTTAATATTAATTTTTTATGAAGGAACATTTAGGGAAAAAAATGTTATTAATAAATTAAACAATATTAATTAATGTTTAGTTAAGATAAGTTTTTCTTGTATTTGAAATTTGATTCTAGAGTGGCCGTGAAAAACAAAGCCAAGAAAGAAGCACAAATATAGTTAAGATTGATCATGTAATGTGATAAGAAACCTAGAAACAAGTTGGTTCAAGTGAGCGGGGAAAGAGAATGAAGAAGCACACTGTTACTCTTCCTGTGGATTTGATCATCATAGAAATTCTTCTAAGATTGCCGGTGAAATCTGTTTTGCGTTTCAAGTGTGTTTGTAGGTCATGGCTTTCTCTGATTTCCAATCCCCAAGTTGGGATTTCTCACCATGACCTAGCTGCTGCACCCTCTCATCGGCTTCTTTTCAGATCAAACGATTATTATATTGAATCCGTTGATACAGAGGCACAGCTTGAGAAAGATTCCAGTGGAGTGCATTTGGTTCTCCCTCCTCCATCACCCCCATGCTATCGCTCCTATTATAACTGTTATCATCATGTTCGTATTAAACCCGAGATTTTGGGTTCATGCAGAGGACTCTTACTTTTATTCTATGAGAGAAGCGATGATCTTATTCTATGGAATCCTTCAATGGGTGTTCATAAACGATTGCAAGACGCTAAATTTTTTGAAATGACCCGTGAATATCTCTATGGTTTTGGGTATGATGCATCACAAGATGACTATTTGCTAATTCTTATTTCATGGCCTGTGACTTCATTTCATGACACTAAAACTAATATCAAGGTTTTCTCCCTCAAAACTTATTCGTGGAACATATACGATAGTAATGTTTCATGTAGTGTTTTGGTCGACAATAACGATGGGTCACTCTTGAATGGGGCTATTCATTGGTTGGTTTTCTCCGAGGATAAAAAGGTTCCTATCATCATGGCCTTTGATCTGATACAGAGGAGTTTATCAGATATTCCACTGTTTGATCATTTTGCTATGGAATTTTCTATGATGAAATATCAAGCATTTAGTTTGAGGGTACTGGGAGAAGCTCTCAGTCTGTGTTTCTCGGTCCGAGACACTGCAACCACTGAAATATGGGTGATGAAAGAATATAAAGTG
Organism: Glycine latifolia; assembly: GCA_013407115.1. NCBI lineage: Eukaryota > Viridiplantae > Streptophyta > Magnoliopsida > Fabales > Fabaceae > Glycine > Glycine latifolia. The sequence continues at coordinate 11,905,917 of CM023948.1, read as the reverse complement.
AAATCATCTTGGACTAAGTTCATTGTTATCCCTACTAATGATTGCTTTTCCTTGATATGCATCACCAAGGATGGCGGAATTTTGGGATCAAATATCTATGGAAGATTAGAGAAACGGAATGACAAAGGAGAGTTGCTTGAGGATCTCATGCACCATGGAGAAGAAAGGTTGTACCTAGCCAATCTGCAATCTGCTATGTATAGAGAGAGTCTAGTGTCCCTCCCGAGTGTTATTGGAGGAAACAAGTGAAGATGAGCAACAGTGATAGACAAGGAAAAAAATCAGGGTATGCATTGTTCTCCAATCCTTTCCACCATTATATTCCTATTCATCTTATCTTGCATGATGGGAAATAAAAATGTTATATTTGTTGTCTTGCTTTACTCAGAAGACACAATAATCAAAGGCTTAGAAGTTCTAATGTTTTCAAAATTAGTCATAGTACCCTCTATCTGTTACCAAGTATGTCAACAAGTTCCTTACAGGAATTAATAATCGTTGGACATTTCTTTTATACATGTATGTAACCGTTGGACATTTTGCTTGATTGTATCGGATAGTCTTGAGTTTCAACACAATTATACGGGGTTCCAATGTTTCATAGAAATGAAGGAAGCCCATATTTAGGATGTGATGTGAGCGTCATATTTGGTTAAAAGAATTTGGGGTGCTCATAATTCCATAATATTTATTTTCAATCCATACTTTAAAGGTTCTCCAAAATATAACCGGATAGGTAAATCAGATACAAAATAACAAACGCATTTTTAGTATGTTGACCAGCTTTCAAATATTTCACCAAAACATGAGGATTTTAATTTTCCAGAATCGTCGAAGTTTAATGTCTTACTAACACATAAAACCATGATTTCAAATAATGCTCAATAATTCCAATGCATCATTAGTGCAGAGAGCAAGAAAATTCCTGGTTGATATTCATAAAGAATATGAATGTCATCCATTGAGCAATGAGCATTCAACACTTTACACACTATAAATATATAGAAGCACTGATTAATAAATTATTCTGTTGGAGTCATATGCTATACTGCAGTAGTTTATACTTTATAATGGCCATTTTACTTGTATATATGCCATCTTATGGTTGATGCACTTTGGATTTACAGATGCTGAGCAAAACTGCCAAAAATGCATGCAGCAACCAAGCTGTGTTATCAAAATCCAAATATAAGCATTTACAGCATATACCAGACAACTGCAATGTTAAGGAATTCAGCTAAATTCTTAGTAGGAATTAATCCTTTTGGAAGACTCAGCTGGGTTTAATTTTCTTTGAGCAAGACTTTATGTCCCCAATAGTTTATTAAGTAAATTGCTAATTATCAAAGGCGCTGTCATTTTGTATGCACTTACTTTAAGATACAATACTAAGATGAATAATTTTTACTGTGATTGCTAAATCTGGTTTATAGTGATGTGATGTGGTGTGGACAGTGGTTTGTCAAATGATTTTGAAAAGTTTCTGTTGCATCATAGTTCCCATGGATTGGAATTAAAGTAAAACAATTAGGATTTCCCATGAGATTTTACAATATCACCATTTGACGAATTGGCAGTATAGAATCAAGACCCCTTCTAAGGATATAGCCATGGATCAACTTTCCTTGTTCCTATGTAGCAAGACCTGCACAAGCTTGAAGCACACTAGCCAATTTGGAACTGAAATGCTTTCATAGGTATTTCATTCTCTGCATAACATGCAATCATAGTACAAAGTTCTTGGTAGGCATTGCACACAGAATTTGCATGATACACTGCCAAACATAGCATATACATATGGCCATATATATGCTGCAGAGTTGTGAGAACATGAATATTTTCTTCATAGCCATGTCACAGATTGTTGGCTCTGAAACAACACAAGCCACAAGCACCCATGTGAACCTATCTGATGGGATTCCAATCCAATTCCGGACATTTATGATTCTTTCCTGAGTTTCATCTAATAACTTGCGAGTATGATCAACAGCCCAATCTCACAGTAAATATTAATAAGTTTAGGCACTGTTAATTTTTTCTTAAAGAAAAATATTGAATAAGATACAGAACCGTTGCAACATTTTAGTCAGCTTAAGAATTTTTAACATATTAACTGTTTAGTCCAGTTCTCTTTTCCTAGTGTTCATGTTCATCATCCACTTCCGGAGTTGAGTTTGATGCTTTAAGCGGATGCCTTGGGAGTTTGCTTTCCTAGAGTTTGTTGCTTCAAGGTTTGGAGTCACAGACAATAACAAGAAGAACAAAGACGATGAGAAGAATAAAATAAAGAATATTAGTTGGTATGTCTCAAAATTCAAGCATCAATCATTTATGTAGTGTTGGTAAACTTGTCCCATTAGCAAAGGTTGATAATAAATAGTTTTTTAATTATCAAATCAATATAAATGCACGATATTCTATTTTCATTCGTGGATTTTTTAGCTAAGTTTCTGACAAAAATGTTCCCACGAGATGTGAGTCTAACTTTTTTTCGAGTTAATTTTTTTATTGCAGACTAAACACCACATTACTTTTATTAGATTATTTAATGTAATAAATAATTATAATTTTTTTATAAAAATATAACATTAATCCTTAATTCCAAAGAAACTTATATACATATTTAAATTATTTTATGACCAATCAAATCTAATCATTCATAGAAAACATGTTAGTTAAAATACAATGTGATATTTAAAGTTCATAAAAATTATAAATATTTCATGAGTAATATAAATAAAAAAAGAGAAAAATATTTATAGTATAAACAATTTTACATCATTATTCAATCACAACTCATAACATATGATAAGATTATTGACTTTTATGATAATTACTTTAAAATTCATATTAATAGCAAATTATGATGGGACGCTGGTGGTTTACACTTTCTTGGAAACCAAAGGAACAGGTTTAGAAAAAAAACATAGCAACTTCAAATACTACAAATTAAATCAGTTTGTCTATGAAACCAAAGGAACATGTTTACACCAAAGATACAAACTTGAAATACTACAAATCAGTTTGTCTATCAAACCAAAGAAACAACTAACCAAAAAAAGATAGAAACTTGAAACACTACAAATTAGTTTGTCTTTCAAACCAAAGGAACAGGTTTAAAAAAAATAGAAACTTGAAACACTACAATCAGTTTGTCTACGAAACCAAAGGAACATGTTTATACCAAAGATACAAACTTTAAATACTACAAATCAGTTTGTCTTTCAAACCAAAGGAACAGTGTTAATATTGCAACTCGGTTTACAAGGGAAATACTACAACTGAGTTGGTGTTTGAAACATAAAACAAAGCATCAAACGATACACAAGAAAATGCTATAAAAATAACTACAAATCAGTTTGTGTTTTGAACCAAAGGATCAGATTTAGGAAAAAGAAAGAAAGTTCAAATACTACAACTCAGATTGTGTTTCAAACAAAAAACCCAGCATGAGACGATAGACAAGAGAATGCTTTAAAAATAACTAAAAATGCTTGACAACTACATATGTCTCGAACAATTACTCACCCAGACAAATGTTTTGAATGATTACGTAGAGGAAGACTATCAAAACCAACCTGAAAACGGAAATAGAAGATGATGTTGCTAGACAGTATAATGAAAGAAGCAAGGTGAAGTAAGGTACCAGAAGCAACCTGAAAATAGAGGGAGGAGATGATATGGCTCAACAAACTGGTAAGCTTTGGTACAGGAATAGCAACACAAGTAAGCTGAAGTAGTGAGGTAGGAGATAATGTTGTTGAACGCATGCATAAGTTTCTCAGCTCCCTAGCTCGGGGACGTCACATCATAACATGAGGAGGTAGCAGAGGTAACGTGTTCAGAGCAGTGTATTTCAAAATTTGAAATGAAAAGGTATTGGCGCTTATGAGATGAGGAGTATGGAGTTAAGGAACTCTGGAGCTGAGGAAGAAGCTGAGAGTGCCACGTCAGAAAATGGAGCTAAGAAGCATTGAGGGAGTGACACATGTTGTTTTAGCCGAGAAGGAATGAGGAGGTGACACGTGTGAAAATTATGTTTTTTTTATTATAGATAGTAGATTTAGTGTACATTTGGATTTTAAAATACTTCAATCTTAACTCAAATTTATATGTTACTTGACATGTGTCTTACATGTCAAAATCAAGTAGATAATCAAGTATATAATATATATGCATGTATTTGACATGTTAGAATAATAAAAATTAAATTTTATTAGTCATAAAATATTATTATTTTTTGTATTACATATTTATTAATGGAAAGGTATCGGGAAAAGAAGAAATACTTACATATGGTGTTCATAGATCTTGAGAAAACATACAATAGGATCCCAAGAAACGTCCTATGGTGGACTCTTGAGAAGAAAAATGTAGCATTAAAGTATGTTAATGCAATCAAGGATATGTATGATAGGGCTACTACATGTGTGAAAGCTTGTAATGGAACATCAAGATATTTTCCTATCACGGTAGGTGTTCACCAAGGTTCAGCTCTTAGTCCTTATCTATTTGCCTTAGTGATGGATGAATTAATGAAGATATTCAAGAGGAAGTGTTGTGGTGTATGCGTTTTGCAAATGATATCATGCTTACTGATGAGACCAAAGATGGTGTTAATAGGAAACTAGAATTTTGGAGGAAAACTTTGGAGTCTAAAGGATTCACGATAAGCAAGAGCAAGACGGAGTATATGAAGTGTGAGTTTTCGTGAGGAAGAGATGGTGGTCAAGGCATAGTGCATCTACTTGGTCAAGAGGTACCTAGGAAAGATGTTTTTGTGTGACCGCAAAATTCCCCTTAAGCTAAAAGGAAAATTCCATTGAACAGCTGTAAGATCGACAATGTTATATGGAGCGGAATGCTAGCCAGCATATAGGCAACATGAGCACAAAATAGGGGAAGCAGAAATGAGGATGTTAAGGTAGATGTGTGGTTATACGAAGATAGATAACATAAGAAATGAGGATATTCGACGAATGAAAGCAGTAGCTTCGGTGTGTGAAAAGATGAGGGAGCATAGATTGAGATGATTTGGGCACGTTATGAGACAACCAGTGAATGCTCCTGTTAGACCAAGAGTTTGTTACAAAGAGTTTGAGACAAATAGAGGTAGAGGTCGACCGAAACTCACCTGGGGAAAGGTAGTTAAACAAAACCTAATAGAGTGAGATATAGATTGGCGAACGGTGTGTCTTAGGACGGAGTAGAGAAAAGCTATACCCTTGGTGGAGGGTTAAACCCATTAGTATGTCTATGTTCCAGTCGTTCCCTTTTTTTAGTTCTTTTCCTCTTCATTTCTCCCCTCCTCCTTTCACCCTTCTTTTATTTTAGATTATTTTTCCTTTCTTTTTGTCTTTTTTTTCATCCTTTTTCTTCTCATATCCCTTTCTCGTTCTTTGTCTTATTTTCGATCTAACATTGGGTTCATCTACCATCGACCCCAATTAATTTGGGTTAAAAGTGTTATTGATGTTGATTATCTCAAAATTAAATATAAACAAATTAACATTGAAGTTAAAATAAAATAAAAATAGTCATGTGGCATTTCAAGTTCTCAAAGAATTATAACATAAAGTTGATGATTGTAAAGCTCAGAAGCTCTTACTAAATCCTTACATTACATATATCGGGTTCTCTGTCTCTCCGTCTTGTAGCGAAGAAGCAGCATGGAGAAGCACACTGTGTCTGTGACTCTGCCTCTGGAATTGATCAGAGAAATTCTTTTGCGATCATCAGTGAGATTCATTCTACGTTTCAAGTGTGTTTGTAAGTCATGGCTTTCCCTAATTTCAGATCCCCAATTTGGTTTTTCCCATTTTGACCGAGCTGCCTCACCCACCCATCGACTCATTCTAAGATCAAATTATTATGATAACTATAACTATATTGAATCCATTGATATTGAAAGTCTGATTAAAACATGTCACCAGCACTTAGTGTATTTTCCATCACCTCCACGCGACCACCATGATGATGGTGAATATTATGATGTTCACAATCAACCCCAGGTATTGGGTTCTTGTAGAGGGCTTGTACTTTTACACTACTGGGGGAGCAGCGAAGAACTCATCTTATGGAATCCCTCAATAGGCATCCACAAACGATTCCCAAAAGCATACTTTCCATATGTGATACACAACGAATATGTATATGGTTTCGGATATGACGCATCAACAAATGAATACTGGCTAATTCTTATTGAATTTCCCAAGTTTAGCTTCGGCAAAACTGCAATCTTCCTTTTCTCCTTCCAAACTGGATCGTGAAAAAGAGACATTCCTGTTAATTCTTCATACAACGATCTCAATGATATATTTAGTGTTGGGGATGAATTCAAAGCTGGGTCACTCCTCAATGGGGTTCTTCATTGGTTGGTTTTCTCTGAGGAAAGAAAGGTTCTCGTGATTATTGCCTTTGATTTGATACAAAGGAGTTTTTCAGAGATTCCTCTGTTCAATCATTTGACTACGGGAAATTATCATGTCTGCAGATTGAGGTAGTGGGAGGATGCCTCTGCCTCTTGGTCTGAGGTTGTGACGCAGCCGAGATATGGGTGATGAAAGAATATAAAAGCAATCATCTTGGACTAAGTCCACTGTAATCCCTACTTTTGACTTCTACCCGATATGCGGCGCTAAAGATGGTGGAATTTTTAGATCAAATTGTGAAGGATTAGTGAAACACAATGACAATGAAGAGTTGTTTGACTATAACATCAGTACTGAAGGTCAAAAGTTGTATTGTGCCAATCCTGTTATGTATCAAGAGAGTCTACTGTCCCTCCCCAGTGCCCATTGGAATGAAAAAAGGGAAGATGACCAACATTAACAGAAAAATTAGGTTATACATTGAAAACAATAGGAATACCCACAATAACCAAGAGGGGGGTGAATTGGTTTAAACTTGGTCTATTAAAATTATTTAGAAAATTAGAGTTATAGGATCTTAATCACAGTTAAACCAAGAATGCTTCAAATCAATCAAACCACTCAACCCAAAACAATTTCTTCAAAAACAGAACTTGTTAAGTAATGAAAATAATACTAAGAATTAATGATCAAGATAACAAGAAGAATTTAAGGAATAGAAAACCAACACAATAATTTATACTGGTTCACTTCTCAAGAGAAGCTACATCCAGTTCTTCTAATCAACACTAGATTAGAGTTTCACTATTATAAAATTTAAGTTCATACAAGCTTTACAACAACCACTCTTTATCAACCCTAGACAAAGAACAAAAATCTAAAACCCTATTAGATTCCTAATGATCAATACATAGAGAACTCTTCTCTACTCTTCCCTCTAGAGAAACCCACTATAGAAAAAGCTTAAAGAACCCTTTACAATAATTTCAAACTACCAAGAATACAAAAATGAAATTACAACAAGAGATAATGGAGAGAGACAACCTGATGATCCAATGAATATGAATGCATATGGTTTACCAATCAGAGTTGAAATGCAGAAATCAATTTCAGAACATTCTCTCCAAAACTGTTTTGAAAATCTTGCCCAAGAAATCTTTCAATACACCATGAAGATCAAGAAGTGGGGCAAGAGCTTTGTTAGCTCAGAAAATCCTTTCTAATTTTGAGAAGGCTTGTATATGCTCAGAAAAATTGAAGTATGTAAGTTGTAAGGTCAGACAAGCCTTCAATCTATTTATAACAAATGTTTATAACAGAATGTAATCGATTAAAGCGTCAAGTCATCGATTAAATTATCTTATGTAATCGATTAAATTGCCAAATAATCAATTAAAATGTTATTAGCACAACCTAGGAACTGCAACGAGCAAAATAATCAATTCATCTGAGTCGTAATCGATTAAAGCTGTCAAGTTTAGTTTTGAAAACAAGCTTATGTAATCGATTACGGATTGTGGTAATCAATTAAAGTAGTCATGTATATTTAATAATGAACTTAAGTAATCGATTACAATATCATGGTAATCGATTAAGACAGTGAGACATGCTTTTCATTTTGTACTATGTAATCGATTACAAGAAGCCTGTAATCAATTAATATGTTCTTCGTCGTGGCTTTTCCATATTTAAAACAAAGTCTGTAATCGATTAAAACATTGTGTAATCGATTAAAGCAGTGAAATTTCATTTTTCCAAAAACTTAACCATGAGAAATTAGTTTCTTTTAAAACCATGAATAGCTTTAATGCTTTTCTTAAATCATGTATGCATGTTAATGATCATGTTCATGCAATGCAAGGGTCATAAGATTTGCTTCTCATACACTTAATCAAATTACAATTTTCCTTGGCATGTGAAAAGCTAAAATCTTTCTTCTAAGGCACAAGCTTCTTCATTAGCTTTATCTTCTTCCTGCTCCCCTATATCCAACATACATTGTTCTCGAATCCTTTTCACCATTATATTCCTATTCATTTTCTCTTATGGGATATAAAAAGTTATATATGCAGAATAAGTGGTATGTGTAAAATCATGCTTTTACCTATGTCCTATATGAAGAAGACTGAACATTAATTCTCCCACACTTTTTGGTTTCTACATTTTGGTATTTTCCACCATGACATAGCTGGCATACCAACCCATCGACTCCTTCTCACACCAAATGCGGTTTATGCTCAATCCATTGATATAGACGTACCGTTTAACGAAGTTTATGTTCCTGTGTGTTTCCTTGTCCTCACTTTTCACCCCCACACAATCCCTTTTTTCAATCTCTTAACAATCAACCTCAAATTTTGAGTTCATGCAGAGGGCTCATACTTTTATACCATGAGAGAAGCAGTGATCTCATTATGTGGAATCCAATTAAACGTGTCCACTGATGAATAGCAGATTTTGAAGTTATGTTAACCAAAAAGTTTCAATATGGTTTTGTGTATGACGAGTTCACAGAATACTACTTGCTTGTTATCATTTCGACTGTTCTCTGATTCTCTTAATGAATGCAAACATGAAATCCAAGTTTTCTCATTCAAAACCAATTCGAGGAGCAGATACAATATTAATGCTCCATATAAGCATCTCGACCTGGAATTCGGAGTTGGGTCATTCTTGAATGGATCTCTTCATTGGTTGGTTTTCTGTGATAATTAAAATGTTCCCGTCATTATTTCCTTTGATCTCATACAAAGGACTTTATCATAGATTCCTCCGTTTGATCAATTCACTAGGAAAAGATACCAAGTTTATGGTTTAAGGGTAACAGGGTAATGTCTCTGCCTGCATTGCTTCGTCCAACGTCGTACAATGACTCAAATATGGGTGATGGAAGAATATAAAGTGCGGTCATCTTAAACTAGGTCCATTGTTATTGTAACTAATGACATTCCTCACAATCTCTTTTCCCCAATATGCATCCCTAAAGATGGTGGAATTTTGGGATCAAATATGAGAGGAAGATTAGAGAAACTTAATGACAAAGGAGAGCTACTTGAGCATTCCAAATTTGGTCTAGATAAATACAAACCTACAGGTTGCTATGTGTAGAGAGAGTCTGATGGGCCAAGTATGGGTGGGCCATTAGCATCTGAGCCTTACGTGAAAGTGTATCGACGGAAGGCAAAACAAAATTGAGAGAGATGGGGAATATTCAAGGGGAGACACATAGTAATAAAGGTGGAGAGTTAGTTACAAGGAATGCCACATGGCAAGCCATGAATGGGGAGATGGATGTGGGCAAGGGAATTGATGGAAGTGTGAAGGAGCTAATATAGGCAAGGAAAATAGCGAAAAATGGGGAATGGAGTAATGGGAGGTTGTCATTAAGGCTAGGTGTCTTGACTCTTTAGCTGGGTGTAAAAGGGGAATTCAAGACGGATAGTTTTGTTCCTTTTTTTTATTGTTTTGTAAGAGCATTGCTTAGAGCTTATATTGGTATTCTTGTAATGATGAATTCTGATGCAATCAATATAATTAGAATTTAATATTCTCTTCATTGTTGTGTTGTTATTTCCATTGAGTTATGTTTGTCTGGTGCCATTAATTTGGTATCAGAGCTCTTTCGGTCCATCGAGGGAGCTTTATGTTATGTACACGCATGGAGAATCAAATTGACGAATTAGAGAGATGCATGGAGGCAAGAGAGGGGAGATTAGAAGGAAGTTTCACTCAACTTCAGGAGACAATCATAGCAATATTGACACGACTTGATAATTGCGACACTGAAGCTGAGGCAAGGAGAGTAGCAAGGAATGATGGTGGAAATTCCAGAAACAACGTAGTAAATTATTTAAATAACCAGAGAGTCGAAGAACGAACACGATGCGTGGAGGTGCCTTACTTCATCGGAGAAGATCCTTATGGCTAGATCTTTAGGGTCAAACATTATTTTCGGGTGAATCACATATCGATGAAGGAACAAGTTGAGACAGTAACTATATGTTTGGAGGGGAAGGCGCTGAGTTGGTTCCAGTGGTGGGAGCCCAGGAATCCGTTGGCAGATTGGGGAGGGTTAAGAAACGCAATTCTGGAGAGATTCCACACCTCCATTTCTAGGAATCCATACGAAGCCTTGATGAGCTTAAGATAGATTGGATCAGTGGCTGAATTTAGAGAACAATTTGAAGTGTTGTCAATTCCGCTTCAACAAGCCGAGGACGAAATCCTGAAAGCAACATTCCTCAATGGGTTGAAGGAAGCCATACGTGCGGAATTGCAAGTTCATCTTCCTAAAGATTTACCTTAGATGATGAAGATGGCTCAGAGGATAGAGGAGAAGGAAAACATTTTGGGCCAAAATTCATCACCATTGGGCCGAAATAGTATTGGATCTAGTATGGCGGGTGGAGTTGGGGCGCAGGCTGTGTTACCCAACTGTGACATTAAAGGACACAGATAATCAACAGGGCTCAGTCTGATGGCAATAACCCAGCTAGTAGTGGGGGTAGTGTCAATCTGACTCGAAACGGTTACTTATGAAAATAAAGGAGAGGGTAACGCTGGATGAACAACAGAATCAACAGGCAGCCAGGATCAATGGAGGGGAACTCGTTGTTAATGACTCACTCAAGAGGAGATGGACGACCGTTGGAGGCGTAATCTTTGCTTCCGGTGTGATGAACCATTTTTCCCGGGTCATGTATGTCAGCAGCCTCAATTGCACGTAATGCTTTTGGCTGAAGAAGGTAGTGAACCCGATGAAAAGGACATGCAGAATGCCACTCGTGGAGTTTAACCAGAGGAAACAGTGCAGTTAGGAGTACACAACGTGGTGGGTCTTACTTCAAATAAATCGTTGAAGCTTTTGGGAAAGGTTAAGGGGCAGGGGGTAGTGGTGCTCATTGACACAAGGGCATCTCACAATTTCTTGGCAACTCATATGGTTGAAGCTCTGGATTTATCTATGGATGCAACAAGGGGTTTTACTGTTGAGGTTGAGGATGGACACAGGGTGGTGAGCCTTGGGCGATGTCGAAATGTAACATTGGAGCTCCCAAATCTAATGATTACTCAAGATTTCTTCGTTTTCGATTTGAAGGGTGTTGATTTAATTTTGGGGTATGAATGGTTGGTGGAGCTGAGTGACATTAAAGTAAATTTCAAGGAGAGAATCCTTAAAATCCCTGTAATGGGGGAGTAGAGATTTTTTTATGTGGAATTGGGGTATTGCTCTGTTCAAGAAGAAGAAGAGCATAAAGGAATTCCTCTAATTGCCGAATTGTTGAAGAAATATGCTGATGTGTTCGAACCACTCACTAAACTTCCTCCAAAGCGGGAGTGTGATCACAGAATAATACTCAAGGAAGGGGCTCCTAATCCAAATATTGGTCCATATCGATATCCCCATTACCAAAAAGGGGAAATCGAGAAATTTGTGAGACATGCTAATAGCAGGCATGATACGCCCTAGCACCAGTCTGTATTCCAGCCCGTTGATTATGGTGAAAAAGAAGGATGGAAGTTTGTTATTTTGTACCGATTACAGGGTTCTCAATAAGGTAAATGTTCCTGATAAATTTTTGTTACCTGTTATTGACGAATTGTTAGATGAGTTGGGAGGGACTAGAATATTCTCTAAATTGGATTTAAAGTTTGGTTGTAATTAGATTAGAATGAGGGAGGAGGATATTGAAAAGACTGCCTTTCGAATGCACGAGGGACATTATGAGTATCTCGTTTTGCCATTTGGATTAAGTAATGCCCCTTCAACATTTCAATCATTGATGAATTCTATTTTTAAGCCTTATTTACGGAGGTTTGTGCTAGTATTTTTTGATGATATACTAGTGTATAGCATCAATGGTGATGACCATGTGGGCCACCTGTGCACTGTGTTGGAAGTTCTTAGACAGAATCAGTTGCATGCTAATTAAAAAAAGTGCAATTTTGCCAAAGAAGAATTAGAGTACTTGGGTCATTTGATTTCCCAAGCAAGGGTCAAGGATGATTTCAGCAAATTGGAGGATGTAAGCAAATGGCCAGTACCTCAGAATTGAAGGCTCTACGAGGATTTGGGACTAACTGAAGGTTCGTGCAAAAGTATGGTCAAATAGCACGCCCATTAACACAATTATTCATTGGAAGGATAATTTTGTGTGGGATGAGGCAGCACATGCATCATTCGAAACTTTAAAGTCAGCCATGGTGCAGTTGCCAATGTTGGCTCTTCCCAACTTAAATGAAACATTTGTTGTGGAAATTGATGCTTCCGGAGTAGGAATGTGGGCAGTACTCATGCAGTCTGGCAGACCAATAGCATTTTTAAGTCAGGCATTCTCTAAAAAAGCACAAAATCTGTCGGTTTATGAACGTGAAATGAAGGCCATAATTTTTGTAGTACAAAAGTGGCGTCATTATCTTATGAGGCAGCTTTTATAATCCAGACAGATAAAATGAGCCTTAAATATCTCACTGAACAGAGGGTGATGACGGAAAGCCAGAGGGTGATAAAGCATCAGCGCACAATCTCTTTATTGGAGGCTTGCCTAAATCTAAAGGAGTAGATACAGTGCTGGTGGTAGTTGATAGATTTACTAAATATGCTCATTTTCTGACTCTTACTCATCCGTTCACTACTCAAGAGGTAGCGGCTATTTTGGTTAAAGAGATTGTGCGCTTACATGGATTTTCGAAATCCATTATATCGAATAGAGACAGATTATTTGTGAGCAAGTTTTGGGAAGAGATGTTTAGCCTGGCGGGTACAAAATTGAAATTCAGTTCGGCATACGATCCACAAATGGATGGCCAAACTGAAGTCATCAATCGCACAATTGAAACTTACTTGCGTTGTTTCATTAATGGGCATCCAAAAGGGTGGGAAAAATGGATACCATGGGCTGAATTTTGGTTTAACTCATCTTTCAACAGATCCATTCAAATGACTCCCTTTATAGCTCTCTATGGAAGGGATCCTTCTACTATTTTACACCTAGACGGAGGAGGTACCCTTGTGTTGGTAGTGGAATAGTGGTTGCATGCGCCCAACACAATTCTGGATGATCTGAAGAGCAATTTGCATAAAGCCTAAGAGAGGATGAAAATACAGGCGGATAAGAAGCAAAGGGAGGTGGAATTTGCTATGGGAGATAAAGTGTTTTTGAAAATCCAACCTTACAAGTTGAGATCATTAGCTAGAAGACTAAACCAGAAGCTTAGTCCACGATTTTTTGGTCCCTTTGAGATTGTGGAACGTGTGGGGCCAGTAGCCTATAAATTGGAGCTACCTTCATATTCAAAGGTGCATCCCATTTTTCACGTATCTCAACTGAAGAAGGCAGTCCATGCATCAACACTAGTGCTGCAATTGTCGAGCTGTTTGTCTGAAGAACTAGAATTGCGGGTGACCCCAGCCAAAATCTTAAAGGCACAAAAATTGATGAATGTACAAGTAGAGATGTTAATTCAATGGGAGGGCCTTCCAGATTGTGAGTGTACATGGGAATTATAATGACCCTGTGACAAATCTGGGTTAGAGATGATCGGGTTGTCACATAAGAGGGGTTGTATTTCGGAGCTCGGATAAGGGGAGGGTTGTAGATAACATCTCTCCAAATCCGAGATAAGTTGTATATGTTTGTTTTGATAGGAGATCGGGTTATCGCCACGTAAATATATAGCACTGTTGAGGAAAAGTGCTGATGTATGGAAGGAACCTGGATAAGGAAGGAAATATCGACCAGGTAGCGATCTCGGTTGAGCTCGTACATTCCTTTCTTTAAGTAATCAGGTAGAGATCTCGGATGTGTTACCGAGTTGTTATCTCGGATGAGCTCGGAGGAGCTCATTTTTTGTTGACTTGTAAGAGCTACCGGAAGAGCTCAGAACCCCTTTTGATAGAGTTACTGGGTTAGTGATCCCGGAAGAGGTCGGAAGGAACCTTGGACTTGTGAAGTACCAAGGTAGGAACCCGGATGAGGACGGAAGAATTTGGGAGGAAACTTGGACGTTATGTAGTACCAAGGACGGGTTCTTATGCAATCGATTACATAAGCATTTGTAATCGATTAAATCGAGTAGTACTTGGTTGATACTATCTATATGTATATATAAACCCAACTTGGCAGCGTTAGTAATATAAAGAGAACCCAGTAGCGTCAGTAGGTGTTAGAGAACCGGTAGTTACACGTAACATGTATGAGGTATAACACATTGGCTTGCCTAACAGTAGACCCAACCCGGCAGCCAAATATCTATACTTATTCACTTTATACGAGTGACACGTGTTGACTTCCTAATTGTTGATTTGACGCAGGAAGACCCTCATATTAAGATATGACGCGTATCAACTTTTCGGCTATTTAAGATATGCACGAGTGGGATATTCCAGTAGCAATCTAATTCCCACTGCCTCTGCTAAAACACTTTCTCTCTCATATCATATTTTCTCCATTGTTAAGTGAGAAAAGCTTCATAGATACTCAATCCTTGACCTAAACACCTTCACATCCGACATAGGGATTGAAGAGAATCACCATACAAACTAGTTTCCAACCTTTATTCGTTGGGAAAACCATCAGACAAGGAGATCATTTCTCCAAAGGAAGTTTAAAGTTTCAACCTTTAAGAGTTAGAAGGCACTTTAAGGACATCCAAGCTTTGAGAAGTTGTCCAACACCTTCATTGACGTTTTTAAGGCATGACACATAAGTTTTACCATTTCCTTTAAGTTTGGATTTAAGAGGAAAAATGAACTATATGAGTTAGGGTTGGTTTTGGGTGATATTTCTTTGGAAAATTATGCTTAAGAGGTTGTTGTGATGAAGGTTCAACCTTGAAAGCTAACTTTTCTAGGTTTTGGGAATTTTGTTTTGCCCAGATAGATCTTTGTGGGGTTTACAAGTCACTGGTTGGTTGTATATGGTTGAGATCTGGAAAAGAACTGGGTTCTTTTCATGAAATTGTTGAGAACTGTTCTTGATATCTTGCTTGCCTGATGTAGGGCGTGATAAAGAAGATATCGGTGGTTGTGAACACAAGGCTGAGAAAGCCGGTGCAGTGATCAGAGAAGGTAAGCTCTCTGTTCTTGGGGAGTTTGTATCCCTTGATTGTGTTCCACCATACTCTTGGGGAGTTATGGTTATTGTATGATGCAGTGCGTGTATTTCAATTATGTGTTACTATTTTTTGATTGAAACATACATGTAAATGATTTGCACTGTGATGTTTGTATTGTGGTTGAGGAAGCCCTCTGGCCAGGGAAGCGGACCATATATGATAGTGTAAGACTCATCCGAGATGAGCTTCTCGGCAATTTATATACGTCTGAGTGCATGAGATATACATTTGTGCATGAGATGTGCACAGGTGCATGAGAAGTGCACTGGTGAATGTGTATATCTGTGCATGGGTATAGGTGATGTGCATGGGAAGATATACATTTGTGCATGTAATGTGCACTGGTTGGCTAAATTGTATATCTGTGCACAGGAAGATATGCATTTGTGCATGTGATGTGCACTGGTTGGCTAAATTGTATACCTGTGCACAGGAAGATATGCATTTGTGCATGTGATGTGCACTGGTTGGCTAAATTGCATATCTATGCTGGAATGGTACGTTGGTGTGATTATATACATGTGATGTTTATAAAAGGTCGGGATGCCTATACTATTGTTTTATTAAAAGGTCGGGTTGGCTATGTTATATGTAATGCATATA
Source organism: Glycine latifolia (assembly GCA_013407115.1). Classification (NCBI taxonomy): domain Eukaryota; kingdom Viridiplantae; phylum Streptophyta; class Magnoliopsida; order Fabales; family Fabaceae; genus Glycine; species Glycine latifolia. The sequence goes on along the minus strand of CM023948.1, from coordinate 11,889,826 downwards.
TAAATGCTATGTACTGTGGAAGTGAACCAGGGGAAGAAGAGTCTCCAAGAACCCTGAGTGTACTGAGATTGTATCTCACCCCAGTTGGGAAATTATATTTTATTGCAGGTAATAGCCAACAAGCGGAGGATGAGGTCCGGGATAAAAGACTCGAGTAGGGGTCGTTCGGTAAATTCCGATTGAAAGGGCGGGTAGGCTGCTAATCGAGGATTCCGGACAAGAGGCCGAGATGGGTTCAAGGATTTAGAAGGCGGATCTGGTGCGAGCCTGTTGGCTCAATTTTATTTTGTGTATATTCTGGAACCCAGTATGAGTTTGTACTGTATGTACAGTGTGTAATAGTACCAGGGAGCCGAGTTGTATATCAAATTTCATACATGATGTTTTGTTGGTGTTGTATGACATCTTTTTTATTTTATTGCTTCTGTTAATTACTTATTACGTTAAGTAATTGCTGCGTTTAAGATCATAATATAATGTTAATGAACCGGATGCATACGAGGTCATTACAAGAATCACTGCAACATATTCAAGAACAGTTTCCATCTTTTCCCCTTGAGGACAAGGTTACATTTGCAGGGGGGATATTGATGGGCCAAGTATGGGTGGGCCATTAGCATTGGAGCCTTACGTGAAAGTGTATCAACGGAAGGGCAAAACAGCATTGAGAGAGATGGGGAATATTCAAGGGGAGACACGTAATAATAAAGGTGGAGAGTTAGTTACAAGGAATGCCACGTGGTAGGCCATGAATGGGGAGATGGATTTGGGCAAGGGAATTGATGGAAGTGTGGAGGAGGAGCTGATATAGGCAAGGAAAATAATGGAAAAGGGGGGGATGGAGTAATGGAAGGTAGTTATTGACGCTAGGTGTGTTGACTCTTTAGCTGGGTGTAACAGGGGAATTCAAGACGGGTAGTTTCGTTTCTCTTTTTTTTTCTTGTTTTGTAAGAGCATTGCTCAGAGCTTATATTGGTATTCTTGTAATGATGAATTCTGATGCAATCAATATGATTAGAAGTTAATATTCTCTTCATTGTTGTATTGTTATTTCCATTGAGTTCTGTTTGTTTGGTGCCATCAGAGTCTAATGTCACTCCCAACTGTCATTGGTTCTAAGAGTTGGAGATGACCACGTAAGTAACAAACATGGTATGAATTGTTCTCCAATTGTTTTCACCATTATACTATTATCCACCTTGCATTATGAGAATTGAAAAGTTATGTCCAGAATGTGCGGTATGTGAAAAATCTCTTTCACCTATTATTTACTTTCCCCATCCTTGCTAATAGTACTAATTTATATATATATATATATTAGAATTAAATTATACATGAGATTGGATGGGAAGATAAGGTTTGGTGTTGGTTTCAGTTTGGTTAGATAAAATATTTGATGTCTTGATTACACAAAAGCCATAATAATCAAAGACAATTTGAGTGGAAATTTATACAAGGAAGACGACTAATATTGATTATGAAACATTTAAGATTTTCCTTGACATTTTACAATATCATTGTTTTACTGCTAAAATCTTAAAGAATGTCCAATTAACATTCTAAAATTTACAATAAGCTCATGTTTCCTGCGGACCATAAAATATGCAATACTATATACAATTACTTTGATGCCACTTTTCTACAAATGGTGACACTGCTAGTAGAAGGCATACAACTTGGAAGAGAATGGCTCTTATGATATTAAATCATCTAGTGTTAGTGCAGAACTAGTATTTGTTTTAGTGATTTCAGTAAAGTTGGAGTGTCATCAGACATTACATTAACTATATTTTAAAGTTGAAGTTTGCAAATCTTAGTTGGTGTTGTACATGCTATTTAGTACCTGTATGTTTTTTCCTTCTAATATTATTATTTTGCAGTTTGTTTCCCTTATGCTCTTTTACATAGTTTTCAAGCCTACTTATTTGATTATTTGACAGTATTTAGGTGTTTTTTTATAGTAAAAATATTTACTGGTCTTAATAAGTTAATGTGCTTTTACACCTTTTGATTTGAATTTGTGGAGATGCCGCTGATCTTAAACACCTGGGAACTAATACAAGGGATTAAGTTTGAAAGGGAGGGACGTAAGTTTGTAGCTAATCAAGTGTTGATATATACCGATCTTGCCTGTAGTTGGTTTAACATGTTCACATACCAATCCAGTGTTTATAATGTTTCTGCCATACTTAAAGATATCCCTAAAGATTCTGTGATTGCCTATAATATAGCTTATGCAGAATTTGCTAATATTTTCAATCGATTTCCCCCTTTGTCGCGATTGTATTTAGGTGCATAATTAATAATAGTGAGATACAATCTGATAGATTATGTATATTCTCACAGTTTCCATCTTGTGTACTCTTAGACTTTAGGTCTTAACCATTTTGTAGATTATCATTGACATTATGCAAAGTTTTTTTTTAGATGAATTGTCATTATGCAAAATTGATACAATAAGTGTGTTGGTTTACCTTCCAATTCCTGGTTCAGAATTGCTATAACTATTTTATATTTGAGCTGAAGAAATTTATGTCTATATTTTTCTCGGGAAGAAGAGAAATATATCTCGGGCTAGTATGGATTTATATGGTATGTTGAGGGAACATGCAGTCCAATTTGGTCTATAAAGCAATTCGAAGTTTTAAAGTAGTGGTAGTACTGAAACTCTACCTATACATTGTGACAGGGAGGAGAGGACCACAAAATTGCTTATGCATATAATTTGTACAAATCAAATGTCATTAACATTTTTTTTGTCCTTTTAATATATATATATATATATATATATATATATATATATATATATATGATATTTATAATTAGAAAAACATGAAATAAGTTTGTAATAATTGACGAACACTTACAGATACACCTTTACACGTAGAACATTGATTATAGGTGTCGAATGGACCATATTCCATTTCTTCGCAAACAATTGACATCAATAGAGGTCTCTCAATCTACTCCATTGCTTGCTACCTTTGTACTTGGTTAATATTAGAGCATCTCCGTTGTGATGCTTATGAGTTGTTTAATTTTAAATAATGTTGTTTAAGTTTTTTTTCATACTGAAACATATGACATGGAGTTGCTTATATAAGTACCATTGCTTCAAAACATTATATCATATATAACATGTATTGTAGGACCGATAAAATTAATTTAAACATTCACTTTAGTAATTTTATTATTAAAGTGAATATTTGTTTAAATATTTAAATATATATGAAATTGTAAGACACAAAATTATGATAAGTAATTCTTATGAATAACTATGCATTGTAGATGTTATTAGCTTATTAGTATTACATTTTATGGGAAATGTAGGGCCTCCGGGCATTTATAGAATAAGTAAACATAAACTTAATTAATTTTATTATGATTATGATTTATATAACATCTCCTGTAACATCTATATATTGGCTTTGTTATTAAATCAGCATAAATTTTGCAATATTTCTTAATTTGAATACAAAATAAAATTGAATTGAAATTTATTAGTACTATCAATTATAAAAATCATATTTGTGTTATTAATTTGAATGTTCAAATTATAAAAATCATAATGATCACAATTATCTTAATTACCTAAATTAATATAATGATACATTTTTATGTATTGAAAAAGAAAACAGAAAAAAGATTTAGCAGCATTTCAACGATTTTTTCCCGCTAATTATAAAATCAACATTCATTTAAGATTCAGTGATTTATTTTTGGGATATTTCGTAACTTAATATGATATAGATTATATAGGTGAATTTGAATACATATTAGTACTATCAATTAATTTAAATTATGCAGTAAAAACACTAATTTAATTTGTGTTATTAATTTGAATGTTCCAAGTTATAAAAATCATAATGATCACAATTATAAAATCAAGATTCAGCTAAGATTAACAATTTAATTTTGAGAGATTTCTTAACTTAAACATGATATATGATATAGAATTGAATTTGAATATGTATGAATATAGATAAAAAATTACATATTTCATTGTCCAAATGCTCCTCGCTATTCAAAGGTAAGGAGAAAGTATATTGTATGCAGTCTTATCCTTGTATATGCAAAGAAATTATTTTCAGATTCAAACTCATGACCAATAAGTCACCAAAATAATAGATAATAATTCTTTAAAAAAATAGATGATAAAAGATATACTATAATAGATAATAGATGTAGATGGAAAAATAATAATTTAATAAAATAAAATAAAATTTTAAAAATAAAGAATAGAAAGGAGGGAAATGTGAAGCCCAAACCCAATAATGATGTTGTTAAAAGTACTTGCTTTTCGACCAAAATGAAGAAACTAGAAAGTGAAGCAAGTATAGTTCACCATTGTAGAAGCAAGCAACATAGCAACCCTATTTAAGTTGGGATTTGAGAAGCTTTCATCATCTCGGTTACGAATCTGTTAGTAAAAAGTGTGGAAGGAGTACGAAGAAGCCTAGTCTTCCTCTTGAATTGATAAGAGAAATTCTTTTGATATCACCGATGAGACCGGTAGGGCGTTTCCATGGCTTTCTCTTATTTTTGATCCCTAATTAGTACCCTCTCATCGACTTCTTCTCATATTAGATGATTTTTACATTGAATCCATCAATACAAACGTTAACGAGGATGACCCTCCAGTGTGTTTGCTTCTTCCCCCGTCATCACCCCTATGTCGTTGCAAATATCCATATTATGCTGGTTTGCATGAGAAACATAAACATGAGATATTGGGTTCATGCAGAGGGAAAAAACTTTATACTACAACGAAAGCAAAAATTTTATTCTATGGAATCCATTCATTGGTGTCTACAAACAAGTATCAATCAATAGATATCAGATAAACCATCAAACTCTATATGGTTTTGGGTATGACACATCAACATATGATTACTTGTTAGTTCTCGTTGAAGAACTCAAACATGAAATCCATATTTTCTCCTTCAAAACTCATTCCTGGACCAAAGACTATTTGGATGCTCATTACAAGAATAGGGATAAAAAATACACGGTGGATCACTCCTCAATGGGGCTTTTCATTGGTTGTTTTTCTCCCCCACAAGAGATTGGTTCGTGTAATTCTTGCATTTGATCCGAAACAGAGGAGTTTATTATAGTTCCCTCTGTTTGATCATTTACTTAAGACTTCTCTATTGGAAAAATATGATGTTTATAGCTTAAGGGTAATGGGAAGCTACCTCTATGTGTGTTGCTCACTCCAAGACTCTTCTGATGGAATGGTTGAGATATAGGTGATGAAAGAGTATAAAGTGTCATCTTGGACTAAGTCCATTGTCATCCCTACTCACGACAATGATAACAATCGCTTTTCCCCAATATGCATCACCAAAGATGGTGAAATTTTTGGATCAAACATCAGTGGAAGATCAGAGAAATGTAATGACAAAGGAGAGCTATTTGAATCTCTTAGCTATGGCCAAGGTCATCTTCGTGTGTTAAGCGAAGAAAATCTATAGTCTGCCATGTATAGAGAGAGTCTATTGTCACTCTCCAGTGTCATTCAGAAAATAAGGGAAGATGATCATAGGGAAAGAAGTGAAGATGATGATTCAGACACAAGTAATGATAATTTGTAAACAAGTTAAGATGTTCAACAGGAACAGAAAAAAAAATTGAGGTAGGAATTGTTCTTCAATTTATTCATCTTGTGTAGTGAAAAAATGAAACATTTTCTCTTGGTATGTGAAAAATCTTGCTTTCTCCTATTTTATACTCTCCCCAATCCCCATCCTTGGTAATAATACTATTTTTTCTTTTGTTTTTTTAATATTAAACGACACATGTGATTGCTTGGAAAGATAAGGTTTGGTGGTGTGAATCCAATTTACCTTGATTAGATAGAATATTTGATGTCTTGGTTACTAAGAAACAACAATAATCAACGGTAATTTGAGTTGGAAATTACATAAGAAAAACAACTAATGTTTAGAGTAAAACAATTATTTGCCATGAGATTTGACTATATTACTGTTTTACTGCTAAAATCTTGATGAATTTCGTATTAATATTCTAATATTTTCTTATGTTTCTTGCAGGCTGATTGATCATTTTTAGTTTAATATTTTTGTATTCTTCTTAGTTTATTTGACTTCTCTTGGACTTTTATTTTTTTACTTTAACTCAATTTTTGTCTTAGGAAATAATTGAACTTAATTGATAATTATTGCTTATTTTCAGATTTTGTGCTTACTTGACCTATATTTCTTTTGCAATACCTAAAGGATTCTACAGAACTCCAAATAGAGCATGAGTATTCCCTAGAAAGATAAGGAAAAGAGTTACAATTTTGTCAAAGATAAGCCAATGCCAATTCTTTCATTTTGAGGTTCATTTTAGGCTTGGAAGTCAGAAACTCTGCACTTGAGCTTTGGGCTGCGAGTTGGGCTTTGATTGGTGTAATTAGCATAATTAATCAGGTTACATGGGCCTAATCAAGGCTCATCCTTTCCTACTTACTCAATCACTAATATTAGTGTAGTTAGTTAGTTCCTTCATTTGGTGCAAATAGAATTGTTAGCTTCTTGTGCAAGTTTTTAGAATTAAAATAAAATATTCTCTCTTTTTCTCTCAACTATTTTTCATTGTTCTTCCGTTCTCTTCTTCATTTCACTTCTATTATTCTATTTTCTTGCACAAATTTTATGGCTCTTCCACTATTGAAGATCATGGAAGGCTAAACAATTAATCAATCCAAGGATCCAATTCAAGTAAGGAGAATTTGAGTTCTGGTTTGATATTTCAATTTTTGTATGAATGTTCATTTTCTTCTTCAATCCTCTTTTCGATTTTCATGATTATGAATGTGTTTAGAATTGAAAATGGATTAGATTATGCATTCATTTCCTAATTTTGAATTTTAATCACAAATTGTTTGGATGATATTTCAATCTAGTTTGTGATTTAAATTGATTTAAGAGTTAAATCAATTGAACTGCTTCTAATGACATTGAATGAACCTTCATAATATGATCATTATCTGATAACTATGATAATTCTGATTGTTTAGTTTGGTGAATTGGATTAATATTCTTGAATCTTTTTATCAATTCTGTCAGTTTCTATATTTTTCTTCAGTTTTAGTTTGTGTTTCTGCACTTATTATTCATTGTCTGCAAACTATTCGATAAAAGTCTCCTTGTTGTTTATCAATGAATTGAAGTTGGAACCAAATTGATCATATCTCTGAGTCGACCTAGGTTAATCATGTGCGACAAAATTAGCGTAGTTTTATTTGTTTTGTAGCGATTCGACATTCGTTATCACATACCATCAAATATGCAAGAATGTCACTTTCCTACAAATGGTGACACAACTAACAAAAAGCATAGCACTAGGAAGAGAATGGTCATGTTGGTGCAGAACTAGTGTCCGTTTGAATGGTGATTTCAGTAAAGTTGGAGTATCAACAGACTTTATAGTTTAACTATGTTTCAGAATTTGGAGTTGGAGTTTGCAAGTTCTAGTTGGTGTTGTTAGTAGGTGCTATTTAGTTCCTTTATCCTTATTCCCCTTAATGTTATTATGTTTGCCTTTTTGTGGTGTCTGTTTTAGTGATGATTTTCTTAATGTTGGATCATCAACGAACCTTACAATTTAACTTTGTTTCAGAGTAGGAGTTGGCAAATTCTAGTTATTGTTATAGACGCTATTTAGTGCCTTTTTCCTCTTAATATTAATATGTTTGCAGTTTGCTTCTCTTATGCTCTTTTGCATAGTTTTCAGGTTAAAACTCTACTAATTTGATTAATTCACAGTATTTAGATGCCTCTGTTGGTAAAAACAGTTACTGGTTTTTTATAAGTTAAATTGATGTTCCCCTTTTTTGTTTGAGAATGCTGAGATGTTGTTGATCTTTATCACCTAGGAGCTAATATATAAGACTTGTAATGTTGTATGAAAGCAAATGTTGGGTGATAACAACCTAGCAAGACAATAAACTTAATTAACTCAATATAAGGGAATATTCTGTTGGATGAATAACACACTAGACAATGAGATTAGGAATAATTGAATGAATGTATTAATAATTAGAAAGAAAGTTGGGTAATGTACTAATGTTCCTTTTAGGTGGTTTAGGATGCGCAGAGAAAACTTGTAAAAGCTTGTATGAAGAGTAAATTAGACGGAGGGTAATTCTATTGCTAGAGGTACAGATAGATCGATCCCCAGGAAAACTACAGGAAAAATCATTGAAATACATTTAGATATCAGTGATTTCTATAAATATGATTCATAGTCAAACTTTATGGTGTCGTTTGATCATGTACTTCACTTAGTGAGAAAACATTTGGTCTTTTTTATTTATATATCAAATTTTTATAGAACATGGAAAAACTCGGTATAATGCATGTCTAAAAGATTTCTGTGTTAATCTTTTGATTCTTTTTTGCACTTTATAGAAAGGGGAACGTGGAAATGGCAATTCTAGCTAGTTGTATGGCTTCTATGAATTTGATAATTATTTTTTTATTTGAATTTGACAATTGCATTAGCTCTCTTCGTATGCAACGTAAATCAAGGTTTACTATTTTCACGCTCTCCTTAAATTTAAAATTGAATGATATGATTCAAGTTTAGGAATTTCCTCACTTAGTAGTTCAGAATCTTCACATAAGAAACCGTGACTATGTTTGACTGACAATTTAAAGTTGGCAAGTAATTTTCTCTTGAAAAAAGAAATATAACATGGAGGAAATTGGCTTTTTTTTTTTTTTTTACAAGAGGAAATTGGCTTGTTATTATAAAATTATTAACTAATGCGCATTTCACACATGGGAGTTCTAATTAGTTTGCCCTCAATCATGAGAAGTTATTTTCCAAAATAAATGGATCATCAGTAATGATCTTGTCGCTTCTTCCTTCACTGTACATGGCGAGTTTGGAGGGGAAAACGCACCAACTTCACGCCAATGAAGAGGTCACCCCACCCATCTTTCAATGCCAAAGATGATTCTTCATAATTAAGTTCATTTGAGAAGGTGGAGTTGCAATTTGAATTGAATCTGATCTCACTCACTCGATCAGTCGCTTGACTATTACTTTTTTTAAAAATCTTTTAGTAACTGAGTGAGTGAGCGAGAAGGTGGAGTAGCATTAGTATTACTATTAAATATTAATCAACATAATGAAAGTATTCTGTAAAAAAAAACTTAATAGCATCCAAAGCTATAACGCATCTGTAACTGACATTATGCAAGAAACTAAAAACACCTCAAGGTTAAACAACCCAAATTTCAAAAGTAAAATATGACATAGGATGCAAGAGAAGAGACAGCTAATAAGCTAGCTCTAGCACAATTTTTTACTTCAGGAAAAACAAATAGGATTCCTAGTCGTCTTAGTTCTTTATAACCCCCATTTTAGTGTGTTACTAAAAAAGACACTGTTGAAATTTGAATGATGAATAGACATAACCTGGTAAAATTTCCCCATCAAAAACTTCAAATTAAATAACATCGAAAGGATCCTGCAGCCGATGGTTGTGATACAAAAGCTTCAAGATATATTTGAAACAGTGAAGTACTCTTGATATTTTGAAGCAGAAAATCTACATAATGGATCACAAGAACACCCTTATAACCTCAGGAAGTGCTTATTAATCTCTCAACAATCATCATTATTCTTTTTAATGATGTTTTTTTATCATTAATTATATAATTTAAGTAAAAATTTATATTAATGGTTAAAATTAAAGAAACCCTACAGGGATTATGATCCAAATGTACCTACCAGTCTAAAACCATGAAGGAAAGATAGATGGATTAAAATATTCAATCAGTAGGATCAAATCAAGCACCCCGAGAATCACAATTTCAAACTGATAGGAATTTCTTATGTTATTTATTAAAATAGAAATTTCAAACTTATTTACTATTTTAATTTATGTTATTTAATTTTTAGAACTTCTTTTTAGGAAATTCCCCTTCTATAACCTTGTATATATGTATTGATAAACATAAATAACTATCGTAATAACATAAATCATATTCGATATGACATTAAACATAATTTCTTTGCAATATAAAAAAAAATATTATTAATTTATCCTATTGTCAAGATAGGTTTCTCTTTATGTAAAAAGATTATTTTCGGATTCGAATCCATGATGAATTATTTACCAAGACAGAACTTTATTTATGTCAATTTCTTTGCCATATTATTAGTTTAAATATTAAAAATAGACAAAGGTTATCATTTAAATTTTTAGATTGTTAATAATTTTTAACTTTTATGATTTTCTATTTGAAAAGTATATATGCTGCTAGTTTATTTCTTTTTATTAGACACGCACAAGTCATAATCATTATGCTCGCCGTTAAATATACTTAGAATACGAACCTTACAATTGATTAAATTCTAAGGGAAAAAAAGTATAAATCCAAAACCATCCTATACGAAACAACCAAAAGGCACAACTCTTAAAATGTCGCATGAAATTGCCTTTTGTTACTAACCAAAATATGATTTCACAAACTAGCAGTGTTAGCATCTTACACGAAAAGACAAAGGCTAATTACCCCTTACTGTTTCTTGAAAGCTAAATAGTTACCTTATAAATCGCATTCCCTTTCTCTCTATGTGCTACTCAAAGTAAGGAGAAAATAAACCCCATTTTCTGTCATTAGTTGATAGTAGAAATTTTATTGAAATTTGTATAACTGGCACTAATTAATAGGTCAATGATGATGTATAAGACTTTCTTTTATTATAATTATAAATTTTTTAATGGAGTTCATTTGATATGAATTATGAAGTGAGAGATTCACACCTTTTTGTTATTTCTAATATGAGTGTTAGTATTTTGTTAGCAATTATTTCTGTGATTTCTAATATTCTTGAAATTGATGTGGTATAGGAGCATCAAAAGGGCTAACCAATCCAAGCTAAACGTTGGAGAACCCACAGAAGAGCAACGAGCATGGAAAATCACACTCTCCCTATGGGGTTGATGAGAGAAATTCTTCTAAGATCGCCAGTGAGATCTGTTTCGCGTTACAAGTGAGTATTTAAGTCATGGCTTTCTATCATCTCCGATCCCCAATTTGGCAACTCCCATTATGACCTCACTGCCGCACCCTCCTATACTCATTCTCAGATCAAAATATTATTCTCTTCAAGTTCAATTCATTGATACAGATGCACCACCAGACACATGTTCTGCTGCAATGTATTTGCTTCTCCCCCTTCAATCACCTCCACCTAAACTCAATGACTATGACAATTATGATGGTTTGCCCAATCGAGCTAAGATTTTGGGTTCATGCAGAGGGTTTATACTTTTATATTACAAGATGAGTCGTGATCTTATTATATGGAATCCGTTGACAAGATTCCGTAAACTATTTCTAAACATTGAAAATATGTTGAGCCATCGATTTTTATTTGGTTTTGGATATGACACATCAACAGATAACTACTTGCTAATTATGATCCCAATTTATTGCAAAACAGAAATCCAAGTTTTCTCATTCAAAACTAATTCCAGGAAGAGAGAGATTATTAAAATTAATGTTCCATATCAGGGTATTGGCTCGAAATTGAGAATTGGGTCACTCTTTAATGGGACTCTTCATTGGTTGGTTTTCTCTAAGGATAAACGGATTAATGTGATTATTGCCTTTGATCTTATAAAAAGGAGTATATCAGAGATTCCTCTGTTTGATCATTTAACTAAGAAAAAATATGAAGTGTTTAGTTTAAGAGTAGTAGGAGGATGTCTCGGTGTGTGTTGCTCAGTCCAAGACTGGGCTATGACTGAAATATGGATGATGAAAGAATATAAAGTGCAATCATCTTGGACTAAGTCTTTTCTAATCCCACTTATGGCTTTTCCCCCATATGCATCACCAAAGATGGAGGAATTTTGGGATCAAATATGAGAGGAAGATTGGAGAAACAGAATGACAAAGGAGAGTTGCTTGAGCATCTCACCTGTGTTGCTGCTGCAGGTGAAGAGTACTACTGTGCCAAGCAAGATCAACAGTCTGCAATGTATAGAGAGACTCAACTGTCGCTCCCAATGTCAGTTGGGAAACAAGTGAGGATGACTAACACTAACAGACAAGAAAAAAAATCATGATATGCACAATGTTTGGTGTGTAAAAAATCATGATTTGACCTATTTTTTACTCTCCCACATCCTTGTATATAATACTTTTTATATTTTAAAATAAATGATGCATGTACATAATTCCTTGCAGCTGGGAAGTGTGAATGGTAATGTCAATTCTAGCATTTGCTGGTTTCACCCAACCTATGGATAATATAAGTTAAATTGCGATGGATCAGTGAGTGCTTTGAATAAAGCATCTGCTGGAGGTGTATTTAGGGATTCAAATGCTGCTGATATTGGTTCTTGTTCAGCTGTTATAGCTGAACTTTGGACAGTTTAATTTGCTTGGAATTAAAATTGGTTGGAGTCGCGGGTTCAATTGTTGAATCTGACTCAGAGGTGTCTTTGTCTTTACTAAACAATGGATGTCCATCTTATCATCCTTGCTTTAGTCTGATTCAAGATATTAAGGACTAAGGAATATTCCTTGCAGGGAGGTTATTTGAAGTGAAATCATACGCTACGAGAAGGGAACCAAGTTGCGGATGTTCTTGCAAATTTTGATTTATCCTTAAATAAGGAATTAAGAATATTTGAAGTTGTTTCTCATTTTATTATGAATGTCATTAAACCTGATGTCATTATTTACGACTTCAAAGTTACACAACATCAACAACACCTTTAACTCAAGTTAATTTGAGTCAGTGGTAGATGAACCCAATGATAGATTGGAAATAAAACAAAGAAAGAGAAAGAAAGAGGGGAAGAAAAAAGTGGGAATAAGACAAAAGAGAGAAAAAATAAACTAAAATAAAGTAGGGATGAAAGGAAGAGAGGAAAAAAGAAGAGGAAAAGAACTAAAACAAGGGAACGATTAGAACATAGAACTACTAATTGGTTTAACCCTCCACCAAGCTTATAGTTTTTCTCCACTCCATCCTAAGACATACCGTCCGCCAATCTATATCACACTTCATTAGGTCTTGTTTAATTACATTTCCTCAGGTAAGTTTCGGTTAACCTCTACCTCTCTTTGTGTCGAGCTTTTGGTAACAAACTCTTATTCTTACGGGAGTATCAAGTGGTGGTCTCATAACGTGCCCAAACCACCTCAATCTATAATTCCTCATCTTTTTACATACTGGTACCACTGATACTTTTCGTCGAATATCCTCAATTCTTATCTTATCCATGTTCGTATAACCACACATCCACCTTAATATCCTCATTTCTGCTACCCCTATTTTATGCTTATGTTGCCTATGTGCTGGTCAGCATTCCACTCTATATAACATTGCCGATCTTACAGCTGTTCTATAGAATTTTTCTTTTAGCTTAAGGGGAATTTTGCGGTTACACAAAAATCCCGATGCACTCCACCATTTCATCCACCCTACTCTAATTCTAGGATTTACATCCTCGTCAATCTCACCACCTTTTTACAAAATTGATCTCAAGTATCTAAAAACATCTTTCTTGGATACCTCTTGACCAAGTAGATGCATTTTGTCTTGATCACCATCTCTTACCTGCGAAAACTCACACTTCATATACTCCGTCTTGCTCTTACTTATCGTGAATCCTTTAGACTCCAAAGTGTTTCTCCACAATTCCAATTTCCTATTAACATCATCTTTGGTTTCATCAATAAGCACGATATCATCTGCAAAAAGTATACACGACGACACTTCCTCTTGAATATCTTTTGTTAGTTCATCCATCACTAAGGCAAAGAGATTAGGACTAAGAGCTTAACCTCGATGAACACCTACCGTGATAGGGAAATACCTTGATGTTTCATTACAAGCTTTCACACATGTGGTAGTCATATCATACATATCCTTGATTGCATTAACATAATTTAATGCTACATTTTTTTTCTCAATAATTCACCATAAGACTTCTCTTGGGACCCTATCAAATGCTTTCTCAAGATTTATGAAAACCATATGTAAGTTTTTCTTCTTTTCCTTATACCTTTTCATTAACTGTCACATCAAGAAAATAGCTTCCATGGTACATCTTCGTGACATAAATCCAAATTGATTTACAGAAATCTTGGTCTCTCTCCTTAGGCGATGTTCCATAACTCTCTCTCACAACTTCATAGTATGACTCATGAGCTTGATGTCTCTATAGTTAGAACAATTCTGGATATCTCCCTTGTTTTTGTAAATAGACACAAGCATACTTTTCTCTAAGTATCAGACATCTTATTTGTTTGAAGAATCTTATTAAAAAGATTGGTCAACCATTTTATTGTCACATCTCCCAAGTCTCTCGATATTTCAATAGGAAAGTCATCGAGTCCCAAAGCTTTATTATTCTTCATCCTCTTTAAAATCTCTTTAACTTCATGTGTATTAATTCTGCGCACAAATCTTTTATTCAGATAATCAAAACGTCCTCCAAAACCACTTCACTATTGTCGCCATTCCCATTAAACGTTTGTTAAAGTAGTTTAGTCATCTTTTACTGACATCTTCATCCCTTATCAAAAAAAAATATTTTCATCCTTGCTACATATAACTTGGGTGAGGTATTTACTCTTCATATCCCTCATTTTTGCAAGTTTGTAAATACTTTTTTCACCATTCTTCCTGCCAAGATTTTTATACAAATCATCAAAAGCTTTGTCTCTAACTTCCTGCACTGCTTTCTTTGCATTTTTTCTCGTTACTCTAAACTTTTGCAAATTCTCATCATTGGACATTTATGCAAAGATATAAAACATTCCTTCTTATGTTTAATAGCCTCTTGCGCCTCTCCATTCCACTACCATGTTTCCTTTGTAAGAACTTTGTTTCCTTTGCTTTCACCTAGCACCCTCATTCCCACATTTTGAACACACATAGCAATCTTATTCCATATCTCATTAGTTTCTCCAATAAACTCTCACAGTCCTTCACGCAACATGTTTTCATTAAACTCTATTTGTTTCTCCTCCTTTAGCTTCCACCATCTTATCCTTGGGTTTTGAGTCTTCTTCCTCAAATTAAGAATTTTGTTGAACCTAACCTCTAGAACTACCAACTAATGTTGTGTTGTCACACATTCTCCATGATAGACCTTGTAGTCAATACACGAATTTCTATCTTCCCTTCTAGCCTTAAAGAAATCAATTTGACTGCAATTTTGGTCACTATGATACGTGATAAGATAAGACTTCCTTTTTTGAAAAAAATGTTCACTGGCATCAAATCATAGACTAGTGCAATATTCAATACATCTTCTCTAGTCTTATTTCTCGTCTCATAGCCAAAATCACCATGAATTCTACCAAAATCTCCACTGTTTTTACAAACATGACCATTTAGATCTTCTTCTAGGAAAATCTTCTCCTCTCGTGGCATCCCTCTCAGAACCTCCTCCAAGTCTTCCCAAAATTGGTTTTTTTCATTTGGTTATAGTCTAACTTGGGGTGCATACACACTAAGGATATTTAAAATTATATCCTCCACTACAAACTTAATCATCATAATCCTGTCGTTTTTCCTTTTGACATCAATGACTTCATCTCTGAAACTTCTATCAATCATAATTTCAACCCCATTTCGACTCTTGGTTGTACCTGTATACCACAACTTGAAACTGGTGCCCTCCACTTCCTTGGTTTTTTCTCTAACCCACTTAGATTCTTGGAAGCAAACAATATTCACCTTCCTTCTAGCAAAAACATTTGCTAACTCCCTCAGTTTACCCGTCGATGTTCCTAGGTTCCAGCTTCCCAATTTCATCCTAAACCCTTGGGCGGTGTTTGCCCGCCACGCTCGCCCATCTACGTGATGGAACCCTTACCTATTTGTCACCAAATCCGAGTGAAGACTTTGCACCTTGCCTTTCGGCATGAACCCGAACTCACTTATCACTACATCCCAGGATCGATGTAGCACTTTGCCTTGTGGCAAGGACCCTAGCTCATTTTTCGCTACACTCGGGGCCCAATGTAACGCGTCGCTATGAAGGATACGCTCAAACGAAATATCATAAAGGTTCATCACATAAAAATAGCTGATTTTTTATGGCTGGTTCACAACCTTTGATGTCAAGCCTCCTCCTTTATCCAGGCTTAGGACAGACCATGCGTACAAACACACATACGCAAAGTTTTACGATTTCAAAGTTACATTTAAAAAAAATTAAGAAGTTTTAAATTTTTTTTGTACGATTTTAGTACAAAAGAAAAAAAATAAAACAAAAGTCATAAAATGATTCATCATTTTGAAGTTGAAAGTAGTGAGATATCCTATGACTTATCTCATTTGATAATTTAGAAAAAAATTACTCCTTTTAGGTCATTTTGCCTACTTCTTTCACTCTCATTTTAACCTCACAATTGTGTGAAAAATTAAATGGTAGAATTCAAATTCAGATTTTTTTTTCACTCAGTATTCAAAAATCTTCAAGAGAAACCAAGATTGCAGTCATACTGATAAATTAAATTGTTGGCAAGTTATTTTCTCGTGAAAAAGAAATAAAAACGGAGAAATTTGGTCGGTTATTAACAATTTAGTAAGGAATCTCTGATTTATTTAAAACTATTAACGCACTTCATTATGTTTGTCAAGATTAAAATTTGTTATCTAATAAAATTTATGTTTGGTTTCAATATAATTTTTAAACTATTAACGCACTTCGTTATGTTTGTGAAGATTCAGGAATCTCTAACTATTTTTAAACTAATAATTTCAGCTGATTTAGCTGGTAGAGATATGAAATTGAGTTTAATTAAGTTTAATTATGAATATTTTTTCATTTATAAAATGTAAAATGAAATTCACACAAATACTAAAGATTTAATATGCAGATCCAAGAATTTCTCAAAGCTGTAAAAGTAATTTTCTAATTCTTAGAAGTGATTATCCTTAAGTTTTTTCATTGGAAATCAATGTTCACATATCGGTTCTTAATTGGCTCTCATTTTCGGGACGCATAGGAGAAAAGTTTTCATATTTGAAAATCAAGAATGCTGGACATCATGATATCTTATAAATGATAATAATTAAAATTTGTTTAGTTTGTCATAAACAATTTTAGAAATGTTTAAACAAGTTTTTTGTAAATTAAAATTTTTTATGTTTGGTTTCAATATATTTTTCTAAATATTTTTTTTTTCTTTAGAACTGTCGTTTTTATGACATAACTTCTTCAGATACATTTCTTAATTTACTGAAATATTATAATAAAATAGTACATTTAACTATATTTCTAAAATTCTTTAAGAAAACAAACAAAATAATTTAATTTCCAAATAAAATATGATTGAATAACAATACAAAATAATTTTATAATGTTAATATATTTTAATTTTTTACAGCATGTTATTAATATATTTTAATTAAATTCTAAATCAAATTAAATTTACTAGTATTTTTTTTTACCAGTATGTTACTAGTATTACATGTCCTCTTACACAGGACATGAGCTTCCATTCATATAAATTCAAATATTTGAGGGAAACATATTATGGTTAGAATTAGTAAAGAATAAAAAGAAGTAGATGGAGAATTAGAGTGTAACGCCCCGTATGCATTCGGTGTATTAACATTGATTTATGGTTATTAAGCGCAGCAATTATCACAGATAATTAATTCGGAAGCGATAAACAAAATAACGTAATCAACCGTCATTAACAACACCCACTGTACATCATATATGGTGAATTCTCATAATATACCATGTGTATATATATAACAAAACTATACAAATCCCTCTCAGGTACAAAACAACAGGCATAAAACAAAAGTAGAGCTAACATGCTCTCAACCTATGCCTAAGGTTCTCACAGAACCTATTCCTGCTCGAGTCTCTTGCCCTGGGATCTCTCAGCAGCTCCCTGAGTATCACCTGATGCAAAACATAACCCCCAACAGGGGTGAGATAACAATCTCAGTAAACTCAGGATCCTTGGAGGTCTTTTCTCCCCCTGGTTCACTTCTATGCATATAATATCCAAATTGGCATTACAAACTAGCCATCACAGCTCTCAAGCCATATCAACACATACACATATGTCTCAAGGGTTTATCAGCACCCTTTTTATAACATACATCATCTTTACCTGAGGAAGCTACATCCATCTATATGGGCACATTTCTCATCAGGACTTTCTATCATTAGCCTGAGAAGCTACATCCATTTATATGGGCACATTTCTCATCAGGACTTTCTCAAACATATATATATTCTATTCTATTCTACTGGCCAGAGAAATCTCATCAATCAACACGCATAGCCTCAATCCATGTATATCAAGTACATGATTCCAATCAGAATAGTAACACACAATTTCAATATACATGCATCAATTCATACAATAACCATCACTCCCTCTGGAGTATGGTGGAACACAATCAAGGGAAACACTCCCAAGAACAAAGAGCTTACCTGCTCTGAGCGCTACACTGGCTCTCCCGGCCTCGTGGTCACTGTTGATTTGAGGGGGAGATGTATGAAGAATACTTGAAGAATCAAGCAACAACAGACTTGGATATTTTGGCATTCAACATGGTTCAATCCTTGAAGAACAAAAGTGTGTGATTAAATGTAAAAGGGTTGAAATCATTATAATGATCAAAGCTGTGCATACATATCATTCATACACATATTAAAGCATTGCATCAAATAGACTTTTAAGCAAATTAAAAAGAAGAAGCTAAGTATTTTGAAAAGATAGACCATGACTGTAATAATCGATTACAGTAATGCAGTAATCGATTATTTAGTTCATCAGCTTTTTTGGAAAAATAGACTTGGTCTGTTTTAATCGATTAAGGCAATATCGTAATCGATTATTTTGTTCTTTAGCTTTTCTGGAAAATTATCAAGAACATTGTAATCGATTACTGTCTCGTATTAATCGATTATATAAAGCTCAGCATACATTGATATTGGCTAAATGACTGGTTTAATCGATTACCATATGCCTGTAATCGATTACTTGCTTTATTAGAAAATATGGTCACTGCTTTAATCGATTACCACATTATGTAATCGATTACCACGTTATATCATATTAACATGCAGGCTGGTTTAATCGACTACCAATACCTGTAATCGATTATATTGCATACATTGATTTTTTAACATAGACTGTATTAATCGATTACCATTGGAAGTAATCGATTACCATTCGTAACTAACATTCTGTGCTTCTTATTTAATCGATTACGAATCGTATTAATCGATTATTTGACCCGTTGCTTGAAAACAAGAAGACACCAAGATTGTTGGTAATCGATTACAGGGTCACGTTTAATCGATTAAATGGGTTACGAATTTTCTTATAAATATAACCCTTGCCTTCTATGTAAAAGTGAGAAGAAACAGAAATAACTTTTCGATTTTAGAACATTTCAAGAGCTCTCTTAAGTTTCACAAAGGTTCTTTCAAGGGTTCATTAGGTTTTGCTTTCATTAATTCATTCATGGGTCATTAAGGTGTTGGAAAGCAAACCATCTTTTTAAAAGGCTAAGGAAAGCTGTTCTACATCTTTGATTTACATTCATCTGTGATTCTTAATCATTTGCATTTCGTGCTTTGATCATCAGGTGATTTCTTTCCTTATCTTTGAAGATGTAATATTGATATTGTGTTTTCTTGTAATAAAATAGGCTATTGTAAGTGGAATTCTTGCAAGTGTAGAGATAGGGTCTCTCTGGATTCAGCTGAGTAGTGTTCTCAGTGTGGGTAATTGCTTCTAAGGTTCTACTAGTGTTGTAGATCTCTGAACTTCATCTAGGGTTGATGAAGAGAAGTTTGTAAATTGCTTGTAAGAATATTGTGTTGCAATAGTGAAACTCCTCTCTAGTTTTGAGTGGGAGAACTGGATGTAGCCTCATAGTTTTTGGGGTGAACCAGTATAAATCTGTGCCTATTCTTTCTTCTCATTAGTTGTTTCTTAATTGCTTTGTTTGTGAATCAATTTCATTACACAGAAAGTTAAATTTTGGTTTCTAGTGTTCTTGAAAAAAAAGGGAACTTGATTGAATATTGATTCTTGGTGTTAAAACATTTTAAAGTGATAAAGATCCTTTGGTAACTCTGATTTAAATTTTAATTGACCAAGGTTCAACCAATTCACCCCCCCTCTTGGTTGTTTTGAAGTGTTCCTTTATTGTACAGTCACACCCACTAGTAGCCTCTGAATCACGCCCTACATAAAGGCATACAAATAATCAATAACGGTTCTTGACCGTTTAGAATGAAAAAAAATGTCATTCCTTTCCATTTAAACCTTTTTGTTCTCTATCTTAGGGTTATCAGAACTAACCACCTTATAGGCGACTCACAGACCCTCAGCAGGATCTGTCTCAGCCTAACTAACGTACTAGAGTCCCTCTAAGACTCTGTATAAGCTAATTCAAAGGATTCAATTTCCTTAGCCAGGCCAAATATCAATACTTGTCAAGTTTATCAGAACGGCTATTTCAACACATATTCACCGTTTATTTAGCCTCCTGATCATCTTTTGTAAAGGTACCTAGGCTCAAACCCATCATTATAACATCAATCTTCCTACTCATACAGATGTCAGAGTCAAAACCAAATTTCATCAAAAATCATGTTTCAAAGTTCAATATTCATCAGAACAACCTCCTGAGCATACTTTTCTAAAGAACCCAAGCCTAATTTCAGCTCTATCGCAAAATGGTTACTATTCACCTCAAGAACAAATTCACAAATCAACCGGTAAAACTTGAGTTTCTTACCTCTAAACTGTTGAGGAAAGCTAGAGGATCACTTCTCCAAGCTTTAGCGTCCTTAAAACGCCTCCTTTCTCCTCCAAATTCCAACTTTGAGAAGTTCCCTAGAGAATTGGATCTCTCCGATTGATGGTTTTTTTTCTGAGAACTAAGCTTGGAATCTAGCTCATAGAGGAGTTCTAATCAACTTTCTAGTTGGGTGGGAAGTGTTTAGATGAAGAATGGAGAAGATATGAAGTTTCTCTGGTCGTTAATGGCAGAAGCAGAGAAAAGGAAGAAGGAGAGGAAGAAGGTTATTATATAGAGGAAATCACCTCACATTAAGAAAAAGTTTGTTTTGTTTTTTAAATCAAATATAAAATAGAAGGGAAGAGTGTTTGAGGCTTTAGGGAGCTGACACAAGGAAAATTTTTTGGTTTTCTGAAAATTTTAAGTTTAAAATATTAAAAGGGCTGTTTGATAGGAAATAAAAATTTTATTTTTTAGAGAAATTATTACGTGTGTTTATTTTCCAAAATCTTTTTTCATTCATGTTATTCCTAATAATATTAGATGTGAATCACATTCTTGAGTATTTTAAGAAAAATATGTTTGTTTAGCTATTAAAATTGGTTGTGAATCTTTTTTATATTCCCATAAATATTTAAAATGTTTTTGATTCTAGATATTTTTTCTATGAATGCATGTTATATTACTAAAATATCTTTTTTATATTAAAAAAAACTTATTAAATACACCTATGCAATAAGATACAAGGCTAAACACTGTAATTTGTAAATAACAGTGAAATCTTACAAAATTTTTAAATAGATTCCTTGACCACATCCTACTATCAGAGAAACGCAGCATCAAAATATCCCCTTCAGTCTTGTACAAAACAAGCAACACAAAAAGACAGTACAACAAAACTTTAATCACACCCAAGTAAACAAAAAAAATGGATAAAATGTTTTCATATCAATAATTAAATTCCAAAAAAAATTGCAACATACTTGTCTTTTGTCTTCAAATTCACGTTCTCTATTATCAAAATTGAACTACATAATCTAAAATTCTAATTGATATATAAATATTGATATTGATGATATAATAGAATTTTTACATAATTAATATGATTCTCATCCATAGAAACCAATATTCTCATCATCTTTTCATTAAAATCATCTCAATACAAAATCAACATAAACATGAGCATCTTACTTTACTGGGAATAATAGATACTTGGAAATATTTTTCAATTAGCTTCAAACAAATATGAGAATATACATTACCATCTCCACATTTCAGAAAATTCTAAAAGATTTGTGAATCAAACCCTCAAAGGATGAGAAACTTAGTTTCCCATGTTTGGTATCAACTTTAAAAAAATTCTTACTTTACCAAGAATTTTTAAAAAATATGAGAAATGATTTTTCCAAGAATGTTTATTAATCAATTTGTCACAACAAAATTCATGGGAGCTAGAGGTGGGAATCTTACTTTCTCAAGTAATTTTTCTTTTATTATAATAAAATATCATCTTTTTCATTATTAAATTATGTAATATGATAAAAATATTGCAAAACTCTTGGACGTAATAATATGTTGTTCTCTTTTCCCCTTTGGCCACCCAAAAATAACTCTTGGATTCCTAGCAACATATTTTAAGATTTTAATGGTCAACCAAACAAATTTTATTTATTTTAAAGATGATTCTCAAGATTCATGGTTTACCAAAATTATGATTCTCTAACATGGAAAATTTTCTCCCTTACCAAAAAACTTATATGACAATATTTATGATCAACCAAACAAGTTTAGTCATTCCTAGGAATCATGATTCTCAATATTCATGATTCACACGGATGGCTATTACCATACATTTGTCTTGTACAAAACGTCCTTAAGTGGAAAATATTTTTGTAAAGAGATGATGCACATCTAACAAGGATTCAAGGAACAAATTTTCTAATATATAAAATATAATATGATAATAATTATATCTAGAGGATATATCATATGTGAATGATCAATCTTAGTTTTAGATTTAAAATATTTTAAATTCAAATTAAAATATTACTTAACAATAAAATATAAAAATGATTTACCAAATAAAAAATCAAATATTTAAAAGATATAATTTATCATATCCTAAAAATTTTCAAACTCATCCTCGTGTTGACAACGATGATAAATTTGATATATTTAAAAACATGATAATTAATTTTTTTACAAATTTGATTTTTGTTTGCAAATATTTTTAAAGATTTATTAATTATGTTAAATTTTAATTTTAATTTAAAATATTTTTATTCTAATTAAATCTTCTACTTTATTCTAATGATTAAAATTGATTATATATATAGAAAGTATAAACGAGAACAATTATTTTTTTCTTGAAAATAAAAATAATCAATTTCAATTATTTAATTAAAATAAAAGACTTAAATTAAAAATATTTTAAATTCAAATCAAAACTTCATTAATTATAAAATCTCAAAAAATCCATCAAACAGAAGCTCAAATAAGATAACCATTATAGTATATTTTAAAAGATAACAATTGTGAAAAAGAAAAGATAAAAAGATAAGGTGGCCGAGCCAAGTTTCACCCCTGTTAAATAAGTTGACATCATCAAAGGTGTAGCGAAAGACGAACAGCATGGACAATCACACTGAGACTCTCCCTCTGGACTTGACCAGAGAAATTCTCCTCAGATTGCCGGTGAAATCTGTTTTGCAATGCAAGCGTGTCTGTAAGATATGGCGTTCTGTTATTTCCGATACCAAATTTGGCATTTCCCATTATGACCTTGCTGTCGCACCCTCTCATCGACTTGTTTTCAAATCACAGGGTTTTCTTGTTAATTCCATTGATGTAGACGCACCCCTTTGCCTAAATTCCGCTGAACTGAATTTCCTTTTCACTCCTCCATCACCCCCACACGGCGATGCTCATCATGATAATGATAAATATGTGATTTTTGGTTCACACCGAGGGATACTACTTTTATACTCCGAGTTCCAGCAAAATCTTATTCTTTGGAATCCATCAATTGGTGTCCACCAACGATTAACAAACTTTGAATTTGACTCGACCACCATTGACCTATATAGCTATTATGGTTTTGGGTATGACTCATCAACAAATAACCACTGTTTAGTTCTAATTGATTTTGAAGAGTCTGACGATGATGAGATCAGTGTTGATATCCGAGTTTTGTCTTTTGAATCTTCTTCGTCTGTTACATATAAGGATGTTTGTTTTCCATATGATTACATTAGCAACAAATTCATCGCTGGGACATTTTTCAATGAGGCTCTTCATTGGTTGGTTTTGTCCGAGGATGAAGATGTTCCTGTCATAATTGCCTTTGATCTGATACAAAGGAGTTTATCAGATATTATTCGTCTCTTTGATCATTTCACTGTGGAAAAATATGAAGTTCATAGTTTTGGGGTCATGGGAGGATGTCTCAGTGTGTGCTGCTCGGTCCAAGGCTGTGCAACTGCCGAAATATGGATGATGAAGGAATATAAAGTGCAGTCATCTTGGACTAAGTACATGGTTATACCTATTCATGAATTTCCTAATGATCACTTTTGCCCCATATGCATCACTAAAGATGGTAAAATTTTGGGATCAAATTCCGGAAGAAGATTAGAGAAACGTAATCACAAAGGAGAACTCCTTGAGTTTCTCAAATATGGTGGAGGTGCAGATTCGTGTTGTTTCAATCTAATGTCTGCTATGTACAGAGAGAGTCTACTGCTTCCTAGTGACATAATTGGGAATCCAAGTGAAGATGACCAACAGTAGCAGACAAGAAAATCACGGTATACATTGTTCTCCAATCCCTTGCACCATTATATTCTTCTTATTCATCGTGAATTATGTGCAGAATGCTTAGTGTGTGGCAAATCATGTTAATTTGTTGATAATACTTGTTCCTAATTTTTAAATTAAATGATACACCAGATTGCATGGGAAGATGATGTTTCGTGTTGCTTAGCTAAATATTTGATGTCTTACTCACAAGCTTCAATAATCACAGGTCATTTAAATGGAATATAAGAAAAACAGTATTTTTAGAGTAAAAACAATTAGGATTTCCCATTACGTTTTACAATGTCACTGTTTCACTGCTAACATCTTAGAGAATGTGCAATTAATATTCTAACATTTACATTAAATTCATGTTTGCTGCAGGCCATGAAATATGCAAGAAAACATACAGTTATCTTGATGTCGCTTTCCTACAAATGGTGACACTGCTAGCAGAGACCATAGCACTTGGAAGAGAATGCCATATATATGATATTAAACTATCTAGTGTTTAGTGAAGATGCCGAACTAGTGTCTGTTTTAGTGGTGATTTCAGTGAAGTTAGAGTATCAGCAGTCTTTACAATTTAACTATGTTTCAGATCATCCCTTTTCCTCCCAATGTTGTTATGTTTGCAGTTAATTTGTTTCTCTTACGCTCTTTTATATATATATAATTTTCAGATTCAAGCCCTACTTATTTGATTCATTCCCTCTATTTTCCCAACTCCATAACCAATCTCCCATCCCAAATCTCACTAATTAATAACCCCAGAACATGGAGTTCCCCAATCAACCTTGGTATAATGTATGGTATATTATCAAATTAGTATAGAACATGGAAAAACTTGGTAAAATGCATACTTTAAATATTTTATTGTGGTAATCTTTTGAGTCTGTTTTACACTTTAGAAAGGGGAACGTGAAAACAGCAATTCTAGAGGTGTGGCTTCTGTAAATTTGATAGCTCCATTAGCTCTCTCAGTCCATACAACATAACTTAAGGCTTACTTCTTTCCAGCTCTTCTTAACCTGAAAATTTAAATGGTAGGATTCAAATTCAGGAAGTTTTTTCTCTCAGTATTCCAAAATCTTCATCTGAGAAACCAAGATTACTGTCCGACTGATAAATTAAAGTTGGCAAGTTATTTTCTCTTGAACAAGAAATAAAAATGGGAAATTTGGTAGGTTATTAACACTTAAGGAATCTTGATTTATTTTAAAACTATTAATGTACTTCACACCTGGAGTTCTAGTTTAATGTATTATGTAATCTGTTTAGTTTGCACTCATTCACAAGAAGTTTATTTTCAAAATAGTCCAAACTCATCAAAATTTTTTTATCAACAAATATTTTGTTAATTTTTGTTAGCAAGAAGGATTGGACCAGCCATCTTTTCCTCCTTCTCTTCTTCCTTAACCACCCAATTAACCTTATATCTCCATTCATCAATATTATTAGATGTTCTTAGTTGAAACAATGAGTACGTGTGCCACCCTGTTTCCAAGTCTTAAAGGATGAAAGGAAACTCTTGACATTCTCTGAGACTTCAATTTAACTAACAAAATCTATGCTTCAACTTCTTAACAATGACCAAAATTCCCTTTCTCAAAAGCCACATACATACTGAAATATTCAAAATTTGGTTCAAGTCTTGCTGTAAGTCAAACTAAATCTACTCCTTACCTATCACCATATACTCCTCGCTATTTTATGATGCTATTTTTATAATTTTTATGACAAGTATTTTTGGATTTTATTTCAAAGCCTTACAATGTTAGCAAGATATTTTATTTATTGAATATAGGGGCACTTTTAGACATTTTTCATTTAGCTGGTACTGAATTTTTAATATTTTCCGCATAAGTATTAAAAGTTCATTACACAGTTTAAAAGTAGTTGTTCATATCATGCTTGATCAGGATGGTATCCCGTGGAACATACCTCTGATCTAAAAAAACTAGTTTTTTTCTAATTCTTAGAAGTGGTTATCCTCTGCCTAAAAAAAAAAAAAGTAGTTATCCTTAATTCTTTCTTTTTTTCGGTAATCAATGTTCACAAGATGAGAGATGAGCTATTTGCTTTCAGTTTAGTGACATGAGAAAATTTTTCATATTTGAAGTTATGAATCATGGATAGCGCGATGTTTAATAAATTATAATAATTAAAATATGTTTTTTTTATCAGAATTCAAATTTCTTTAGTTATCCATAAATATTTTTAGAAATGTTTAAACAAGTCTTTTGTTAATTAAAGATTTTTATGTCTTTGGTTCCAATAAAAAAAATTTAATGTATAAGTTTTTTTTTCTTCAGGAATGCCTTTTTAATGAAATAACTTCTTTAAATACAGATATTTACTTAAGTATTATTATAAAATAATGCATTTAACTATAATTCTAAAATTCTTTTAAAACAAAATTAACTTAATTTCTAGATTATTTTTTATTGAATACCAGTATAAAAGGATTTTGTATATTATTAATATATTTTAATTAAATTCTAAATCAAATTAAATGTTTACACATGATAAACATGTATTTTGTTAATTTCTAACGTCAATTAGAATATGTGAGTAGACGAAATTGTCTTAACATTTTAATTTTAAAATCCAAATTATCATCTCCCTATTAATTTCAAAATTTAGGGTTCACGTTATATTCGTCTTCACCATTCGCAAGTATTATTAATCTTCCTCTTGTTGACGAGTTCTTCTCCAGTGTACATGGGGTGTACAGGGGGTGCGAGTTCCTCTTCCTCTCATGACTTTCACATTCTATTCCTCTTCACCATCTGCGAGTTCTTCATTGTTCCTCTTCCAGTTTGCGAGTTCTCCATTGTTCCTCTTCTAGTTCGTGAGTTCTCCATTGTTCCTCTTCAAGTTTGCGAGTGAACACTCAAGTATATATTTTTATGTAAAACTAATCTTTTAGTTAAATTTTAGCAAACATCTTTACGTTTTCATAACTAATTTTTTTCTTTTCAACTTCAGCAAACACAAATACATTTACATGTGTTCGTTGAATCTTCAAGCAGAGGAGTGAACACTACATAGGATACAAGAGCAAGACCTAAAAAAAGTAAAAACTTAGAGCTAAAAGGAAGACAAGGATGCAAGATGCATGATTGACTATTAATTTATTTTTTGAGAATTATTGGATCACTTTTGGATATAGACATACTTGTGAAGGGTCATACTTTTTTGTAATGTGAAACTGACATACACATTGAGAAACAAGTTGATATATAGTTGTACAAGAGCTTTTTTTAGGGTTTTATACAACAAGATTATGTAAAAAGGTCTATATTATATTGCTACTTTTTGGAGCAACCTTTGATGAACTTAATATGAAATTGTTACCTTTATTATTGTTGTTACCTTTATTATTGGGTAGTGTACAAGGTCTATATTTGAGACTTGACATTTCAAAATGTTAGCAGGCAAAATTTCTAAGAGTATTGTGATTAGTTATATTTTTCCAGCAAATCAACATGACTCAAGCAATTAAGAAGAAATTATTTTAAAAGAGGTTAAGCTAATTATAAATCAATTCATTCAAACTATTCAACCCTTTGTGTCATCAGTACACCTAGTTTGAATTGCAACCAATGTTTTGCACAATTTTTGGGACAATGTTTTTGGCCCTGTTTTATACTTAGTTCTGTTGTGTAAACATTAATGATGGACCAATAACCAAATTTCTAGTGAAATATAATTTTGTCTCTATTCCCAAATGAAAATAACATTTCTCCTACTATCTAATGTTTGAGTTATTATTAATCTCCATTTAAAGAAGCATCTCATGGGTGATTATCCAACAAAACTGATTTTGAAATTAAAATCAATGTGTCAAAGCAATTTAATTATGTCAATTGGTTTAAATAGTTGTGTCTCTGTTACGTCATCAAGGCAAAATGAAATGTATAATTTCCTAAATGAAATTGGATTAGTGATAAATAAATTGAACTAAATTACTCAATCTTTTCCGTTCAACATTATGATGTGCCTTGCATTTCTTGATTAAGATATTATATTGAATATCTTGCCATAAAAAAATATTTCAAAGAAAGGAGTTAAAACACAAACATAGGAGCAAAACACTAAAATTTGAAGCAAATGACCATATTCAATGAAAGAAAAAAAATTGAACTAAAAAATTGAATAAGAATGAATGGTGTTAACACTGCATACCAACAATGTGGGTTCATGTCCAACAAAAAGTTGGGTTCACGTTTAATAACATAAAAAAAAAAAGTAAGAGTCTTAAAATATTTTTAGATTGAGAGGAAGAAGTTAGAAGTATTTTAGATATAAAATTTTATTAAAAGTAATGTGACCAATAGATATCTAATTTATGTTATTATTGGGCTGGATGTAATGTAAGCTAAACAATAAATAAATTTTTGTAAGGTGTAAAAAATAAAGAGATATAAGATGATATTTGAGGAAAGAAACACATAAAATCGAATGTAATTTACTCTTTTTTTTAATATATATATATATATATATATATATATATATATATAACTAAAATTTATTCAACCATCTTTCTTTCACTTGTTTTTTAATTGTTTTCTAACTCCAAAACCTACTCTCTTATCATATTCCTTCCAAAATTCGCATGCTTCTTCTAAATTTTCAAACTCTAAATTAACATTTAGGAGATGCCATGTTTAGTATTTTAATTATAAAAAAATAAGTATAATTTTATCAATAATCGGTAAAATTGGTAACTTTCATTAAAATACACAAACTTACACGAGGACGTGGACAACTGGCAACCTTTTTCCCTTATGTTTCATTCCATACTGCAGCATCTGTTTTAAAGGTTAATCATCTAAGAGACCTGGAAAACAAGTACTCCTTAAGACATCCATTGCAAGAGGAATAAGAAACACAACTCACAAAATCGGCAAATTTTTAAAAATAATACAATTTAATTAAATAATTAGCAAAAGGGGGCGATTTGAAGAAAATTTAGGGATTTGGGGTCACCAAAAACGCCTTGCCTAGGCGTGTTTA
>CM023948.1:11799648-11840222 GCA_013407115.1 Glycine latifolia | reverse complement strand
CAAAAGAATCCAATTTCGGGTTCCACAAGCATGATTCAAAAGCAATGTGACCTAGCATGTTCATTTCTACCAAAACAATCCCATTTCGGGTTCCACAAGCATGATTCAAATGCAATGTCACCTAGCATGTTCATTTCTACGAAAACAATCCCATTTTGGATTCCACAAGCATATCATTATCAATATTTGGATATTCAAATGAAAAATCATGTGCCTAATTATTAGAAACAGTTTTTTCAAACAAAATAGTCGTATACGGATCAGGCAATCCGTATAAGCCATACGGATTGGGAAATCCATATGGGTTATACGGATCAAGCAATCCGTGTAAGCCATACAGATTGGGCAATCCGTATGGGTTATACGGATCAGGCAATCCGTGTAAGCCATATGGATTGGGCAATCCGTATGGGTTATACGGATCAAGCAATCCGTATAATCCATACGGATTGGGAAATCCGTATGGGTTATACGGATTGACTGGTCCGTATAACCCATACGGATTGCCTAATCCGTATGGCTTATACGGATTTCCTGATCCATATAACTCATACGGATTTCCCAATCCGTATGGCTTATACGGATTATCGAATCCGTACGACGCCCTTTCTCCCATTAACGACCCAAGATGAGAAAAACTTACCTCACATCGGCGCTACCACCAACTGCAGACCGTCCCACCACCAAGCAACACAAATCACGCACGAAATGCAGAACGAAGGAATCAAAATAATCAACCACCAAGAACAATCACCGGCGGAGGAGCGGAGGAGCGGAGGAGGGAAAGGAAAATGAAAAGCTTTTAAATTAAATAGCCAGGGGTATATTCGGAATTGCACTGTTAGTGAAATGGTGTAGAAGAATTTTTGGTGGTGTATGAAGTTGCACTCGGGACTGAGGGTGTTGGTTGAAATGGGTTAGGAGGAAATATAAGGTTATTAGGGTCAACTAGTTTCTGATCTGAAGGCTGAACATTTGGGGACTCATTAGTGATTCCTGCAGGGACTAGTGGTGACAATACTCCTGAAAGAGGTTGCAAAAGAGGGAGTGGTGGCAACAATGGTGGGAGGTCGGGTAATCCAGGAATGGGAGGAAGAAGACCACCTGGTGTTTTTGGATCCTGAAGTGGAGGAGGAAATGATGGATCTATTTTTGGAGGAAATATGTGTTTCACATAATCAAGGCCCTTGATGTTTTGAATGCTTGGTTTTTGGTTGCAGAGATTTGGCTGTCTAAGAGGCTTGAATGAGAAAAAGCCAGCTGAGAATATGTGTTGTCCTTGCTTTCTGGACTTGAGGCGCAGTGAGGAAGAAGTAGCTGCTGAGGCCACAGCACAATAAGGCTCACTGCTATTTATTAATTTCACAGTGCATCCTTTTATTCTTTTCACATGTTTGCTCACTGAGAAGGGCAACTGCACGTTGAACTCCCCGTGCTCATCTGTCTTCACTTCTTTCCTAAACCTTGGCTTTGACCTCCCATCTCCATCTTTGCATTCTACAGCAACTGATGCCCCCTGCTATCATGAATATAGAAAAATATAAGACAACATAACTTCAGAATCAAAATTTAGAGCATGTCTGTTAAGTGTTAGAGATATGAAATTGAACCGTTTTAAAAAAATAAGTCAAGCACTGGAAATGCACCTGAAATGAAGTGGTTGTCCATGGAGAAATCATGTTGGAAGCATGTGTCACAGTAAACGGTGCCAACCACAACAGCAGAGGGAAGTTTCTTGTTGTGATTAGTCTTAGAATGAGTTGTACCAAATGTGAGACTGAGAAATAGTATTACAAGGAACCAAGACATTCTCACGTTTTCTTTTCTTAGAATCTCTTGTCTCTAAGTAAAGGCTATAGTGGCTGATTCTGCTTCCAAGTGAAGGCTATATATCTTGTACACTATTGAAGTATGTTTATCCCTCTTTCTTTCACTTTGTTCCCTCTTGCTGTCTTTGTTAAAGAGAATCAAAATAATAAATTTTTATAGCCCGACAAATAACAAGGCTATTTATGTCTATCATGCAAAAACCAGTCAACTGTAAACTAAATTGCAGTAATTGGAGGCTTGTTTTCCCATCACCAAACAGCTGGGAAAGAAGGTAATTTGGTGGGTAGAAAGTTAGATAAAAAGAAGCTCCTAGCTGCTGTTTTATTTAATTGGATGTTTGTTTCTTTGTTGGTATGAAAATACAAAAACAAAGATATGCATGAGAAAGTAGCCACAGAACCTGTGAGCAAGCAAGACATGACCCTGCTGGATTGTGTTAGCATGACCTGTTTGGTTATGAATTCCACAGCTGCAACATGTGAGCGCCTTGAGATGCAGATATGCATGTGAATATTTTTACTGTTATAATAAATGGTCTAGAGAGTTTAAGATGATGGGTTATGTAGCAGACTTGGGAGGTAAGCAAGTTCGAGAAAACATAGAGAAAAGAGTAGATTGTTACAGCAACTACACTTATTCGCATTTCTCACATCACAATTAAAAGTTACAACAGCAAAATATTCTCAGCTGAATATAAAGTAGTAGTATTCGTACATCATTTTTATTAAAACCTGCTTTGTTTGGACAAATATTATCATCACTCTTTTCTTAAGTATTTGATAAATCAATATGTATAACTTTACTTAATTGTTAGACTGCCTTAGCTTATTTGCTATTAATTCCGAGTTTGATCTTTGTGTTGTCTCAGTTAATATCCATGAACTTGGGCATAAAGGGAAAATAAAACTATTCTTGTTAGTTTCTCACATAAGCAATGTTATACGTATCGAAATTTATTTGTATGATATAATTAAATTTCCTTAAATATAAATTCTAAAACAGATTCCCAATTATTGCTCACGGGCCCTTTAAACTTTTATATATAGCAGTAAAGAAAAGATGGTTCCATTAATGTGATTTATGAAGAACTCCCATGTCCTGGTTTCCAATCTGTTGGTTTCCAATCTGTCGGGAAGTTTTCAAGGGGATCGCACAATTTGTACTCCCACTATATACAGCTAATATTTACAATAATCACGTGATTCACACCCATATCACTTAATTTATTTGTATATATCCAAACATTACATTATTAGGATCTAGTAAGATAAAAATATTAGCTGACAACTCGATTATTTAGAGATTAATTAACATTTAACACAGAATTTTAACTTCTTAAAATAAATTTTATCTCAACTTTGGTTTAAACATGTTTTTATTCCTCAAATTTAAACCACTTTTGTTTCTGATCCTTCAAATTTAAACTTATCTTTCTTTGATCTTAGTTTTCAAAAAAAAAATTGTCTCTCTGGTATTATAAATCAAATTTGGTGTTACTTAGATTCGTTTGATTTGCATAATTTTAAGGGACAAAACAACACAAAATTACTTTTTTTTCCGTATTTTAAAAAGTCTTACGAGACAGTAAAAAAGAAGTGAGACAGAGAATTTTTTTGTGGTGTACGAAAGACATTATCTCACTCTATTCAAAAGGATAAAATTTATCGTTCAATACCATTAGATTAAAAAATAATTAGGTACCAATGGAAAAAATATGTTTTTAATTTATATATGAAGTTTCATATGGTTCAATTTAGTTCCCCTATTTTTTTTATACCTGTTTTTAGTCGTTATGCACATATTCTTTACGGTCAATTTTGTCTATTAGAATTGATTGTGAAGATTTAAAAAAAAATTACAATGACATGAATTTTTTTATAAAAAAAAAAGAGAAATTAAAATGTCTCCCCCAAACACATTGAACCCTGATTTTCAACTATTTTGTTCCTGTCTTCGTTTCTGCTTTCATTCTTTAACAGTTCTTATTGTAGATCTATGAATTCGCATGATTCCTCATTGATATTTGTACGTAGGAGTTGTGGTTCGAAACCCATAACTTATTCTTCACAATCAGGACAAAAGGAATGTGCATGTGAGGAAAAATTGTTGTTGAAAGCGAAAACCAACAATAATCCACTCCCCAAGAATTAACACCATGTGAAGAATATGTGCTGAGGGACTAAAAACATGTTTTTAATAGAATAGAGGGACTAAATTAAACAATATGGAACTTTAGAGACTAAAAAAAAACACAAAAGTATAAAAAAGACTAAAATATATTTATCCCTGTTACTATTGTAAACATGTTCAAGGTTAAAGAGAAAAAAAAATCATATCACAAATCCATGCATATATATAATCATTTGTCCTAGAAAAATGTAACTTGAAAAAGAAGAAATACGTATGAATCCTCATAAATCTGCATGCAAAAATAATATTCTCACATTGACTTTTCAGCCAAAATATAATTTACTAGCAACTTTTTATCTTCATAATCCATTTGCAATGATAAGTTAGTTGTATGAATATTCCTGAATATCGGAAGACCAACTCGAACCCTTTGTTGAGTTGTCAATCCTTCTATTTTCTTCAACTCTTCACAAACCAACTTTGCTCTATTAATTGACTCCATCGAATTGATTTTTCAAACATGAAGCCAATTCATTTATTGAATTAGTCATTTTTTCAAATAAGACTTCTTACCAATGCTATCAACAACTATTTCAATCAATGAATGTTCACATCGGTGTCTTTTTTTTTACCTCTCCTACCATCATTTAACCCACTACTTTGTCTAACATTAGTGGATATTTGGGTTTCAGCATCAGAGTGAACTAGGTTATCATCAAGGTCTTCTGCAACTTGATGAGTTTCAACGCCAACATTAACTTCTTTCAAGATTTCTTCCGTAGCAGTAGTAGGGTTCTCAACATTGGTACTACAGCTGGCTCCATCTTCAATATCAAAGCTAGATAAAGGCTTGCTATGAAAATTGACATCGCTAACCATAGCTCCACTGTAATGATTCCCATTTATCCTTCTCCTGGTTCTCCTTAAACGTTTGACTAATAATACAAGACATATTCATGAAAAAGAGAGTAAATTGGTTTAAACAATGTAAATACATAATTATTATGATAATGAGCCTTTTCCTCTTTGCATGATCTAACCGTGCCATTATCTAACAAAAAGAAAACGATATATTTTAGTGATGACAGAAACAAAATTAAAATATATAGCCATGCTTCATATTTAATAAAAGCTCAAATTCTAACAAATCAACAAAGCTCTACAATCATAAGATTCAATGCCATTAATCACTGCCAATTAACATGGACAAAGCACCCCACTACCTAAAATCTAAAATGAACAAGATGAACAAGACTTCACAAAATTTTGCTCACTCCGTGTGCTTTACAATTCTAATCACAATAGCTCCTTGTCACAAAATGCAAGAAGCTGTTTCACATGATTATGCCAGGCAGTTACATTTTGCCCATCCACTGTTACCCAGTCAACAACTGTCGATGCTGGCTGCTCCCACCACTCATCAAGCTGCAGAAGAGGTTACAATTTAATAATAGAAATGGAAATTTTATAGAAACGTGAAAAGTCTAACACCCAGATCATGAAATACCAAATTAAGCAACTTCGACGAATATTCACTGTTTCAGGTGGGGCTGAATCAAGATAATTTTGAATCAGCGTTTTCGATTTTTGTTCATCCTTCACTGTAATAATATCTTGAGGTTTGCAACGATAACTTGATATATCTACTATATGACCATTAACTAAAACATGTCTAAACTAAACAAACAGACATATTACAAAATGGGAATGAACAAGAGTAAGCTTCATATGTAAAATTGTATCAAAAACTTATTCCTGAGTGTTCTTTTGGCCCTTATTTTTCGGGACATTTTACTTGATTTGGTTCGAGAAAGAAAATGAAAAGAAAGAATAGTGATAAAATATTGAATGAATTTTTAGATTGTTTGGTATAAAAGAAATATAAAGTGAAGAGAAAGAAATGTAAGATATTCTTGTAAAGACATTGGTATCTCTTACCTTACTAAAAAATGCTTTAATAGGAAAAAATAAGAGGTACAAAACAAGGACAAGAATAGTGATGGGAACTGATAACCACTATCATGAACAGTCAAGTATCATTAGATACGTGTGCAGTTGTCAAACTTGAAAGCTTACTTAAAATAGTAAAATCATAAAAACTCGACTCGAAAACTCATAAGTATCTACTTTATATAAAAATAATAATAATAAAATACCAAAAAAATGTCTATTTAATTTATTATATTATAGATTATGTTTTATTTAGTTTTTATCACTGTTATTATTTAATTTACTATCACATTATGTTTTATTTAGTTTATTATATTATATGTTATGCTTTAAATCATTTTTATATTTTATGAAGGTTGTCATATTAGCATCATAGTAATAATAGCAGGGTAACTCACCAAACCCCTGACATATTTGCAATCTTCCAAGCTCTGCTGAGCACTCAAAACAGCATTCTTAAGCTCGGGCAACCATTCTTCCATGGTAGTTTTCTCCTGTTCGTCAGCCTTACTCAAACAAAATTTTGTTGTCCTGCATCATTATATCAAATGTCAAAAAAGAAGAGAAGGTTTTCAAAAAATTCAGAAGGTACATCTCTGGAAAAGATGGAAAAATAAATTAACTACATCTTCCTCTTGCCAATACATAAATTTGAATCTACTAGAAACATTAACCATGAATGCACAATGGATTCAGGGGTTAGAAACATATTTACTTTTCATATTCTTGTTGAACGAGGTTGGCATGATTCAACAAGGCTTCCCCACTTTGAACAAGATCCCGTCTAATATAGACAAGATTAATAGCACTTAATAAATCTTCCAACACACTAGCTTCAGAACCACGAAGTCTCAAACAGAACTCCAGGGACTCCAGCACAGATGCTAGACCTGCATCAGAATCCTCCAAGCCTGTCCATTAACAAGAAAATCATTTAATATACAATAGTAGCTTTTAACCCTCATAAAGTATTCCATGCACATCAAAACCCTATATTCTTCAAATTGCAAGTTAACGAAATAATAAGATGTAGTAAATACATTGATTTGCGACAACAAATTATCAAATCTAATTTTATACTTCCTCCATTCCAAAATAATAGTCCTTAAAGGTTATGGCACGCTGATTAAGAAATATTCAATTTATACAAATATAAACAAAATACCCTCAGTTTTTCAACTACTCATCATAAATTACTACTATATAGCAATAGTAGATACATTCTACTATCCGGCAACTTATGTTCATGGCCGATGTCTATTTTCAATGCAAGTATTATATATAGGGGTATTGTTGAAAAAATAGCATAAAAGGCTAAAAGGGCTATTATTTTGGAAGTTGGAACAAAACAAAAGGATTAAAAAAATACTATTATTTTGGAATGGAGGGAGTAATTGTTTTAAAAGCTTGAAAACATTTTAGGGAGTAATTGTTTGTTTACTATCTACATGACAAATGTTTTTTTTTAAATTATTTAATTGCTAACAAACTTAATTTATTAAAAAAAGAATTAAAAAAAGTACAGAATTGAGTCTGAAATTGACCAAGGGAACTAAAATTGAAAAGTTTTTAAAAGTGGGAGATGAAATATCTCAATTAAAAAATGGGTGAACTAAAATCATAGATTTGAAAAAATAGGACAAAAATTATATTTTAGCCTACCTTTTATCACGTCATCCCGAATAGAATAATATCAATTATATTAATGCATCGGCAAGCATACCCAGATATTTTATTCAGAATGAATTTTTTTTGAAGTAACAATAATTAGTGTTTTAACGTGTTCTATCTACTAAATTACGTTTGTGTTGTTTGGATTTAGAGAAGAAAAAAAAGTGTTTAAAATAAACCAATTGTCCCAACAAAACAAAAGCATGAGAACATAGTCATACTCCTGTTAAAGGGGGAACTGCAAACTACAAGAGCTGTAGTTTCTATTTAAAAAGGCCATAGGCTATTCATTTGTGCTCTAGCAATTACTGAAGTGACATTTTACAATGGCAAATTGGCAATCTATTAACCAATCTGATATGGGTACAGTGTACAACAGGAAACTGTCAGTAAATCACAAACGGTAATACACTCACCAGCAGGATAGTGAAGTACAGCTGAAACGCGACATATTGATGGAATTGCTGATGGATCCCGAGCACCAGCTCTTGCTGTCAAAATAGCTGCACTTATTTCTGCATTTGCAACTGCTTCCTGGCCAGGTGGTCCACTAGCGCCCATGGCCTCAAGCAGTGCCTGAACCAGAATTGAAGACAATTAAGTTGAAGCACATCTCAATGTACATAGAGAATTAAAATATTTCAAGCAAAATTCTCCGAAACCATTAAAAGTTTGCTGACAGATACTGGTTTAGAATTAGGGAAAAGAAACGATCTGTATTGTGATTTTCAATAAATTTCAACCAATAAAAGAGTGTTCAAAAGAGTGTATTGGTAGTATTTCTCTTTTTTCTATTCTCACATATGTTATACTGAACAAGCAAGTGAACAAGTTGTCTGTTGGAGCATTATAAACCTGTGGGGAAGATGGAAGCATGTAGAGACTATTATCTGGACTTCGATAAAATGTAGACACTTCTTTCTCAATGAGATCCTTTGCGTTATTTGAAGCCTCAGCAACAGCAGCACATGCTGGAATTATAGTGCTCAAAGCATACTCCCTTGCAGTTAATGGTTGCTGACTCCAAAATGAAGCAGCATCCTGCATTGTAGTAAAAAGATACAAAAATTATAAACAAAACAAAACAAAAACTAAAATCAAATAACTGTTTATTAAAACAAAAAGAAATGGGGAAAAATACAAGCACAAAGATGTGTTCAAATCATTTTTGTAATGTAGGGAAATGAATAACATCAGGCCCAGTAGGAGCAATATATGTAAACTTCCTACAAATATTCACTGTCTCAGTAGTCAATGCATATAACAATTCACAGTAAATGCATCAATGTGCCCACACAGACAAATCTATTAATGGATAATTCAAGTTTAAAACCATTGATTATTCTAGGATTCAAACAGGGTATTACCATTCCCAAGGATAAGCTGTAAATATGCCACAGTTGTATTTCACTAATACAGGAAATACTGAAATAACAGAACATTACCATATTTGCTTTAAGGAGTGCCGTATATATAGTCTCAAGTTCTGATCTACGAGCATCAAACTCTTCAATCTTTTTCCATTTTTCCTTTAGAGAATCTTCAGCTTCTTTCCTCTCAGCACACAACTTATTCAAGCGTTGTATTTCAGACATTAAGGTATTTAAGCTTGCCTTTAAACCAGCAACTTCTCTTTCCTTGGCCCAAACATCTAGCTAAACACGTGGAAAAAATATACATAATAAGTGGGTAAACTCTTAGTTCAAATGTTGATGTGAAGAAACATTTCTAGCATTAGGAAATGGATAGAATTAAAAAGGACAAAATGTTTTATCCTTTTTTCTTCCATGATTAAACATCAAATTTTAGAACCTTCCCCAATGAAGCAAATATAAAATATTGTGTTGCTTTATAACAAAACCAGAATATTAAGCCGGTTTCATGGATGTTGTACTCAAGGGATGAACACAGAACTTATTTGACTAAAACTGAAATAATCTGGTTTATAGGCCATATTTCAAGTGCACACAAAACTTCACAGGTTTCCCCTAACAAGGAGTCTTCTAATCCTTTATGTATAACAAACAGCAAGCCGTATTCTATCTAAATTCGTCTACAGTAACAGACCCCTAAAAACTGTACTACAATAAGTCAATAACTATCCACTGTATAATACATAACAACCCAATACATGTCTAATACATAACTATCTAATACTACCTGTTAATTCTGACTTTTTTTTTCCTGACATACACCTTCAATGGTGAATGACCTTGGATTGCTTGGCCTATCAAAGGACTACATTAAAATAATTAGATGTGAAGAGAGAACCAGAGATAATTTGGGACAAAAACAAATCTTTAGTAATTCTGTTTCTAATAAAATTTCTCATTTGCAGGGGGAAAAAATGCCATAAAAAAAAAAAAAAAACCAATTTAGTACACACATGTTAAGCACTAATAGCTCAACAATATACATATACATCATATAACATATACATTTTACCAAAAGAGTAATGCATGGCTCAATGAAGCTTAAGATAGCATTTGAATCTATGGAAACAAAATTTTACCAAAAACAAGAAAATATTAGGAACCCAAAGAGAGACAATAATGACTAACCAGTCACCCAGCTAACACAGTTACCCACTTAACACCCA
Organism: Glycine latifolia; assembly: GCA_013407115.1. Taxonomy (NCBI): domain Eukaryota; kingdom Viridiplantae; phylum Streptophyta; class Magnoliopsida; order Fabales; family Fabaceae; genus Glycine; species Glycine latifolia. Next base: position 11,830,042 of record CM023948.1, on the reverse strand, counting down.
TCTATTTGGTATCTTTATTCCTGCAAGGGTATTCAAGCTTTACTCATATTCTAAGTATTTGATTTGTAACACTAGATCAGAAAAAGAATTTGCAGTGGTTTAAGATTAAGCATCAATTCTTCCCAGCATAAGTTATGCTGCCAAAACAATATCCATTAATACTCCAGGCCCAACATTTCTGATTTCTCTAATGAGCTCAATGATTGCTAATTCTTCCCGCCATAAATGTATGTAATCTAACTATTGGTTAATTATTCAAAGAAAGCTTGCAAGTGATAGAATCATGAGCAAAAGTAACAATAGATTCAAAAAATGTATAACTCAGTTAAAAAAGAACCTAATGCACTGTAACTTTTTCATAATAATACCTCAAGTTGCCTGAGACTTCCAACATTTTGGGAGTCACTTCCAATACCAAGTGAGCGGGACGAAACATCAGTGCCTCCATGCAAACGTTTCATAAGTTTTTCACACATGTCCCTTGCTTCTGCAGCCTTGTTTAGTGCATCTTCAGTAGCTAAAAATTGTTGAACATGAGCTTTCTGTGAACAGAGATACAGCACCAGTTCAATAACTCCTCTTATGACAGCAAAATATGCAGTTTAATGATGAATCAAGACCTGTCTATCAAGAAGCTGATTTTGACTCCCTCCTGGAGGCACATCAACCCCAATCTTCCCATTGCCATACAGTTGATACTGTAGAGGAGAGCTCCCATCAGACGACGAAACATCCATAACAATGTTATTTTCATATTTGTACCTGATTGAAGAATGCAAGTTTGGATTATAACAGCAATAGCAAATGTAATATCCTAGTCAAGTTAACAGAACATTCATAAAGTGTAAGTTTGGGTGAGCGAGGCAAATTTGATTTTGGTTAAAATTGATTTTGAAATGATAAGAATTATGAATGGATGTTTTTATTTTAAAAGCAACTCCACCTATGTGTGCTTGTGGCCTGTCCCAAGTCAAGATAAAGGAGGAGGGTTGGTGTCAGGTATTGCGAACTAACCGTAAAAAAATAACTATTTTTATGAAATGAACCTTTATGATATTTTGTTAGGGCGTACACTTCATAGCAACGTGTTACATCGGGTCCCGGGTGTAGCGTAAAATGAGCTAAGGCCCTTGCCACAAGACAAGCCGCTACATCGGTCCCGAGATGTAGTGATAAGTGAGCTAGGGTCCTTGCCGCAAGGCAAGGCGCCAGGTCTTCACCCGGATTTGGTGACAAGTAGGTCAGGGTCCCAACACGCAGATGGGCGAACGTGGCAGCCAAACATCGCCCAAAGGTTAAGGAAGCAATTGGGAAGCTGGAACATAGGAACATTAACGGGTAAACTAAGAGAGTTAACATATGTTTTTATCAGAAGGAAAGTGAATATTGTTTACTTGCAAGAAACTAATGGGGTTGGAGAAAAGGCCAAGGAAGTGGATGGCACCGGTTTCAAGTTGTGGTATAGGTATAACCAACAGTCAAAATGGGGTTGAAATTATGATCGATAGAAGTTTCAGAGATAAAGTTGTTGACGTCAAAAGAAAATGTGTCATGATTATGATGATTAAGCTTGTAGTGGATGGTTTAATTTTAAATATCCTAAGTGTGTATGCACCCCAAGTTGGACTACAATCAAATAAAAAAAACCAATTTTGGGAAGACTTCAAGGAGCTTTTGAGAGGGATACCATGAAAGGAAAAGATTTTCTTAGGAGGAGATCTAAATGGCCATGCTGGTAAAAGCAATGGAGGTTTTGATAGAATTCATGAAGGTTTTGACTATGGGAAGAGAACGTTGCACTATCCTATGATTTGATGCTAGCAAACACATTTTACCGAAAAAGGGAGTCTCATCTTATCACTTATCATAGTAGCTAAAATCATAGTCAAATTGATTTCTTTATGGCTAGAAAAGAAAATAGAAATTCTTGTATTGACTGCAACATCTACCCTGGATAATGTGTCGCTACGCAACATAAGTTAGTAGTTCTAGAGGCTTGGTTCTACAAAGTACTTAATATGAGGAAGAGGGATCAAAATCCAAGGATAAGATTGTGGAAGGTAAAGGAAGAAAAACAAATAGAGTTTAAGTAAAGCATGTTGTGTGAAGGACCGTGAGAGTCTATTGGAGAAGCAAATGAAATATGGAAAAAGAAGACTATGTACGTCCAAAATGTTGGAAGGAGGGTGTTGGCAGAAAACAAAGGAAATAGAGTTCTTACAAAAGAAACACGGTGATGGAATGGAGAGGTGTAAGAGACAATTAAACAAAAAGATGGGGATGGTGAAAGATGAAGATGGCTAAACTATTTTAACAAACTTTTTAATGGGGATGGTGATAAAAGTGAGGTGAACTTGAAGGATGCTAATGATAATTTGAATAGAAGATTTGTGCGTATAATTAATACAGATGAAGTTAAGGAGGCTTTAAAGAGGATGAAGAATAATAAAACTTTGGAACCTGATGGTGTCCCTATTGAAATAAAATGGTTGACCAATCTTTTCAATAAAATTCTTCAAACAAATAAGATGTCTAATGCTTGGAGGAAAAGTATGTTTGTGCCTATTTACAAAAACAATAGAGATATTCAGAATTGTTCTAACTATAGAGGCATTAAGCTCCTGAGCCATACTATGAAGTTGTGGGAGAGAGTTATTGAACATCGTTTGAGGAGAGACATCAAAGTTTCTATAAATTAATTTGGATTTATGCTAAAAAGATATACCATGAAATTTATTTTGTTGATGCGACAATTAATGGAAAGATATCGAAAAAAGAAGAAAGACTTACATATGGTATTTATAGATCTTGAGAAAGCATATAATAAGGTCCCAAGAAAATTTTTATGGTGGACTTTTGAGAAGAAAAATGTACCATTAAAGTATGTTAATGCAATCAAGGATATGTATGATGGGGCTATCACATGTGTGAAAACTTGTAATCGAACGTCAATGTATTTTTCTATCACGGTAGGTGTACATCAAAATTCGGCTCTTAGTCTTTATCTCTTTGCCTGAGTGATGGATGAACTAGCAAAAGATATTCAAGAGGAAGTGTCTTGGTGTATGCTTTTTGCAGATGATATTGTGTTTATTGATGAGACCAAAGACAGTCTTAATAGGAAACTTGAATTGTGCAGAAACACTTTGGAGTCTAAAAGATTCACAATAAGGCAGAGCAAGACTTAGTATATGAAATGTGAGTTTTCACTAATAAAAGATGGTGATCAAGACCCTGTGCATCTACTTGATCAAGAGATATCCAAGAAAGATGTTTTTAGATACTTGGGATCAATTTTGCAAAAAGGTAGAGAGATTGAAGATGTAAATCATAGAATCAAAACAGAGCGGATGAAATGGCGGAGTGCATCTGAATTTTTGTGTAACCGCAAAATTTCCCAAAAGTTAAAAGGAAAATTCTATAGAACAATTGTAAGACCTGCAATGTTATATGAAGTTGAATGTTGGTCAGCACATAGGCAACATGAGCATAAAATAGAATAGCAGAAATGAGGATATTAAGGCCCATGTGTGGTTATACGAAGGTGAATAAGATAAAAAATAAAGATATTCAACGAAAGGTAGCAGTAGTACCGGTGGGTGAAAGAATGAGGGAATATAGATTAAGGTGGTTTTGGCACGTAATGAGACGGCCCCTAAATGCTCTCGTAACAACAATAATTTGTTACCAATAATTCGACACAAAGAGAAGTAAAGGTAGACCGAAACTTACATGGGAAAAAGTGATTAAACAAGACTTAACGGAATGGAATATAGATTGGCGAACAGTGTGTCTTACGACGGAGTGGAAAAAAGCTATAAGCTTGGTAGAGGGTTAGACCAGCTATTATCTCTATGTTTAGAACAGTCCATTTTTAGTTCTTTTCCTCTTCATTTTCCCCCCTCCTTCTTTCACTCTTCTTCTCTTTTATCTATTTTCTTTTCTTTTGTCTTATTTCTCCTTTTTCTTCCCCTCACCCTTCCTCTTTGTTTTTTTTTTTTTTTAACTTTCTCGTATCTAATATTGAGTTCATCTACCACCAACCCCAATTAACTTGGATTAAAGGTGTTGTTGATATTGATTGTAATGATGTTTTTATTCTAAAAGCAAGTTAGTAGTAAAACTCTGTAAAATAAATTATTCAATACAAAAGTCATCTAAAGTTGCTTCAACTAAATTAATTCCTCGACATGGAACCAAGCATACGGGCATTTATCTATCTAAAATCATATTAGTTGGGATTTCAACATGATTCTAGACAATCCAATGGAAAACCAAACACAGAGAAAATTCATACAGCTACTTCGTACACTTTTTCCTGGTTGGCAGGGGAACTAAATCATTGTAAGCATCTTTGGAATGCTTGGCCAATATAGCATTTGGGACTGTTTTTTTTTTCGGGAAAGTTATAGTAACAATGATTAATGAGAGAGGTCCAAAATTCAAATATTATGGTCACAGAGGCATCAATAAGAGCACCAACAGAACATGAAAAAACAAAAACTATGTATAAATGATACCTCAAGGTCTCTGCATCGGCTCTAACATCAATTTTCTCTATTTCTCTGGAGATTAGACTTTTCAGCCGCAAAGTGTAAGCGGTAATTGACTGAAGCAATTGGGGAGGACTCTTTAGGCAATTTATAATAACAGTTCTGACCTCATCAGGAATTTGCACATCAAAGTCAAACCCCAATTTTGCGGTTTCTGCTTGAGGATTCAAATGAATGCCACTTCCTTCATAAGCAGGAAAAGAACTCCGTATTTTTTCCACCATATGGTCTACAAGAGATTCACAGGCGTTTCTAATATTCTTTTCCCTCGTGGTTTCAATGAGAATGACATCATCTGCAGATTTGTTGCCCTTGACAGTAGAATAAACAGCTTCCTTCTCACTTTTGGCCATTTCAACAGAAGAATCCACACCCGATCTTTGAGAATCCATCGCTTGATTTACATAGTAACAGAGACGTTTATGATATTCAGCAAATATTTTTGCAGCCTCATCACATTGTCCATCATAGGCCTCCAGCATCACTTGCTTATGCCTGCACAATGGGTAAAGAACTCATAAAAACTCATCATTTCTTTTCTCCTCTCTTTCAAACAAATTATTGGTACAGAGACAAATTATCATAATGAAAACTCCACATTAACACAAAATTTTCAAATTTTATGGCAAATTGAGAAGAAAAAAAGAAAAGCCAAAACCTGTAATTGGCTCGTTCATCGAGCATTCTCTTCCTCTCAGCCTCCTCTCTGGAAACCTCGAGCATCCTCGCTCTCAAATCCTTCTTCTGCCTCCTCACGACGTTCCTCAGCCTCTCCACCTCTTTCGCGGCCAAATCCCGCTCCTGCAGCGCCGCCTCCCTCGTCGTCGCCGTCTCGAAACCCTCGCCGACGGCGACGAGCGCCCTCTCCTTCTTCCTCGCGCCCTTCCCCCTGACCACCTCCTTCGCCTCTCCGCCGCTGTCTGCGCAGCCGTGCACGGTGATGTTCCGGCGGATGTTCCGCACGGTCTTCTCGGACTTGGCGCGCGTGACGAGGAAGTTCAAGACCGGAATCATGTTGCCGCGGCAAATCCGGCGGATGGAGTCGACGGACGGCAGGTGAGACTTGCCGGCGGCGTAGGTGCCGAGCGGACGGTAGCCCATTTCTTTGTGCAGCCATTCCAGAATGGCCTCCGGCGACGGCGATGATGACGCTGCGCTCTGCATGATGATGATGACTATGACTATGTGGTGGTGATGGCATTGACTGAGTCAGTGACTCGGTATGAATCGGTCTAGTTGGTGGTGTTTGTGAGGGGTGGATCTGAGAAATTGGAGTGGAGTGGTTGGTGGTGGAGTTGATGTGCTCTTCACACTCTGTGTTGTACCAATTGAGAAGAAGAAAAGCACACTCTTTTCCTTCTTTTTTTCGAAAGGGTGAAAATCTTGAAAAGGAATAATAATGATGGTGACGAACGTGTTCTCAACAAGGTTTCGGTTTTGGGACTGATTTGAAATGCTGCATGTTTATATGTGAACAAGGAGCGCATTATATCCGTAATTTTAACAAAAATATTGCCTTAATTGTGTTTTTTACTCTGATTTTTTACATTTTTATGAATTTTATTCTGAATAAATTAATTTTACGTATTTTACTTCAATTTTTAAAAAGTTGTGAATTTTATCCTTCTTTATTTGCAAAAAAAGTAGGATAAAATTTGCCAATAAAAATAGGAATATAAGCTGTCAAAAAAATAAATAAGTTGGGTGTAAAATTTATGAGAGAAAATAAAAAAATTTAGTGCAAATTTTCCAAAATGATTGAGGTAAAAACCATAATTATGTTATGAGTAAATGACAACAGATAAAATTATAAATTTCTTAAAATTTGGGATAAAAGCATCAAATTAATTTGTTGAATGTAAAATTTAAAAAAAAAACAATTGGGTGCAAAATTTGTCAAAAAAATGGGATAAAATATAATTATATTAGGAGTAAAATAATGAAAATAAAATTTACAAGTTTCTTAAAAGTTAAAATTAAAATGCGTCAAATTAATTTGTTGGAGGTAAAATTCGTTATAAATTAAAAAATTAGAGATAAAAATACAATAAAGCTAAATATGAAATAAAATATTTTTATTACTAATAATAAATATTTTATTGCATTAAATATTAGTAAAATAAAGGTTAAATATCACTTTGGATCTTTATGTTTTAGTGTTTTTTTTTTATTTTATTGATTAAGTTTTAAAAATCTCATTTTAGTCCTTTATGTTTTTAAAGATTTTGTTTTAGTCATTTTTGGCAAAAACATTAAATATGTTAAGAGAAAGTATGACATGTTCGAAGGAATGATGATATGACATGTTAAAATTAGACATTAATCTATTTTCAACATATTTTAGTTGGATTACATTGATACATTTGTTATGCTTATATGCTTTCATGCTAGAAAATGTGTTATTTTTTAATTTAAATGTCTAATACAATGTTGAGAGTGTTTGTTCTATTCTATAGGCAGTTGCTTGTAATGGTTCCTTAGAAAATTGTATTAAACATGTTTTCATATTGCCTCGATATGGGATTCTTTTAGGGATCCGTTGTTTTGGAATGTAGGGGACAGCAACCAAAGTATTGTTCTAGTTAGACAAGTGGGTGGATGGAACTTGTGTTCTAAAGAAAGAATCACACCACTAAACCCCTCCAAAGCTCAGACATTATCAAGGCTTCATCCCAATTTACTCTGATGAACGGTTCTTGGAATCGTAGATACTTTCTGAGACGGTCCCAATCAACATTTTTGTAACATCCCGTATGCATCTGATTGTTAACATTGCATTATGGTCGTTAAGCACAGCAATTAATTTAACAAAAATTAATTAGGAAGCAGTTAGTAAAATGACGTCATAAAATGCCCAATAAAACATAACACTGCATAATGTATGGTAAACATATACAACCCGACTCTCGGGTGTTATTCCCAAGGTACAACAACATCATCCATCCACACGCCGTCCTTGACCGGGGTACAAAACATATAAAAAACAACACAAAAAAATGAGCCAACATGCTCGCAAAGTGAGACTAAGGTTCACTCAGAACTCGTCCCGGCTCGGCCTCTTGTCCGGAATCCCTCGGACTGTCATCCCATCCGGCCTTGTGCCCTAGGATCCAACGTCCACTCGCTCACTCGGGTCCCTTACCCTGGACCCCGTCCTCGGCTCGCTAGCTATCTCCTACAATAAAACATAATCCCCAACCGGGGTGAGATATAATCTCAGTAAACTCCGGGCTCTTGAAGGCTTATCCTTTCCCAGGTTCACTTACACAATACATAGCATCAAAATAGGCATTATACGAGCTAGCCATCCCGGCTGTCATAAATTGCATCACATGTATATGATCACATGAATATAACAAGAGAAGATCATCCCACTTAATGGGCACATTCTCTGTATATCATTGCCTGAGGAAGATCATCCAAGTTAATGGGCACAATCCCTCAGGACTTTGGGCAGACACTACCTGAGGGAGATCATTCACCCCGGGTGGGCACATTCGCTCAAGATTATGCTCAGACGTATATGGCTCTTAGGGAAGTTCATATTCAGTCCATTCTACTGACCAGAAAATCTCATTAAACAATCAACATACCACATAGTGTGCATCATATACATGTTTTCAATCAAAAGGCAGTAACACGCAATCTCAATACCACATGCATCATGATATATAAGAATCATCACTCCTTCGGAGTATGGTGGAACACGGTCAAGGGAAAACTCCCAAGAACAAGAGCTTACCTGCTCGGAGTGTCACACTAGCTCTCTCAGCCTCGTGGTCACGACCACTCTTACCCTCTGTATCACGCTTTGCAAAACATGCAAGACACAGAACGATTATCAACAGTTGCATGCAAGCCGTCCATGACGATCATCAGTCGTTGCATGCACAGAAACACTCATGCTTTTCCAAATACCTCAAGCCTAGCTCCAGCTCCAGCTCGTATGGTCTCTATACCTCTCCAAAACACAAAAATAAAGAATCTGTAACTATAAGAGTGCCTTACCTTTGGGAAGTTCAAGAAGGCTAAGGGTCAGTTTCTCCAAGCTCGAATGCCCTTAAATGCTTTCCTTCCCTCGAAGTCAAGACTCCGCGAGAGTTCTTGGAAAGGCAATATCTCCGTCCAATGGCTTTCAGAAGAAACTAAGGTTGAAACCTAGCTTGGAGGGAGGGAGGGTTCCTCCTAACTTTCTAGTTGCATGCAAAAAGATTCAAATTAAGGGTGAGAGGTTACGAAGTTTCTCTCTTTGGAAAAATGGAGGAACGGAGTTAGGAAGAAGACGATAGTGTTGTCGCCGAAATGAGGAGAAGAGGTCTATATAAAGGGCTTTGACGTGTGTGTCACGCGCCAAAAGTGTCAGTTGTCAAAACAACTTGTCATCAACGCATATGCTGCCAGGTTCAGATTACCCATCACGGGCCTACCTTGTTCGACTTTGGTCCGACCTTGTTCGGGTTCCTACCTTGGCACTTTACAAAGTTCAAGATTTCACCCTTCTTCGACCTCGTCCGACCTTATCCGACCTTGTTTGAGCTCTTACCTTGGCACTTCACAAGTCCAAGGTTCCGCCCTCTTCCGACCTCATCCGACCTTATCCGACCTCGTTCGGGCTTTTACCTTGGCACTTCACAAGTCCAAGGTTCCGCCCTCTTCCGATCTCATCCGACCTTATCCGACCTCGTTCGGGCTTTTACCTTGGCACTTCACAAGTCCAAGGTTTCGTCCTCTTCCGACCTCATCCTCATTGCCCCCATAAAGGCGTTGTTACCCTTTGAAGGATCGACCCGGTCCCGTTAATCCGGATTCCTTTCTAACGTTCACTAAAGAACACGATCCTAGATCGGTGGCAGGGTCATTATGGTCTTAACTACCTCCTAAGCATGATATATAATCATTAAGTGCCACGTGGACACCCAGAACCTTACAATTTTCATTCTCAATATGGTTATTCCTCCCCCTTCTTTCTATGGGGAGAAAAGATTCGATGAGATAGGTAGAGATAGCTGATGGCAGGTTTAGTGTTTCCTTCACGTATGCTAGTTCCACAACCCCGATGATGGGAAATAACCACAACTTATTATGTCTTCTCTAGGCTTGGCCTGGGCCTGAAAAATCTAAGGCCTTCCTCTGGAAAGTGACTCTTAATGTTATCCCTCATCATGCTTTTCGTCTTGTGAGAGGCATAGCCCTTAATGGTCTTTGTCCAATATGCCTTGGTTAAGAGGAAAATATTTTTCATATCCTTTGTGGCTGCCATTTCTCGATGGGGCTATCTATGGAAGCTGATTTTTTTCCTAAACTTAGGCATATAGAGAGGAATTTTTGGAACCAGCAGCTTCCTCAGTGGTTTGATCTCAATTTGAACCATACTAGGTTGGATAAGGTGGGTTGGAGCCTCATTTTTGGTCTGACGATTGAGGCCATTTGGAAAAGAAGGAATGACAAAGTGTTCAACAATTATGATATTTACACCTATATGGCCAAGACCACTTCGAATCTCTAGATGATGCATAGAGATGAGAGAGTAAATCATTCGAGGCTCTGCCCAAATAGTATGAAGTTCTTTTGTTGGGAGTCTCCCTGTCATGATTTTGTTAAATGAAATTGTGATGGGGTTTTATCCTTAACTACAAACATTGCCTCTGTGGGAGGCCTTATTAGAAATGATTGGGGTCATTTTATCGTGGGATTTACGACAAATGTGGGTCATTGCACCATTGTGAAGGCTGAGCTTTAGGCCATCCTCCATGCGACTTAATTAGCTATCAACAGAGGCTTCAAGAAGTTTGAGAATGAAATAGATTCACAGTTGGTTGTTGAATTCATCTCAAAATAGGTATCTCAACATCATCCTTGTTGTGCTCTAGTGCAAAATATTAATCTAGTGTTGGATCAATTCTCCTCATTCAAAATTCGTCATACCTATAGAGAATCTAACACTCATGCGAATACTTTAGCCAATTGGGGTCGGTCGCTTGACCAAGAGATGGGAGTCAGGGTTCCGGATTTTGCTCCTTTTTTGAGTTTGTCTTTGCTAGACAATGCTTTGGCAGCTACTTTTTGGAGATAATTTTTGTCTCTAGTTGTTTTCGGCATGCCCGTAATAAAAAAAAATAAGACAATTGAAGCAAATTTGATTTAGTTTCTATACAACTTTGGATATCTTATTTATTTGCATAAAATAGTTGTCCATTTACTAGTGCTTGTTGCGTTACATCTGACGGTTTACTGTCGTGTTGATATCTTATATAGTTGCAAATTTTAACAAAACACTCTTGGTTGACTTTGGTTGTAGTAATAATATTATTGTTAATTTAATAGGAGTCTATAAAGTCACACACATAAAATAATCAATTGGAGTATTTAAATAAATAAATGTGCTTTAATTTAATTATGGTTAATTAATAAAATATGATTTAAGTAATAAACAACATATTTAGTTAAATGAGATGCAATATGATAATATAATTAATTAGATACGATTTAATTATTTATATGTATATCTAATCAAATCAAATGTGATTTGATGTGATAAAATTGTGTAATATCGAATCAATTAAGATTTAATGAGACATGATTAAAATCTAAGATAAATCATTCTCTTAGATATCATATATTATGTATGAGAGGGGGTGACATGACACAAATAGATGAATATCAAGAAACACATGGTAATAAAAAATGTTGAGAATTAACATATTAAAAATCAAGTGATAATCAAACAAGTTATATATTTTTTAAATAAAGAATGTTAAACAAAACAATTTGATTGAAAATGAATTAGGATAGTGTGGAAGGAGAAAGGGAAAGGGTGTGTGATAGTAGTGTTATAAAATCAGTCGAGGTAGTACGTCAGTGGGTTAGTAATCCAACTGGTGGGTCAGTAATTCGTTCAGTTTGACTCGGTCTATATTAAAAAATTCAAAATTATATTATATATGTATATAACTAACATCATTTGATTAAGAAAAGTACATCCATAATTTCATACTCAAAAATTCAAAATAATAATTGAAGTAGTAAAGTTGATAACACAAATAAAGTGTATTAATAATAAAGAGAGTGCAAATAGCAATTACCTAAATTAAAACACAAGCCCAATTTTTTAATAAATAAAATGAGCCATAAGCCCATTTCGAAATGCAAAAAGCAAAATAGAAACTGCAAAAAGAAATAAAAGGGATATAAGAAGCAATATCTGGCCAGATTAGACCAAACTAAGAAAAAACCTAATTCCCCAATATATATATTCTTCTCTTCTTGGATCTTGCTGTCGCGTTGTGCCCCCTTGCTGCGCCTCTTTTCCTGCTAGTTTGCTATGCTAGCTACGATGATACCCTCTTCCTCTTCTATCATCATCGCCTCTTCCTCTTCCTTTTGCCTTTCTGGTTTCTGTTTTGGCGACGGCGATGGTGATGACGGTTAAAGGGTGAAGCGGCGATGTGGTGGGCTAGTGCCTGGTGGCGTAGTGGCTGTGGCAGTGACGGTCGAAGTGTGAGAGCATGAAACACTGCAGTGTGAGACCGACTTTCAAAAATCAGCATGGTCACTGGGTGCAAAACTGGCGAGGTATGACCTGATCATCTCGAGCCATATACACGATCGATCCAATTACCAAATCGACCCGATTATGCCACTGGATGCCGGTTGGACCGGTCTAACCGTCCAGTTCGGACCGATTTTCACAACAATGTGTAAGAGAGAAATGATACAATTTTTGAAAGAGAAAGAGAAGGAAAAGTAAGAATGTGAAATTAGTTAAAAAACATCTTATTTTTTATACTATAATTCACATGCTAATAATATTTTATTATTTTAAATTTAAGTAAATACATTATCATTTATTGTGTATTACATGAGCTTAAATACTAGTTTAATCCTATATTATGAATTGACACTCACTTTTTTTTCATTCTCAATTTAAATTATTTAAAACAAATAAAAATATAATTATATATTTAAAGATATTTATCATTAATATTTTAAATTATTATATAGTTTTGCCTTAATTTTTATATAATTTAAAATTTTAAAAATATCAATTCATTATGAATCATAATTATATAAAAAATAAATATTTATTCCATACAATAATTTATTTTGATGTAACGTACATATATTTTTCCTTCTGTAACGTACTTGCTCTCTCTACTCTCTACTCTCTAGACACGTCTTATATCATTATCATATACTTGTTGTACTTGGAGTATAAGAACATCAGAGGGAGGTGCAAATTGTCTCAATGAATGAGTATCTTAGAGATATTTTAATTTAATAATTTTAATCAGAAAAAATACTATAGTCATTGTCCTTCAGAATTTATTAATAACAAAAAAGTTTTTGAAGGGTTATAGATTCCTCCACCCACCGACCGAAAGAAGGGACATTCGAGAGAGAGAAATGTTTTGCTTCCTCTAATCTGGCGAATCATTCGTTCTAGCAAATTTTGCCGAAAACTCCAAAACCCCCTTTTAGTAAACTCGATTAACAACAATCTCAATGTTCTACAGCTTATCCTATATCTCTCTCTCTTTTCTTCTCTCCCCCCAACCACAATTTCATTCAAAACTCTCTCTCAGGTACCTTTTTTTTGCCCAAAGATTATACCTTTGTCGTTTTCTCGCATACCCTCTTTCGATTTCGATCGTTTGATTGCCTTCTTATTTGATAATCGCAACTGGGTATCTCTTTCTTTTTTTGTTTCGTTTTTTTCTTTTCTGGGGTTCATCAATTTGGGTGTTTTCTCGGTTGAATTTTTCTTTTTTGAGAATTCAGGTGTTTCTCTCTAGACAATTGATGTATGTGATTTTTGTCTATCTTATTTTTATTTATTAATGTTCAATTCATAGGATGGAGGCATCGTTTGCTTTTACGTTTAAGGTTGTTGCCTAAACAGTAAATAGTAAAAATTAGTGATTGTGATTTTTCAGCTGAAAGGTAAGTGGTGATCTTCTGCTGGTTGATGTACTAGCATAGCTTACCAATGAAGTAACGAATCATTTTTGCCAGAATTTGAAGGAACATTGCAAACAGATTATAGCTTTCCCTTGGAACACTCAAATTTGTATTAGTCTTTTTCAAGTTTCTGGTGTTCTCTAAGTTTTATTGTACTTTTTTTTACCCTTGGAGGGAAAACAATAGTATGTTGATCTTATTTTGGAGTCATGATTTGCCAATGATGTTTTGTATACGTGATGCTTTAGATTTGAAGCATGAGCATTAATTGAATTGCATTGCTCAATGGCAGGCCCTTAGAAAAATCTGTTATTTTGATTTGTCAATTGCATTAGTGAAAGCTTCTACTACAATCTTCCCAAATTGTTTGTTTTCAGTGATATTTTTGTGGTTTTGGTGTATGTTTCAGGTGATTAAGAGAATCAGAGTTTGCTTATCCATATAACAGATCATCTGAACAGAAGAGGGAGGGTACTGGTTTGCGGAGGCAATTGGACTTCTGCGAGCTTAGAATCCTCTCTCCTTTATTTATTAACGAAATCATAGTCAAAAATTGAAGTTGAAAAGTGAGGGATATTGAAGCTAAAACAATGGGTGCAGTTTGTTGCTGTTTCAATGTTGATGATTTTGAAGATTATATGAATCCAAATAGTTCTGTATATAGGAACTGTATGTGTCTCAGTTGCTTCGTACAGAACTTTTTGACTGTGGTATTTCTCTAACTCCAAACTCCCTGTCCTCTTCCATTCCCTTGTTTTCTTTTGATTCACTTTTGGACCCCGTCTTATGTGTTGTCAAACGTTTGAATTTGACATCTTGCGTCATGGTCATGTCTTGATGCACTGTTTTTGCTGGTAACTCCATACTTGTGAAGCGGCAAACATACCTGTTACATTAGCAGGAGCTTGTGTTGTTTTTTGTTAGTACTGTCGTACGTATGCTTCCTCTTTATTGTTCCGTTGCTCAGGACTATATTATGAAAAAAGTACTCAAAAGTGTTTTGCAAAACCTTTAGTCTTGAACTATATCATCCTAAACATTACAAATGGTGATGTATTTCATAATGCAATTTTGTTAAATTGCTAGTCTAAATTAAATGTTGTAACTAATGAGAACTATAAATGTTAGAAGTGAATCTTAAATTTAAACTGCCCCTTAGCTCATTGCGTGAGGGATATTTTTCTTGACGTGCTGATGCTAACTTGTAAGAAGGCCATGAAAAATTAAATAAGAGAAAATTGTAATCACCTATAATTTAGTTTAGGCAAGGTTTACTGCATCTGTTAATCTAAGTACCTTTGGTGTTAATTCAAAGTATTGATTGCTGGGTACAGTAATATTCACTAGACAACATTTAAAGAATAATTTAGTCCTAGATCCGTTTACAATATGGGAACTGTACTCCATATATATTATATATTATAACTGTTTCCAGTCTACCTCAAATTTCAGTATGAATCAATATTCCGTAGAGGCGAAGTGCATGCGATTCCTTCATCTATTCAGGGTGCAGCATCTATGACTTCTACAGCTTCACTTGATAATTCTCTATCTGACATGTACCGTTCTCCTCCAAGGCCCTTGCCTTATGATGCAGACCCCAGGTTTTTCAGTTCACAGCGTGATGGACTAGTGTCAAGACGTGAGAAGGGTTCAAGTCATTTGAATGAAGAGTCAGAACCTCTAAGAGGTGATGTAGATGCTGACTCAGAATCTTTAAATTCTGGTGGTAAATGGAATGATACCAGTGAAGATGGATCAAAGGAATACCGTTCCAAGTCCTCTGTAAGACTCTCATCAGCAAAACTTACAACTGGAGCTGGGGTTGTCTATTCATCCTCAGAAGAGGAGGATGTCTGTCCAACTTGTCTTGAAGGTAAGAATGTTTTTTTCTTTTTTTGGCCAATTTCAGAACTGCTGTAGGAGGATGGCTGTTATACTGAAAGATTATGGATACAAGTTAAATAACTTATACTAATATATGAAATGCTCAAAAATAAAAAAAATACCCAAAATTAAAGACTAATTCATAGTGAATATTAAAAATCATAGTCTTGAGATAGATTCACAAGTCAGTTACCACAAAAGTCAAGGAACAAAAAGGGTGGCTCAATGCATGAGGTGCCCACTTAGTGAGGGTTTCGAAAGGGTAGATGTTCACAACCTTATTCCTGTAGAGGCTATTCCGAGAATTTGAACTTGTGACCTCCATGACTCTGTCACAAGGCAGCAATCTAACCTCCACAATTCTTACGTCTGTTTCAATTGTTTTTGCTTGCAGAATACACTGAAGAGAATCCGAAGATAGTGACAAAATGCTCTCATCATTTTCATCTTGGATGCATTTATGAGTGGATGGAAAGAAGTGACAGCTGTCCTGTTTGTGGGAAGGTAATATTTACTTGGTATTTTCTGAATTATTTATCACTGAAATGACTAACTTCAACAGAAATTAGTGCATAGAACACATCAAAACAATAGGATGAGAACCTGGCTGAACCAGTCAGTTCAACCAGAAACCAGCAAACTGACCATATCTCTGGTTCAGTTCTGTAAACTGTATGGTGTCCAGAGTGCAAACCCATGCAAACTGGCTTGAACCAGTCAGTTCCAGAACAAACCGGTAAACAGGTCCAATTCCCATTCTAATGGGCTTGTGTGCCAACATTTTAGTTAGTTGGAAGTTGGAACATTTCAATTGGAAATCTGCAAAAGAGCAAAAGCTAGGATTTAAGAACCATCTAATTTATGTATTTGACTGTTTCAGCTTGGTTCTAATGATATTTTCAATTTTCGTGCAAATCATTTATGATTTTACTGTTACTCATATATTGATCAAACTGTTCTATTGTACTGCATTTAAATATGAGCATTACTGGAAAGCTATAACTTTTATAATAATTCGTGTATTGACATTGTATGTATTCTATATGGGTAAGCTAAAAGCTGCACTAGAAGTTGGAATGGAATGAATCACAATATTTAATTGTTTTTATTTTGGTGTAGGTGATGGTATTTGATGAAACGACTGATTGAAAAGGTTTATGTCGTGGATGATACCAACAACAGAGGAAAGGAAATATACAATATAGACATTGTGAATACTTCAGATTAAGCGCTTATCATGTATAGTAAGTATATAACATTTTTATTAACAATCACTGTAAGTTCAATCCCATCCAAGTTGTTTCTATATTTATACATTTCTCCCTTGCCAAAACATCCAAGATATAAAAAAATGCCATCTTAGATGGGAACTTTGTCATGGTTTCAACAGATTGCCATGTAATATAATGATTTCCTCCCTCTTTCTTTTGTACTTTTTGTTTTTATTTATGACTTTGGATTTCGGAACCACTCTTCCAAGGTTATTTCCCCCCCTTCCCCTCCCACCCCCCCGGGACCCCCAAAACAATGACGTGAGGGAGGGATACCGATGCTTAATCCATATGTTCAATTTAAATGCTACTGATGTGCTGTACGACCAAGAGAAGGAATTCAATTCATTAAAATATTACTAATTTTTGAAGTAATCGAAATGAGCTTAATATCTATGTACTGATAGTTATTCTACACTATCATTTAATCGTGTAAAAAAATTATATTGTGTCTAATCTTTTTTTCTCAAATGAAATAAGTATGCAAAACCAAATTTGAAAATTTTCTTATTTATAATTTTATATTATTCAACTCATCATATAGTATAATTTCTACAGATTTGGTGTACTTCGATTTCCTTTTTCATCCAAAGAAATTCTCCATTAGCCCAACGCTTTTACTTGTTTTTTTGAGCCAGTGTCAAGGTGGTATTTTTAAAAGCTTAAATATATGAATTTATTGGAAGCTACAAGACTTGTGCTAAAGCATTATCTAAGCTAAAATTTGTTTCTCTGTGTGCGTAAAATGAAAATCTGAATCTGTTAAGGCCATTTTCAATAGGTGATCTTGGAGAGAGATTTTAAGTTGAAGATTTGTTCTTTCAAGATTCAACTATTATAGACATCCTTAATATCTTTATGCTGGAGGTTTGGTTCTTATAGAGGAACTCTGAAGATCTCTACGTTTAAAAAAAAACATTTTTTATTATCTCTCTTCCTAATTGATTATTGGGAGAAGAAACAAATCCCAAAAAGAAGAAAGGAAGAAGAAGAACAAATCAACAACAAAACACAATCCAGAACAATAACACAATAAATACATAACAATATAATTTTAAAATAAATAATAAAAAATAAAATAATTACAAAATACAGTAATTGTGTGGAGAGATATGATAGTCGGCACACGACCATGGGGCCAGATCGGAGCATTGTGAGAACGTGAATTGAAGGGGATGGGTGGGGGAAGAAGAGAAGGGCAAAGGGGAAAGAAGAGGGGGTGGGTGGGGGAAGAAGAGAAGGGCAAAGGGGGTGAGGAAGGAAAGAGAGAAAAAGAAAAGAGAGGAAGAAGAGAGATCGAAGGGATGGGGGTATACTTTTTTTTCAAAATTAAAAATATATAATTAATAAATATTTTAATTATTAATAAAATTTGTATTTTTGTTATAAATTTTCTTGAAATTAAAAATATGTAATTAATTTTAATTTTTTTAAAAATAAATTATAAATAAATATTAGAAGGTGGGTCCCTTGTGGAATCTACAAAAAATAGTTTAAGAAATCAAAATGAAATCTACTATTGGTGTAAAAAATTTAATAGATCTTAAGAGTGATATGACTTTGCGAGTTCCACCAAAAATATGATTAAGATATCAAAATGAAATTTTCTATTAAAGATATCTTAAAAATATGTGCTTGGAGCCTCAATATAAGAAGGGTGCCACGGAGTCTACGCACATCAATCAAGAAGGAAATAGTAAAAGGCCAAAAACCTCAAATTATTGGCTACAATGACAATAGAACATTAGCTTTAATCATTGGATAATTAATTACAAAGCTCCAAGAAACTATCAAGCTCAACCAAAACTACTACAAAGATAAAAACATGCACGACCTAAAACAACATCTAAAGGCTATTGTGATATCGTATCGTTATCTCCAAATGGTACTACCTGTACCGAGATTGAGATTCTTTGCCAAATCAAGCATATTTCTCATAAGGGTGTGAAAAGAAAAGCAGGATATGAAATGGATAAGGAAAAAAGACGAAAAAAATTAATATAGTTAGATTTGCAATTTGACTAGAATTTTGTTTAGATAGATTTCTCCACAAATAATAATTAATTTAACTTTTTCTATAAATGGACTTCAATTTTTATAAAATAATTATTATTTAACTTTTTCAAAAATTAGGGCAAATAAATTGATTTTCATTTACAGAAATTTAATCATTGTTTTTATAAGCATGTATAAAGAAATATAGACTTGCGACATGTGAAAAGATTCAGCGGATTTGAAAAGTACACAATATTAATGTAGAGCAAGGAAAATCTTCGTGTGACAAGTGAAGAAGAGAATGGGCTTGGGAAAACATGAAGAAACAACTCTCACCAAAGAGACAAGCTGTGTCTTTCTACTCATTGTCCTGTTTTTATCTTTAGTCATATTAACCAACGTGAATAAATAACAGGAAGTGGCAAATGCACGTTGTTTTTGTTCTGGTCAAAGTCTGAAAGTAGTGCACGTTAGGGTGCACGTGGGCAAATGAAGCTCTAGATCTTGCACATCAGACAGTGAGTTGGCTTTGTTAAGAGGAGGGGGCTGCAAAACAAAGGAGAGAACTTCAACGCTTAAGTAAGTACATCAATTATGTGAGAATGAGAATGTATATGTATAAGGATGAGTTCATGTATCACTGTGTATGTGAGTGTCCCCAAAGGGTTAGACGAAACCTGATACTTATAGAGTGATGGGGAGCTTGGGTCCTTGTATGTCGAGGTTGATACAGTGGTGTAACAACCCTTGCAGATAATTATTAGCCCGTAGATAATCATTAACAGATAATTGCAGGTCATAGATAATTAGGTTTATAGATAATGTACACCTTATAGATAATTTGTAGCTAGTAGATAATACAATGGCTTATAGATAATTTGGTACTTGCCACTTGATAAGGAGGTTGCAACATTATCAATAATTTCAAATATGGGAGCGTTAAAGATAACCTGTTGGCCCAACAGTTCGACTGTTGAGGGGGAGACGTCTGTGCTGCTGTAGCAAGGCTGACATGGAGGGTTGACACATGTACTGGAGCACCACGTAAGTGGCCACATGTATTTTGCAGACCCTGGACAATACATAAGCCCCCAAGCTCTGAGTCATCTTGTGACAAAAGAGATTGTCTTGTGTCAAGGGAGATTGTCCATTGTTGATGGAGATTGTCTGGTCTCAAGAGTGGTAGCCTTGACAAGTAAGAGGGTCGTGAGCTTGTCGAGCCCCCGAGCGTGAACAAATGTGTCAATGGTGATAACCTTGACAGGTTCGAGAGTTGCTGGTTTGTCAAGCTTTTGAAGTTTGGATAAGTGTTGTCCAAGTTATTGTTATCAAGTTGTTCAGGGAGGACATGCTTTTTACTGTACAATGAGGTCGAAGATGTTAGATAAGTGAAGTACCCATGTTGGATAACTTAGCCCTTATCTGATCGTTGGAAAATCCATAGAAGGCAAATGTTCCGCTTGTCCTTTTCCACAAGCGCGTGGAGTGCACATACAATACTCTTGCATATGTGTCACTCGTGGAGTGGACACGTACTAGAGACGTGGATAGTAGGTGAGTGGAGTTGCATCGTGGCGCAGATTTCTAGGGAGTTGTTTCAACTCCCAATAGTTATCGAAGGGTCGCACCTCCATTTAAATGGAATGGACGTTTGAAGTTTCCATCACCGCCATTCTTGCATTTCCAAATTTCTTTCTTCTAGAAACCTCCTTGCTTCTTGCTCGTGATTCACGATCTTTCTTTCTACTTCAACTTCCTTCTTCATTCAAGGTATTCTTATTTCATCATGTCTTCTTCTTTTATTTTAGATTCTGCCATGGGTTTGGGTGGAAGTGATTTTTGAGGTTCAATCCAGCAACTCCTAGTAGATCGGGAGATCATTTCTATTGACAACTGCTTGCAGGAGGAGACTCACTAGGGGACCTTCAACATCGATTCCTCTTCTTCAAGAGGGTGGTGCGGCCATCTACTGCCTCTCTGGACGGGGAACCTGTGCCGGTCACCACTATTCTTCCTCCTTCTGCCTTTGGAGGAGTGAAAATAAGTGGTGACAGGGATGTTAGGGTTTCCCCTCATTCGCAGCGTAGCCATAGTGTTGGATCACTGTCGTTTTCCCTTGCTCTTGGAACAACATCATCCTTGTCGACGGTTCCTCGAATTCAATGGGGATCATGGCGTTTGTGCCATAAGTGAGTCAAAAAAAAGTCTCATTAGTAGCTATTTGGGGTGAACAATGATAAGTCCTGAGTATACTAAGGAGTTTTTTCTTCCATAAACCCTTAGTACTGTTGTTGGCCTTATGATTTATTATTTGTAGTTTGGGCTTTGGCACATGAATAGCTACGTTGCTTAGGGTTTCTAAGCCTATATATTCCCTTGTAATCTGAGTGCATTGTACGAGTGTGTGAGGGAAATATAGTGAATAACTGGACGTAGCCCACATTTGGTGAAATAGAGTAAACACTGTGATTTTCTTGTTTCCCTTTCTTTCTTTCTGCTATCTCAATTGTTGTGTGATTGCTCGGTACCCAATAACAATATCAACATTGATGCCATTTCGTGACTTCCTAACAACTAAAGATCATGCTAACATTTTGAAGAAGATAATACATTAAGCATATTTTAGTTATGATTTGAATTTAGAAACGACATAAAGGAGTTTGCTTATAAAAATAATTTTACCTCCTTCAAACCATTGATGGGGTCCTTAAGAAACTCTTATGCTCCTTCTATACCAACCTTGACAACAAATTCCAGAAAAAAACTTACTGCACCTAAATTGAAAATGATAATTAATGAGTCATTTTAGGAACTAGATTTGAAGACATTTGGTATAAATGTCCTGTAATATTTGTATGTCCTATAACAAAAGACCACCCATTATCCCATTTTCTATGTCCACAAAACATTTAATTCCACTTTATTGGTCTTTAGATTTATTATATAATACGTACTTCACCTAGTAAGATAAGACTTTTATTGTTCTTGTTAGTACATGAATCTTAATATTTAAATGAACCTCCATTAAAGAAACCAGTTAGCAATTTTAACATTCCATAAGCAGTGTATAAAAAAATGAGATATTCAACCACAATGAAACAAAAAATAAATTAAAAATTAATGTGTCAAGTGAATATTCATATTCATTGATCTGTTAAAAGCAAAACAATTCAGCTATTGAAATCCGTAAAGATGGACATGTCTTCAAATAAGTATCTAGAATATCTCCTTCCAAGGTGATAGAGGAATATCCAAAGAGCATCAAGATCTAGAAGCATTCCATGAATTGAAGGATCCATTGACAAGGTCCAAAGCCAAGCTTCTACAAGAAGGGATTTTTAGTTGTGTTATGGGTCTCAATATGAACTGAAATAGGCAAAAACTATGCATTTTTAGGTTTTATTTTTTTATTATTTATTTGTCTAATGAGCCTCAATGAGGACTGAAATAGGCTCAAACTAAGCGTTTTTAGGTTTTATTAGAGGCTTGACTCTATAAGTACTCATATATTGCTATTTTTGGCACAACTTTGATTAATGAAATTAAACATTTGCTTGAATTGAGAACTTAGCCTCTTCTTGGTTCTTGATTGAACCCAAATCGATTCTTATCAAGGAAGCTTTCCTTTGTGGCGAATCCTCCTCTGACTTATCGCTCCACAACTGATCGTGGCATCTTTCATTATCATATTCTTAACATTCTCCATCTTTTGTTTTTAAGTTCTGAACAACTATCCCTGGAGTCTTGAAATTTGCATCCGGAAACGATCCAATCTGAGCATTCATGCCTTAATCGTAATCATATGGTAATCAGAGCTTGAATCCGGAGAGCAATTCGAAAATATTTATATCAATTTAGGTTCAGTTTTTGTTTTTCATTCATTTATTTTTTTTCTAAAAAAATCAGAAAATTAAATTCCTTTTATTCTTGCTTGTTTTTGTTTAATTTTGTGTTTCTTGTGTGTTTTTTTGAGTTTATCTTGCATTTTACTTCAATTATCCTATCTTTTTGTTGAATTCAGAGTTGATTTGAGTATGAGTTGTTCTTCATGAAACTCATAGCACTGCTGAAATTTTTTTGAGTTTGATCTTTAAAATTTTGTTTGGAGAGTATTGGGGTGTTTATGCAAATATCAAAAGTTTTTAGTCCTAAAAGATAAAATACAAAGGACCAAATAACAAATATTAAAAAATATTGGGGGTCAAAATGAAAATATAAAAAAATATGAGAACCCAAGTGTGAAAAAAAAGTTCAGCCAAAATTTTAAAATCTAGTACTTTCATCTTGCATTTTTTTATCTTCCTGTTTGCCTTGTTTGACATTCCTTTTGAGTTATACTTTCTTTTTGAGCTTTTATTATTTGTCTTTTAAATTTCCAAGGTTTTGTCTTAGAGTTTTCTTTCTTCTTTGACCTCTTAAGTTGAGTTTGGATTTGTTTCATATTTCACTTTGATTACTCCTTGAATTAAAATCTTTGGTGGATTTCAAGAGCTAAAGAAGGTTAATGAGTGGGAAAAGTTTTACAAGAGTGAAACACAAGTGTTGAAGAGTGTAAACACTTAGTGAGTGGTAAGGTCCACATTCCACTAGAACCGCTAAGCTAATGGCTTCATTGGCTAAGCAAATGAAATCGTTGCAAAGAAATGTTGAAAGGAGGATGAGAGATAGATTTGATGAGATACAAAGAAGTATTCAAGAGTTGAGTGGGAGAATGAAAGACATGGACAGAAAGAGACATCATAGGTCACCTCATTCTTCTTAAGGGAGTGATGATGACTACGAAGATGGTAGAAGACATAGGCATAGGAGGAATAAGGATGACATAGATGATGTGAAGGCCAAAATTCCCAAGTTCTTAGGTACTTATGACCTGGAGGCTTAACTTGATTGGGAGATGAAACTGGACCAAACTTTCGATTGCAACAATTTTAGTGAAGAAAAGAAAATGAAGTTGGCTAGCTTAGAATTGAGGGATATGCCTTGGTGTGGTGGCATCAAGTCCAATTGGATAGAGACAGATTGAGAAGACATAAAGCGGATACTTGGGAGGTAATGAAGAGAATCATGAATGAGAGATTTGTTCCACCTCAATATATAAAGGAAATGCATAACAAGTTACAAAGACTCTATCAAGGAAGTAAAAATGTTAATGATTATTACAAGGAGATGGAGATTTCCTTGATAAGAGCAAACATTGAAAAGAATAATGAGGCTACTTTTGAATGGTTTGAATATGGACATTCAAGATGTTGTAGAGCTTCAAAGCTACAACACCTTGGATGAACTTATACACAGAGCTGTGAAAGTAGAGCAACAACTGAAGAGAAAACAAACCTATAAGAAACCTTTATATGGTTATTCATCTTGGAAGGATAATGACACTTCCAAGAAGGAGGGTTCTTCTTCATAACATATTGAAAGGAAGTCTTCAATAAGAAATCCTACTTTTCATACTCATTCTCCTTCCAATTAATCTAGTTCTATTAAATGTTATAAGTGTTTGGAAAATGGTCATATTGCATCCCAATGTCCTAACGAAAGGATCATGACTGTGTTGGAGAATGGAGAGGTAGATAGTGAGTCACTTAAGAGCTCTCATAGTTCCTCTAATGAAAGGGAGGATGATGGTTTTCTTCCACCGGAAGAGGAATATCTTTTGATGGTAAGACAACTAATGGGGAGCTTGTGCAAAGATCAGAATGATACACAAAGAGAAAACATTTTTCATTCTCGATGCTTAGTGAATGGAATAGTTTGTTCTCTTATCATTGATGGAGGAAGTTGTACTAATGTTACAAGCACTAGATTAGTGGAGATTCTTGATTTAAAAACCACCCTTCATCTTAAGCCTTATAAATTGTAATGGTTGAGTGACAATGATGAGTTGGTTATGGATAAGCAAGTGTTGCTTACATTCTCCATTGGAAAATATGTTGATGAAGTGTTTTGTGATATGGTTCCCATGGAAGTTGGCCATGTTTTGCTTGGTAGACCGTGGCAATATGATCAAGATGCTATCCACCATGGGGTCACCAATCGATATTCTTTCTTACATAAAGGTAAAAAGGTAGTTCTCTCACCTTTGTCTTCAAGTGAGGTGTGTGAGGATCAAATTAAAATGAGATTGAAAAGAGAAAAAGAAAAGAAAATCCAAGAAGAAAAAAGTCATTTGAGAGAGAAAACTCAAAAAGAAAAAGATGATAAAAAGAGTGAAACGAAAGAACAAAAGAAAATAGAAAAAAAGAGTGAAAAACAATTAGTGATAAAAGAGAGTTTGTTCATCAAACCTAAGGAAGTTAAAAAAGTGATGCTAGCTAGACAACAAATGTATTTACTCATTCTGAATTATATGTTCTTGTCTTCTGATGGACTTGAGTTGCCTCAAGGTTTTGATACACTCTTAAAGGAGTTTGATGATGTCTTTCCACAACATATTCCCCAAGGCTTGGCTCCTTTGAGAGGAATTGAACATCAAATAGATTTTGTTTCGGGAGCTTCACTTCCTAATAGGACTGCCTATAGGAGTAATCCGGGAGAGACAAAGGAGATCCAAAAGCAAGTTCAATGGTTGATACAAAGAGGATGGGTGAAGGAAAGCTTGAGCCCATGTGCAATGTCGGTCATTCTAGTCCCCAGTAAAGATGGCACGTGGAGGATGTGCATGGATTATAGACCCATCAACAATATCGCCGTAAAGTATCAACATCCTAATCCTAGACTTGATGATAGGGTAACCAACTCTACCACTTCTTTTTTCCTTTTGAGGTTGTTTATGGTTTTAACCCATTATTCCTTGTTGATTTAAATTCCTTACCTAATGATTCTTCTATTTTCGAGTAAGAATGAACTTGCTAGAGTCACTTTTGTTAGGGATCTCTATGGAAGGGTGCGAAATCAAATTGAGAGGAAGATGAAGCAATATGCTCGACATGCCAACAAGGGGAGAAAGACCATGGTATTTGATCCCGGAGATTGGGTTTGAATATATCTAAGGAAGGATATGTTTCCTTTTCCAAGGAAAACTAAACTCCAACGTAGGGGTGATGGTTCTTTCAAGGACCTTGAGAGGATTAATGATAATACCTATAGGATTGCCTTACTAAGTGAGTATAGGGTGAGTTCTAGTTTGAATATTGCTTATCTATCTTGTTGTGATATAAGTGTTTTACATGCAAATCCGTGGACGAATTCTTTTCAAGGAGGACATGATAGAGGACTATCCAAAGAGCATCAAGATCTAGAAACACTTCATGAATTGAAGGATCCATTGACAAGGTCCAAAGCCAAGCTTCTACAAGAAGAAATGTTTATTTGTATAATGGGTTTCAATATGGACTGAAATAGGTCTAAATTATGCGTTTTTAGGTTTTATTTTCTTATTTATTTGTATAATGAATCTCAATGTGGACTGAAATAGGTCCAAACTAAGCGTTTTTAGGTTTTATTAGAGGCTTAGCTGTATAAGTACTCAAATATTGCTATTTTTGGCACAACTTTGATTAATGAAATTAAGCATTTGGTTGAATTGGGAGCTTAGCTTCTTCTTGATTCTTGGTTGAACCCAAATCGATTTTAATCAAGGAAGTTTTCCTTTGTGATGAATCCTCCTCTGACTTATCACTCCACCACGGATCGTGGCGTCATTCATTACCATCTTCTTAACATTCTCTATCTTTTGTGTGTAAATTCTAAACAATTATTCCTGGAGTCTTGAAATTGGCAAATGGAAATGATCCAATCCAAGCGTTCATGTCTTGGTCATCATCACAAGGCGTCAAAGAAACAAAGATAAAGTGTCACAAATTGAGCCAACAATCAAAAGGATCACATAAAAAAGGCACTTACTGGTCACCAATGTATTTTGCTTGTGTGAAATAGCCAATGTTCAGTTCTTCAACTAGATCATGTTGCTTGTCAAGACCCTGCTGTCTAGCAAATTATATAAGCCTGTGGCTGTCAATAGTGTTTCCCCTGTGGGTAATCAAAACAATGTTAGTTGAACCTCAGTTAGAAAACTCAACACTCCTATTCTAAAGTGGTTCATATAAGTTTGTCCATTGATGAAGTGTAAAACCATGTTCAATTTTACGTGAGTCTTGACAAGCTATATTCCAGACCAACATTCTTGAACACCTGCCAAATACCAAATTGACATTATGACTTGATCAAAATTCACAGGTGGGAAGAAATATAAACAACACAACCAATGATAACAAAAAGAGTGATTGACAAGATATAAACCTTAGATATCCGAGCTTCTATCCGTTCTGATATTGATCCAAACTTACTTCTGTAAAACTCCCTCTTGTCAATGCCTTCTTTAGGGGCATCAGGGTTAAGTTGAAAGGGATGTCATATTATCTGTAAGTTCAGTTAAAGCAGCAGATTAACACAGGAAAATGCCAGACATATTTGGTTCCAAGACACACAAATATAGAGGGAGATAAGAGGAGAGTGTTATACCTCAAAGTTGTATTTATCCTTGGAGGAAGCTATGGCCTTGTCTAGATTCTTTTTGCCAACAAAGCACCATGGGCACACAGTATCAGCACTAGCATCGATTCTGACAAGTTTCTTTTCCGAAATCCCACTCATGATGATCTTGCTATATTTCAATATCTTTACAACATAACAAGTAAACATAAAGTAAGATATCTATGATAAGGAGGAAGAATAATATTAACCAATTAGCATTTATTTTTAAGAAAAAAAAGACTCATCAGTCATATTTTCTCCTAATTTCCCTAGACATTTCTATTTTTCCTCTTGAACTATGATCCCTAATTTCATACAAGAACACTCTTGATGATAAATTATGGCTGAACTAATGAATGTGAGATCTGTCAAAAGTCTTTTTTCTTTTAATTTGATTGGATAAAATATCAAGACAATAAAATCTCAGACAAAACAATGATACAATTTCTTGATTGCTTTTTGTTCTGTTTTTCAGTCAGATTAGAATTTCATCTTGATAATTCATATAGTAAAACTTTGCATTATAGATGAATAAATTAGTGAGGTAAAACTTCAATTCTAATTGGCAAACAATCACACAAGTACCTAAAGAACTGTGTGCACCTAGCATCTAATCCCCCCTCACCCCCCACACACACATAAAATCTCCATCATTGTAGAACAAGTTATTAATTTGCGATACAAAAGAAGATGCTGGGAAATATCAGAAAAACTTTTGCTCCAAACAAATCTCGTGATCAGATTCAGAAACAACCCACCAACAATTCAGAAAACAATAAGTTAAACAGAAAATAAAGTTTGACAAGAGAAGACAAAAAAGCAAGCTTTGAGCCAGAATGAAGAGGAAAAGTGATCAACATAATAAAGAACCCACCGGTTTGCATTGAGAATACCTGGAAGGGTAAACAGAGAGGAGAGGCACAAAATTCAAAAGCTTTGCCACGGCTCACAGGAACTGCTATCAGATTCAGTTGTATGACATGGTTCAGAGATTAGAACAGGAACAACAAACAAACTTGTCTTTTTTTGTTATTTATTTTATTCGAATTTATTATTATATGTTCTGTCTTATTTTCTTTTCCGAACGTGTCGGAAAGTCGTTGTTTCAGGCTGTTTGTTCAGACTTCAGTTCTGACCCAACCACCCACACCCGCTAATATCTCTTCTTTCACATGTTATTATTATTATATTAAAATTATTTAAATATTTCTAAATCTTTTTCTTTCTAATATTTTAATCATTGAATAAAAGTATTAAGCATTTCAAAATGTTTCTTAATAATTTATAAATAAATTTTAGAATATTAAATTTATTTTATTCACCACAAAATATATATTTTATTTTATTATTTAATATTAATAAAAAAAATATTTACACGAATATAACAACCTTTTTTCTTACTTTTTACAAATTAAATATAGTTGTTGACTTTAATTATAATGTACAAAGAAAGTTAAGAACACCGGACATAGAATAATATAGTCGTAATCGTAAACTCTAACTTCTGATCTTGATTTTTTTTATTTATATTTTTTATCGATGAATCTTGCATTTTTGAAGTGAAATAATTTTGAAACTTAATTTTGAAACTTTAATATTTGTATGCAAGTTATTATTATTTGTTTTATTTCAACTACAATTTTGATATGTTGTACATAAGGGCACAGTGATTAAAAGCAAGGAAAAGTAGGTATTTCTAAAGGAATATAAATACTTGTATTCATAGATAAGTTGATGGAGTATCCAAACTTTGAATAAATGATCTGGTGATCTTACTTTTTGTTTAAAATTTTGTCCGATATTAATTACATTGTGTTTCAATTTCATGACCTTCCGGCATAGTGAAATCAGTGCAGAAGAGACTTAGAATTTATTTAAATACAAGACTATTAAGTAATTTTGAAAATTTTTCTATTAGAATTTTTTTTATATTTTCAGTAAAAAAACACTCAAAAAAACACTTGTGCTTTATATCAAAACAAATCCTTAAATTGTGTTAACAAAAAGTTCTCGAGCATTTGAAATTCATTTGAGAATCATAAATTCAACCATAAAATATAATATATGGTAGCATAATAACAAATGTTGGACATGCTAAATTATGAATAGCAAAGTAAGAATGTGGTTTTGAACTAGAGTTTTATAGCTTCTTATGTAAAAAAAATCTATTATATATACAATCATATGTGGTGTGATTAAGACATTAAGCAAATGTACATAGTCGTACAAATCTAATGCAGTTAAATCTATATAAAAAAAAAGGTTCAATTCAAGAAACTAGCTGAACCTATTGCAATGCCAAAGTTTAGAAATCAGAATGGATTTCCAACATAAAGTCCCATCTTGATAACGTTAGATACCACTAACGATGGGTTTATCAAATAAATACTTTATTGTTGAGGTAGAATGTCACACAGAAGTCATCTAAACCTCTAAATGTTTTATTAAACTACTATTAGAAAAAGCAGTTTTAACATCGGTTATTTTAGACATTCAACATCGGTTTTGAACCGATGTTGAATCAGGCGACGTTGAATGTCTGAAAGTTAACATCGGTTTTCAAAATCGATGTTAACAAAACTCCACAACATCGGTTTTCTATAAATAACCGATGTGGATATATGACAAATTTAAACATTAAGTCTTATAATGATGGAATATTAACATCGGTTTTCTTGTAAAAACCGATGTTAACTTACACGACAACATCTGTTTTCTTAGCAAAACCGATGTTGTTACATCAAATCAACATCGGTTTTGGAAAGAAAACCGATGTTGATTGCATGTAACAACATCGGTTTTGCTAAGAAAATCGATGTTGCTTTCATGTACCAACATCGGTTTTCATTCCAAAACTGATGTTGTTACATAAAATCAACATCGGTTTTACATTAAAACCGATGTTGTAGTTTAAGTTAACATCGGTTTTCAAGAAAATCAATGTTGTATCTTTAATTTTTTTTTTAATATGCTGTCTATTTTTTTAATTTTAGCAGTTCTTCAACCTGTAAATTAAAACCAAATCCAGATCCAGCCAATTTCATAATACACATTAAAATAAATTGTTGAATAATAACAAATAAAATTGAATAGTGTCAATGTACATAAAAGAATAATCTAACCTAATGTTTATACAATTTGAAAATCCAATAAGCTAGCACCTAATCTACTAAAATGTCATCTCTAATTTTAAGAAAAAACTTCGCCTATTGAACCCTAATAGCCTTCAAGGTGTCGGCTTCCAATGGTCTTTCA
>CM023948.1:11690659-11764876 GCA_013407115.1 Glycine latifolia | reverse complement strand
TATATAATTTGATTTATTTTTATAGTAG
Organism: Glycine latifolia; assembly: GCA_013407115.1. Taxonomy (NCBI): domain Eukaryota; kingdom Viridiplantae; phylum Streptophyta; class Magnoliopsida; order Fabales; family Fabaceae; genus Glycine; species Glycine latifolia. Next base: position 11,764,848 of record CM023948.1, on the reverse strand, counting down.
TCCAAAAATATTCTCTAAAAAAAATAATTTTATTCGAATCAAGATCATTTAAAGAGACAAGATTTTATTTACATATTTAATATAATCACGTATATTCAAACCCAAAATCACAATTGATAATATTATTTGATCTTTATATGCATGCAATTTTTATTTTTCTTATAGATTTTATGTAATTATTTTAAACTCCATTTTTTCATTATAGTGATACTAATCTAGAAATTTCCAATATTGTGAGTTGTGAGTGAGGGTGTTGAATAACCGAGAAAGTCTCCTAAAAAAGAAAGAATAACCGTAAAGCTTTTGGTACCCGCCACTGCCTCTGTGTCTACCGTTCAATTCTTCATTCGCGTGCGTGCGTTAAGCATTCTTCATTCTTTCTTTCCTTCTCATTTTCCACCCATTCCTTTTCAGGTATCTCTCTCTCTCATTCAATTATCCTTACAATTGCAATTGATTTCCAACCCTATCCTCTCCCTTTTCCTTCTCACGCCATTTCCCTGAATTTCAGCTTTCTTCGTTTCAATCATTTCATTCCCCTTTTTAGGTAATTTCATATTCTTATCCTAACTACGATTTTTCATAAGGAGAGAAAGAGTTCTATTTGCTGCTATTTCGCCCCCAATTTTATAGAAACTATGATAATGATATAGAAGGTAGAATCAAAGTGAGTTCGTTGGTTTAAAAATGTTATTTGGGGTGGGGGTTTGATTTATGATTGCCCTTTGTTTCCATGTGTTTGTTGTTTGTTACAAATTGCACTTTATTGGTTTTGTATGTTAAAGGTGAACAAAGTATGGATATTGATGCGATTTTTGGGACTATTCGGCCCGTGAGTGTTCCAAGGAAGAGTGCCATTTATGTGTGGGGGTACAATCAATCAGGGCAGACAGGTAGAAAGGGGAAAGAGGATCAGTTGAGGATTCCCAAACAGCTTCCTCCTGAGCTGTTTGGATGTCTGGCTGGCACCAATGCGTGCTGGTTGGATGTTGCCTGTGGTCGGGAGCACACGGCGGCAATAGCCTCTGATGGCTCACTCTTCACTTGGGGTTTGGACTTTTTACTCTCTTTTGTGTTTTCCTCATTGTTCATTCATTCAAGGACTGTTTTATTTTAGGCACTCAAAGGGATACTCAATAAATAAATTTGTAGTGAATTATTTGTTCTGTAGAGGTATACAATTCTAGTTGTTTGTTTGTTATTATTAATAGCGTGTATTACAAGTGCTTAGGATTTAGGAAAAATAAAATTGCTAAGTGTCTAAGACTCATGCACATATCCCATACGTTAGGGGCTAATGACTTTGGTCAATTGGGTGATGGAACTGAAGAGCGAAGGAAACATCCAGAAAAAGTAAAGCAATTAGAGTCAGAGTTTGTAAAATCTGTATCCTGTGGAGCACATTGCTCTGCTTGCATTGCTGAACCTCGTGAAAATGATGGTTCCATCTCCACGAGAAGGCTCTGGGTGTGGGGGCAAAATCAGGTATTACCTTTTAAAGTGTTCATACAATGTTCTTAATATGTCAAAAAACTCTCCATCTTTTTCTTCTTAAACATATGTTTGTATTCCAGGGATCAAATCTTCCAAGGTTGTTCTGGGGGGCCTTCAAACCTAATACAGTAAGTATATTTGTTTGAGCACATACTCACATAGCATGTATATTCATCATAACTTGAACAAATGACGTGTCATTTATTATTATTTGGCTAATTTAGATGTAAATAGACCTAAGTACCTACTTCTATTTGTCCATGACAAGGTGGAGAGGAGTGAAAAAGACGAAGGAAAAGTATACTTAGAATGGACTCTTTCCAAGCAACATTTTCTCATTTGCCTTTTTTTTTCCTGAGAGTCAACCATGCCATCGCATCTGACTGTTGATTGGATTTGCATACTAGATACTTTTTCTCTTGCATATTTGTTACTCACGATTATTGCCATACCTAACTATGATTTTAGGTTTTTCTTTTTGAACATCTGTTATATATTTTATGTCTTTCTTCTAAACTTAGTGTAATATGCTCAATGTCTTCTTTTCACTATGAACAAAATCTATTCCTTTGGTCGATGCAATTGCTTACGTGAATGTAATTATTTTGTAACATTTCCTTTTGCCTAATTTTTTTGTAGCCTTGCTGTGAATTGTGATATATGAGTGAATCCATTCTTCTAGAGTTTAATTTCATTTTCTTAAATGCAAAGTAAAATTTATAGTTTCTCTTCCTTTTTTATGGGTATACAATTTTTAAATGATGGAATAGGATTCTTTTACAATTTGCTGTCTGTTTTGGCTTACTTCCTATGTTCCCATCTTTTATATAATTACTCTTGCAGATTATTCGTGAAGTGTCTTGTGGAGCTGTCCATGTGGTTGCTTTGTCTGATGAAGGCCTATTACAAGCTTGGGGTAACTCAGTAATTTCAATCTTTATTTACAGTTTTCTTTCTATTATACTATTTATATATGATTTGTAAATTTTATGTCAATGATTGCCTTTATTGATTGACATGGATGAAGGTTTATAGATTTACACAGCATTTAATCTAGGAAGTAAACTTTAGCACTTACAAAGTCGATTTCATGCCACCTACTAATGAGGGTTTTCTCACTGTTTTCATAAACCAGGCTACAATGAATGTGGTCAACTTGGCCGAGGTGTTACTTGTGAAGGACTACAGGGGGCTCATATTATAAGTTCTTATGCTAAATTCCTTGATGAAGCCCCCGAGCTTGTGAAGATTGCCAAAGTGTCATGCGGGGAGTACCACACGGCAGCCATTTCTGATAAGGGCGAGGTGTAAGTGATTTGAAGGACTTACTAGATGGAGATAGTTATAAATTTAAGCATGAGAATTGTGGTTTTCCGCATGACACATTAGGGAATCTCACTTCAGGAGACAAGATGCAATGGAAATGCTGCATCTATTATGCAAGTTTCTATTCCCTTGGCTTGGTTATACATAAAAAAAACTTTGGTTGACTGTAGTAATACATACCTGGAGCCAACCGTGTTATATTATATTGAGTGTCCTTAGTTTTATGTAGGTTCTGTTTGAAAATGTGTGCCAAGGTTTGTCATTCTATTGACTTGCAATAGTGGTTTTTGCTATGTTTTTTAATAGGCATAACTCCATTAAAGACCTAGTGGGACAAGGCTTTCATTGCTGTTTGCTGTTGATGTATAACATATGTGCATGCATCATAATTCATAAATAGGTGTAATTTGTTTACAGTGAGGGCCCCACCCTGAAGTGGCAATTGTTAGTAATATTCATGAAAAGGAGTATTCACATGTTATGGGTCTGGAGTTAATATTTTGTTTTATTCTTGAGACAGAGATCTCAAGTTCCTACACCTTTTCTTAGGTGGTATCATGTGTTCTACTCCAAATCATAACCTTGGCAAGGACCATTACTTTGCTTAACAGTCAAATTGTAACTGTTAAGCCTCCCTTAATAGGGATGCTATTAGGACTTACTATTGTGATATTTGACTGTTTTATGGTGGTTCTTTTTCTTCATTAATCTGGCATGTCAACAGTGAACCTAGGATTTAATAGGGTGCTTGTGGTTGGGAGGTAGGGGGGAGGTATTAAAAGCTAGATGTGTATTTAAAAAAATTATTTTGCAGTCCAATTCTATATTAGTGAACTTTATCTAGATGAATTTTTTTAGAACTTTTAGGTGCCTTCCTTTCCCCTCTCATCTCTTCTACCTGGTGTATGTGTATATTCGCATTTCGCGGAAGATCTCAATCTCTGTTTAGTTCCTTTTGCTTATTCGATTTATGGGTACTTCATACTTACATGTAGCTTTCCAGGCCTTATAAAGATTTTCTTCTGGTTATATGTATTATCAGGGATTCATAAGCAGTATTATCAATAATTAGTTAATAAATTTAACTACTTTTGATAATACTTCATCACTTGTTATATTTGTCCTTGAATCTGGCAGCTACACATGGGGGCTAGGAAATATGGGCCAGCTTGGGCATTCTTCACTCCAGTATGGGGATAAAGAGTTACTGCCAAGGCGGGTGGTTACCCTTGATGGTATTTTCATAAAGGACGTGGCGTGTGGTGGTGTACACACATGTGCTGTAACTCAGGGAGGAGCACTTTATGCCTGGGGTGGTGGTCAGTCTGGGCAGCTAGGGCTTGGCCCCCAAACTGGATTATTCTCATGTGTTGCTAATGACTCTCAGACATTTTTCCGAAACATTCCAGTTTTAGTTGTTCCTAAAGGTGTGCAACTTGTTGCATGTGGGCATTCTCACACTCTTATCTCTATGAGTGATGGTCGAATTCATGGATGGGGTTACAATAATTATGGTCAGGCAGCCAATGAGAAATGTACATATGCTTGGTATCCATCACCAGTTGACTGGTATGTATTAGTAACTTAAAGTGACTTCTTGATCACATAGGCTTTTATGTTAAAGTTTCTAAATCACAGGTGTGTTGGGGAGGTTCGGAAACTAGCTGCTGGTGGTGGCCATTCAGCTGTGTTGACTGATGCTTGTTCGTTAAAGGAGTTATGCGAGTTTGTACTTGCAGACAGTATGACTTTATCTAACGCTGCTAAGGTTGAGGATATTGCATATAGAACTGGATCAGATGCTTTGGTGCGCCTTTGTGGAAGACTCAGGTATAGGCATGTTGTTTATGATATTTAAATAAACTGCAACTCAATTAGAGTATCATTAACTTTGTTGGGATGAGGCAAAGATTATTAGTCAACAATTTATAATTCATCGTTGGTATGAAAAACAATTGTCAGGGTTGGTGGCAGAGCATAAAATGTGATGGTAAAACTAGACATATTCTTGTATTTAGTTGGGGCTTCCTATTAAATGTTTTTTTTAAGTAAATGCTGGCACCTATTATGATGCAGTTGTTTCCTCTTTCATGTTTATTTCACATTTTTGCTTTGTTATTTTCTCAACGAATGAAATGCTAATGTTGTGGCAATAACTTCATGGCAGAGAGTATATGCTTGCTGGTGGGGCTCTAGAACAAAAGGAGGAGATGAACAGTAAAATCTGACTAAGCACATAAAGTTAGTATTAGTAATTATTTATGTATATTCATGTTGTATAATACATGTATTCATAAGTGGAACATCGTCATTATTTGAGCAAAAGCAGTCACGCGATTGGCACAAGCAAGAAATTACTTGCTACGTAGACAATGAATTTGTCCATATCAAATCAACAGATCACTAACTCTTGTAAGGGGAACATCCCAAACATTCTGAATAAGCTCTTGATTTAACGAGACTCTTCAGTTATGTTGATTAGCTATTTCTATCTTGTGCATGGCTACTGTAGATGAGTTTCTGCTTTGTATCTTTCCTAACCCAAGACAAAACAATTCTCCCTGTTGAAAGGTTACCTCTTGTGTTTAACTATATTTTTTTACAAGAAATAAAAATGAATACGAAGGAAATCCTTTTTTTTTTTTGGAAGGCAAAAAAAACATCATTGCATTAACACGATTGCTGCCGCACAAGTTGTGTCAGCAGCCACCAGAAAAAACGTAGCCACAGAGACCATAATCCAAAATATCATACATGCGGCGGCTTCGAGCCTGTTAAAACCTTTTCAAATTATAATCTACGTAATCACTGGGTAAAAGTTACATTTCATTTCAATCTTTTTCATTCATCTTTATCCAAACTAGGTTTAATAAATGAAGCCTAACCAGGAGGAAAAAAAGTGTGAGCTTTGTAGGGAAAAACTCTTTTAGTAGTGGTGGTACACACACCACGTAGTGTCTTTTTTGTGGGCTAAATGTTTTCTTTGATGATTTCCAATTATCTAGCACCAATCATCATGTGCCATTTGTCAAAATAACTGCTTAATACCATTGATTTCAAAATGAAGGGCACAGTTCATGCGAAAGTTTGAGCAGTTATTAAGCTTGGCATATAATATGCTATTCTAAGTTTTAATACACACATATATATATAGTTGAGCCTTACTCATAGTATCATATGTCACATACTTGGCAGAATCATGTCAGCCTAACTAGTCAGATATGCAGCATCCATGGTGGGATGAGAGAATTGCCACTAGGGACTGTTTGAGCCTCACCCGTTTCTTCCACCAATGCTCTTCCTTGCAATGTCTCACTGCATCATTTAGACACTTTTATCATCTCAAACAATAATGTACTTAATGAAATCAATTTGGCTAATATATTTTTTCAAGAAAAACTTGTTCGGGATACGATCAGAAACCAAATATACTTAATGAATCAAATTAACTAATATAATATATTGTATGCATTTTTTTCCATGTTAATTTATTAAATTTGTTACTGAAAAACCATTTTGGAAGCTTATGCCCAAAGGTATTATGCCTGTGAAAAAAAAAAAAAATCCCCTGCCAATAAGCTGCGGTATTGTTAAACGGTTTTTATTGTTTAGTTTGGTATTCCTATCCATTTAGCTAGAATGTACAACATAAAGTTTGACAATGAAAGATGCTCCTTCACTATAGCATCTGCTTAGAAGAGAGAAGCAAGAAAAGTACCAGAGAGTTAGAGAAGGAACCAGTCTTTGTGGTGGTGGTAGTAGCTGTGGAGAAGTGAAGTTAAGGGAGGGTGATATTTGGCCTAGAGTTTCTGGGCCGGTGTGTGGACCTTCAGTCACTGCTTTCGCTTTCTCCTTCATCTAGTAATAAATGTAATGAAAAAATTAATTACTTTTTCTTAATACCTTTTTGTCTAGAAGCTTTAGATTGAAATGTTACTAAAGTAATATATGGCTTCTAGCAACCTTGGCTAGCTTGCTGTTTTGCTCTTGTAATGTCCTTGCCTGTCATGTCATACATGCACAACAAAAATTTATCGTTATAAATTCCAAATGTTTTTACGTACAAACCTTCTAGCAGTCAGAAGAAAACTAATTAATTTCCCTTCAGAAGCAGAAAATTAATTTAATACAATCTACTAACTATAAAGTACTCAAAGAAGAAACCAAGTAAAAGCATTTTAACATTACTTTCGGTAATGTCATTTAAGAAGAGAAATATAATTTCAAAAAATCTACTAACAATTATATCTAAGATTACTTCGGGTAGCTTCATACTAGCCATATGCTTCCTTCTGGGGGACAATTCAAATTATAGTAACTTGTTTATCTATATGAATTTGCTTTAGCATGTCCTTGTTACTGCACATGAAATTCAGTTACAAACATGTAAATCATTAGACATTCTGTTATCACAGATTTTTTCTGTGATATATTCAATGTCCCTATGAGCATATCATTTTACAAGCCATGCAGTCTAGCCAATATTCAATATCACCCTTAAGGCCTTAACCCACAATTACAACACAGACATCTTACTCTTTTATGCAGGTCTGAGATAGATTGATTCATAACTTGATTCTGCAAAAATCAAATTGATCCGTCAGTTCAAAATTGGAAGAAAAAAAAACTAGAGTGATCATATGTGCTAATGTTAATTCTTTAATTTTAAGATTAAATTTATTCTCTTTTGTTGTTTCAATCTTCTTAATTATTTCTGGTAAACTAATGAAGAAGCTAGCACTCTTCACCTTTCTTGTTCGGATGCGCTTCAGAGCTGTGTCAAGCTGCTGCTCCAAACTCTGAAGCTCTTTCAAACTCAAGGGGTCCAGATCATTTCCCAAGAAATTCCTATATTGAAGATTATATAAACTACATCATTCTTTTCCATTATATTGTTAAGCATATAATAGATTTGGAGTTTGAGAAGTGATATGTACACACTGTTTTAAATATATTCTTTTATTATTGTTTAAAATTTATTAAAAATCATAATTTTTTTGGTTAAATTTTAACTAATAATTAATAAAGAGTATATTAAAGAAAATGTGTTACAAACATATATAATTATTAGAAAAATTATAAGATGGATTTAATGATTGAAGAAAAAGAAAAGAAAAATTATGGATTCGAATTTTATCCACTAACAAAAAAAATTTATAAAACTAACCATAAACATTGTCGTATAAAAGAAAAAATAAAATGTATTACTAGCACTCTTCCTTCCATATTATTTTTATGTTAGCACTATATGTGTTGGGCTTTGAAAACTGAATTGACCTTTGGAAAATGTATATTACTTTCAATTGGAGTTCTTATTAACTACCAATTTCATGAAAGGGAAGAAAGCAAGGATGGCCAAACTGATTGTGAGTGAGTGGGGTCGTGCCAAGTGTACATGTTACCCATGAAATCTAAATAAAGTACGTACCTTACGTTCCTGTCCAAGACTTCAACTTTGGCGGTGAGCTTGATATATTCGAAAGACCAATTCCCCTGCAATGTCAAATGATCTTCAGTTACTACTGAAGTGACTTACATGGAAAGAAGTATATTCATATTCACTTCCATGCATGTGTATAATGACAACGACACATGGCTATTAGACCAATGGGGATATTTTCAGAGCCTTTTATTTTCTTTCCTTGGATACCACTTACCTATTATATATATATATGTAGGATCAAGAATTACCTGTGATTCATTGTTATTAGCTCCAGCAAGTGCTGTATGGGTATATCTCTCGTAACGTTCCAGGACGTCTTCCATGCTGTTACACAAGTCAAAATGAAAAACTATATAACCAATAGAAAAACTAGAAAACTCGTAATTTTATTCTTCTCTATGAAGTACTCTAAAATGTTGGGGACATTGGAGAGGGGAATTACACACATTCAGCAAAAATTACATCAAACAGGCATGTAATTTAATAAATAGTTATTAGTTAATCAGTCTATGCTGAGCTGACTATATATATATATATATATATATATATACTTTCAATAAGTAGCTCCTCGATCGAAGTAATACGTACAAATTTTCAACTACAAACCATAGTAAATTTACCATTGGGTGTTAATGAAAAACTTTGATTAACATATTACCCCCCAATAAATTATTTAGATTCACCACCTGTCACAAAATTCATCACAAGAAGATTTTGATGGCCTATATATAGCATTTGCTTAAGCTTGGACTGTAAGGCTTGCTGGATTAATATAGGACGGAATGAATGCAAATTTAACTAATACGAATCTGTTACAAAAAGATTTAAAAAAGTACTTTCTTTTAGAAAAAAACTAAGAAAATATTTGATAAAATTAACTAATAAGTCAGTTGATAAATATAAAATAATGCAAAAGATATATTTAACTATTTATGATAAAAAAAATTAAATAATTTAATGAAAAAATAACTTATGAATTAACTTATTCTTCTCTTATTACTTTTCTTTTTTTTTTCTTTCTTTTTCATAATTAATTCCTCACCCTTTTCAATATGACTTTGTTGTGACAAAAATAGTTGCTGATTATATAGGTTTCTAAGTTGATAGTGATGTTTTTTTAATATAGTTCCCAAATAAAGTTGGAACTTATTGCATCAACATTACACCTAAAATACAAATAAAGTCCAACATATGGTTGAATTTCTTAAGCATGATCGACAAGAATTCAATTATCTCATTATACGTAAAAAAAAGATTTTATTGAAAAAAATAAAACTCAATTCGATAATTTTTATAACTCAAAATTTAATCTCATAAATTTTGACTATGCGAATTTGCTTCCAACAAAAAAACATCACACAAAACCTACTACAATTCTACATACAACCTACAAGTAATATAATATAAAAAATAATATTATACTAATATTATAAAAAAATTAAATAATACAACTCGTAAGATCTGTTTGAGAGAAGGGAATGAAAAAAAAAACCTATTTAAATTAAAATAAAGATAAAAATGTGAAATCCATATTAATTTTAAAAAAATTTCCTTCATTTTCTCTATTTTTCTCTCTGATCAAACAAAATGTTAATATTTTGCATATTTAATTTCCAAACATTAGAGGGCAGGAGACCTATAGGTGTTCTTGAAGATAGTCATCATAGTATTTGCTGCTAAACTTTAATTTTAGTTGGCACCTACACTCCTACAGAACTCCTGATTGTCAGAGTGCACGGACAACCATGCATGCCAACTAATTGTAATTGTATGTTCAATGAACTAGTCTTGTAGTTCAGCTTATAGCTAGCTACAAACCTGTGAAGATTCTAAAGATGTCTATTGCAGTTTTTTTTTCCTTTTAAATTATTTTGAGGTATTTCTAGTTTTCTACACCTCTACACAAAAGCAAACTAATCCCTAAAGATAAAGTACTGACCAAGCTGAAAATCTTGATCCCTAGATCAAAACAAAAACGATTATAAGCTAGTTTGAAACTTATAAACTGGCCAAGAGTTGAAAAATTGTAAATTTCTAAAAATATTTTGTAAGATTAGTTAATAAGTTAATTAATAAATATAAAAAAATACATTTAGTTACACAATATAAAAAAATTAAAATAAATTAGAGAGGATACAAGTAAAAAGAAAGAAAAAACTAATAACAGATCCGTTAACTTATTTTCATAAGTTAGTTAATAGTTTAGTAGTTTATGCAAAATATTAAAAACTACTAAATATATAAGCTCTTGTAACAAACAAACTTAAAAATAACTTAAAAAGTAAGTCAAAATAACTTACAAGTTACAATGCTATAACACTTTAGATTTAGACCTTTTACATTAGTTAAAAAGGATATTTCACACCAATTGTTTTGACATTTTGTAGATGTTGATAATGTAAAAAGTTTGTTTATTTTGCTACGTTAGATTTATTAGAATTGCTGTAGTATTTTTCATTTCCATTTTCTAAATTCCAATGCCAGTTTTCCATATTAACTTTCTAGGTTCTCATCTCTTCCTTGTGCTATTAATTTGCAATTGACGAAGAATACCAAAGAATCAAAGAATGTGTGAACCCAAATCAAAGAATTATGCCCTTAAATTCCTCATAAGAGAATCAAAGTAACGAATATGAGCATCAAAAGAACTAAACCCTAAATTTCACAACTCAGATTAGAGAACCAATAGAAAGCACTAGATCGAAAAGTCAATAATGGAGAGAGGAAAGATGTTGAGATCGAGATTTCAAGCATATACGAGGTGTCGATAGAGCTAGGGTTTCAAACCTTATTCTTTCACCCAAAACCCTAAAATCACGCATATCCAACATCGTATGATTTGGGACTTCTACTTGGAGCGCACCCTTAACAAGCTTCGCACCACTGTGACCCTGAAGTCCCTCCACTTCCTCGGGTGACTTCCACAACTAAAGTGCATCGTTTGTGCGTCGTTTGCGTCCTTTGTGCCCATCACCTCCTTCGAGTTGTCAATGCACTATAGGGTTTGGTTAGAGTTTGGAGGGAGAGAGTTTCTGGAGGTGAGTTTGTAGGGTTCAAGTTTTTTAAAACCATTTTACATCAATTAGAAATATAACTGATATAAAATAACACTTTTTACATAATAGTTGCTTCTAAGTCGGTATTACTTAGATACATGTAATATCGACTTAAGGATTTGAATAAGACGCACTCCCCATAACAATTATCTCCAAGTTAATGTTATTATTGGATACAAATAATATTGACTTAAGGTTTTAAGTTGGACATGCTCCCCATAACAGTTAGGCATGATTTCCATCTCGTAGGAGATTTACATTAGGCTATTGTGTTCCTTTCTAGGGAATACTTCATTCTATGGAGAAGCAAGAAACAAAATATAATTATCAAGTCTACTGTGGCAGCCACATCATGTGAAATAATGTAGCTTTGCGGTTACTTCATTTAAGTCAATTAATTAGGAAATCTCAAGGAAATGAAGTTGATTTGTGATAACCAGAATGTTCTCTGCATTGCTTCTAATCAGTCTTTCATACTAGAGAACCAAATATAGATCAATTATCACTTCATGATCAAGAAAAGATTCTTCTAGGTGTAATAACAACAACCGCTATCAATTTTAGTCAGGTACACGGTGGCATGTTCACCAAATCCCTCAAAGGTCTCATCAGGTTGTAGGAAACTTAGCATATATGATTTGTGCGCTCTAGCTTAAGATGGTGTTTAATATAACACATGTAACCTATGTTTGAATTAATTTCCCACATGTATATCATCAGGATTTGATTAGCATGTTTATTATATAATATTACTTTACCTCACTTATATATATAGACAGAACAATGTGTGGTTTATAGTAGATACACAAATAAACAACTCACGCACACCCCTATGTATACTATGCTGAACATATGTATCCAGTGCATTAATAAACTGTTATTAGGTTCAAATAATTAATCGCGAGAGGAAAGATCGAATGTAGTGGTTGGGAAAATAAACCTTTTAGTGTATTTATAGAAAGTAGCAATGATTAAAGATGGAAGAGAAAACTCAATTAACCTTTTTTTAAGAATGTCTTCCACTGAAGAGTTGCAACAAAATTAAAATAATTGCATTTTATACAATATATTATGCAAGTTGTACTATTTTCGAATAGTCTAATATCCCCATTTATCATAATGCAATGTAGGATTGTGAAAAAAAATTCATATCCATAAAATAATTCATATCTAATCCAATCTAATACATTTTAAATTTATTTAAATGGATTAGTTTCATATCCAAATCCAATTTTTTGGATTTTAAATCCAATACAATTAATTGGATATAGATGAGATATTTGTTTGGATTTTTAAATTCAATACAACTTTTTAATAATGACGATTTGGTTTTTTTTGGCCAACTTTGTTAAGAGCTATTTTTTAGTCGATGTCATTTGGAGTTATTTTGATCAACGTCAACTAATGATGATTTTAAGTCGTCATCGGTTAAACCCATTTTTTCGGTTAATGTTAGTAAGGTTTTTTTAGCCAACATTGATTGGGACTATTTTTTGGCCGACATCAGTCGAGACTATTTTTTGGTCAACGTTAGCTAGGTTATTTTGTTGATGTCTGTCAAGATTATTTTTTATCAACGTCAGGTAGGTTTTTCGCTCAATGTCAGCTAGGGTTTTTTTTGTCGACGTCAGACGAAACTATTTTGTGGCCGACATCATCTGAAAAACATCATTGACCGACATCAACCAAAAAAACCTAGTTGATGTCGGCCAATTGATGCCGATCGAAAAAAATCCTAGTTAATGTCAACAAAAAATATCCCTAGCTAACACAAGCCAAAAGAAATAGTCATGGTTAATGTTTGTTAACAAATCCTAACTGTTGCCAACAAAAATATAGTTTCAACCAGCGTAAACAAAAAAATCTAGCTAACATCGACCAAAAAATAGTCCTGACGAATATTGGCAAAAAAAATATCAACGACCGACATCGACAAAAAAAACCTTATCGATGTTAGCCACAAAAATCCTAACAAATGTCGGCCAAAAATTAGTCAGAATCGATGTTGATCGAAAAACCCCTAGTCAATGTCGGCCAAAAAATGCACTGACTAAAAACCCTAGCCGGCCCCAACCAAAAGGTAACCCTACCTAAGATTGACAAAAACAGCATTGATCAATATCGACTAAAAATGCATTGACTAATGTCAGCCAAAAAATAGTCCTGGTTGATGTCAGTATGAAAATGTCTGGACCAATATCTGTCGAAATTGTTCTGGTTGAGATAGGCCAAAAATACACTAACAAAGATCGGTCGAAAATAGTCATGACCAAGGTCGGTTGAAAATAGTTCTTAAATAGACAAGTATTAAGTTTTCACTTTTTAGAGCATAACCATGTTCGTCAACCAAGTTTGTTCAGTGGTCCTAACGTAATTGGTTAGTGGGGAAAAAATAGGCCGGGATTCAAAAGATTTAGGCGAAGGGTTTGTTCCTGAATGAGGGAAGTGGAAAGACACTAAGGGAGAGGGATATACTCCTTTTTTTTAATCACCGAAATTGTACGACTGTTCTAATGACCTGGATATGATACCATTTTTTTCAGGTACTCTTTCCTATGATTGTATTGGATATTAATCTTTATGATCACAAGGTGGTGCTTGGGCAGGTCTTCTCCCATGCCATGGTTTAAGTTTTAGGCTCCATAGACGGAACTTTTTTTTAGGTATTAGGGAGGGGAGGACACCACTCAGCCCCTAAGGTGGGGTTCAATGCCTAACAAAAACAGCCAAAAGAGATGTATGGCTGAGGGGAGGAGAGAAAGAACGGATGCATGGGGAGTCTGTCGGAATAACTAAAATTTGTATAAAAAAAATCCTTATAATATTTAAGTGAATATAAATTAGATATAACTAAATATATATTCATTTAAATAGATTGGATTTTAAATCCAAATTATTTTTAAAAAATGTGGATATAGATTTAAAATTAAATCTATTAAATAGATATAAATTGGATAGGATTTACAAGTCTAATGGGAGAGGAATGGCTAATACGTTGACTGCCTTCGTAAAAATTCAATCCATACCCACTTCTAATTGCAACGTATTCCATTTCAGTATTTTGTTTTCGAGATTTGAGAAGTAGGGTAAAGCAATATCTGCTGTTTTCTGTTTGTTATATATAGTATTTAAAGGATGAAAGGATAAGTGATAGTTTTATTCCCTACAAAGTGATTATTGAACTCTCGAGTAGGATCCATTGTATCTCTCATGTCATTATCTTCCAAAAAAATAAAAACAATGCAAGTATAGATCTTAGAATTGTCTATCATAGACATCAAATATACTTTGCAACCAAATCAGATATTACAATTTTAAGCTCCTATCAAATCCTCTACAGTTTTTTTGCATGCATGTTCTTTAGTAGCTGAGTTTTCACCCACTGGATAATATAATATTCATGAACGCATTAACAGTTTAATGAAACTTGTTAAGTTAATTTCACAAAATGAATTTATGAAACAAGGTAATCTTAATTTCTTATGATATGTCTTGGGTAATCAAAATAAAGATATTAATCTTTAAAATAAAATTTAAGTATTAAATATCATAATTAATAACATGAGTTTATAATTTTAGAAAAATATTAAAGGGAAGAGTTGTTTCATTCTATGATCAAGACATGACATTGATCACAACAAAAACCTATTGTTACACTACTTGCAAATTAATGATTTTTTAATCAGAGTAATTATGTTCAAGATTCTATCAAACATTAAATGTGAATATATTTTTTAAAATTCGAATATAATTTCTTATAGAAGACAAACATTTTCTTCAACTAGACTCATCCCATAATTACTTACAAATGAGTTACATCAATGAAAGATTGTATTATATTTTTTTATCCTTAAATTAAAAGTAAGTAATAAAAAATTTATAATGACTTACCTAATTTGTTCAATCAAATGAATTATTGTATTAAATGATTTGGTATAATCATACTCCATTTGTATTTAAAAAATAATTAGTGTAGGCTTTGTCAAAACATAAAATCTTCCAGACTCCAGAAGCCTTTTTCAGTTACTATGTGACTACTTTTGTAAAATCCCAAAACAAAAGATACTGTTTAATTTGCGTCACCCTCTTCCAACAGTTGCATACAAGTTGTATTACAAGTAGTCATGGATTAGAGCTCTTATTACCCAATGGATCAAAGTAGGCACGTTACTGGGCTACAAAGTATAGAGCATAATATCACTCCGTTCCAAAAGGTGACACAAAGCTCTAGGGTGTTATTAATTTGTTAGTTAGATTTCATCGTATATTAATAGAAAATAATAAGGTGATTGACTTGATATTTATAGTAAACATATTCACATATATATCTATAAATAACAAAAAAAAATCACGCTGACGCAAACATATAAAACTCTCATGCCTACGAATGCTAAAAAAAACATTTGAAGAGGCCTTTAAAAAAGTAATAATTAAAGAAGTCTTCCATTACGAGTTTATGACTTATGAGATAACTAAATGTGATGAGAGAAAAGTATATAGGATAGTGACATACTTGTGACCAACCAAAAATAGACCTTTTGAACAAAAAAAAAAAACAAAAACTTAGCGTTGAAAGCAAACTGTATATGTAATAAAGATTAAAAATAAACCCCAGCAAGTTGTAGAACTGAATAGTGAATACTACTATTGTATTGGTCGAAACTTTAGCACTATATTCGGGGTAAGGTGAAACAAAACACACATAAACAAATAATAACCAAATTAAGAAGAAGAAGACGAGCAAAAATCAGATAGCAAAACAAGGAAACAAATTAAGAAAACTCGAAATAATTAAATTAGTAGTTATGATATATGCCAATATATAAATATTGATTTCCATAACCAGATTGGTCATATATAAAGCAAAAATAAAAGGTGGATCCAAAACAAGAAAAAAGCATGTATAAATAGAAATGATAAAAACCGAAAAGGAATAAGAGAAGAAAAAGAGAGTGAGAAATGATGAATGAGTAGGAACCTGCGTTCAGAGGAATACTCAAAAAGTTTGCCTTTGGTAGAGAACATAATCAAAGCAACTTGAGCATCACATAGCACAGAGATTTCGTTGGCTTTCTTGAGAAGTCCCGATCTACGCTTGGAAAACGTCACTTGCTGGCTTGTTTTGTTCTCGATCCGCTTCAGCTGAACCCTACCCCTTCCCATCTTCTTTTGCTTAATTTTCCAACGTAACTAGCAATTCTATGAAAAGCACAAATAGAATTAGCTCAAAAGAGAAACACAAGGGTTAAGGAATATGTACATATAAAGAAGGTTGTTACTAGTTAGGTTGTATTTTGTATAAAGAAGGAAACCCTAGCTAGAAGAGGAAGTAGAGACAGTGAGTGAGTGGTATTGACCTGAGCAAACGAAGACTGAGAAAGAGAAAAAATAAAAAAGGAACATGAAAGCAAAACAAGTGGAGGGTGTCTAATAATAGGATAGCATTGGAATTTTATTTTTTTATTTTTGTGCTAATTTAATTGTAAACGAAAAAATAAAGAAGAATAAAAACAAAAATTGGGGAAAGGAATGGGAATTAAGGTACGATGCGTTGTCGAGTTGTGATTGGCTAAAGGGTTAAGGTACAATGCGTTGTCGAGCTAGAATTGAACAAGAGTGTGAGAGTGTTGATGTGTCGTGTTGACAGGGCGTAACGTTGGGAGACAGTCCGTACGATGATGTGGGTCCCATGGACAAGTGCGAAAACGGGAAACGGGAAACGGGAAACGGGAAACGGGTTTGTTCTGTTGTGTTTATGGCACTCAGCCTTCGCTTCTCATTGGTTGACGGCGCCCCCTCACTGTAGTGTAGTGTTATAGTATAGGCCTTCTTTTTCTTCTTCTTTTTTTTTTTTTTTAATTTCTTCCATATAGAACAAATCAAGAGAATCTTAAAAGGAAAAAAGCACTTGTCAATTTGTGAGGTGCATGCAGTATTTTGGGCTAATCAACTCAGACCATCTTCGTTTTATTCTTTTAGGTTTATTAACTTTTTGGTCTTGATCGTCAATTACTGTTTTTAATCTCTCGAAAAAATTACATAAGGACCAAAATCAGAACATTTTTTTTAAAGGAGTAAAAACAGAAATCTAAAAAAAGGGACAAAAAGATAACAAACACACAATTGTACTATGTGTTTGTGTTATTTATTTATTTAAATTTTATTAAATTTAATATTGCATTTACGTGTGTTTTGTCTTTTGTGGGTTTGTGTATGCGCTTTTCTTTTAAAATATTTGGAAAAGTATTTGTGTATTTTTTTTAGTTTATTATTCTTTTATTTTTATTCTTGTGTTTTTAACTAGATCGTACCTAAAAAGCTACTTAATCCCAAAAACATTTAGTATAAAGTGTAATATGTCATTTCCTGCGTCGAGTCCCTAGGTTGTACACCTCTAACTGCATTAATTGGATATAGATATTCTAACAAAAATTTTCTGTATGAAGTGTAATAGTTCTTATGCTTTTTCTTTAATAATAGGTCTCTATTATCAAATATCATTGGTAAGTACCGATGGCACAACAGTCATTAGCCACCCTAGCAAACACGTGACTCAACATATCATTTACTAACTTGACATGATAGTTATTTTGTTATTTATTTTGTAAATTATATTTTTAACTTATTATTTTTTTCACAAAATTCTTACTTTGTAATACAAGGAACTAAAAACATAATATTTATAAAAAAAATTACATGTGTTTTTCATGTAAGAGTTAAGATTAGTTGATGTCATGACAAATCACGTAAATGTTAATATAATTGACACATAATTATTTAATGGTGATATTTAATGACCAAGAGTGAAGATATTAATAAAGGAAAAGTAGAAGAACAAAATAGACTAAAAGTTTTTTGTTTATAGACTAAATGTGAATTTTGCAAAAATTTAGATAATTAACCCAAAGTTTTTCTAATTTTTAAGATTAAACATGTTTTCTTTAAAAAAATTATCAGATTTTGATTTCCGTATTTATTTAATTTGGTCCTCACTTTTATATAAACAAATATTTTTAGTTCTCGCTGATAATTTAACATTCCCTTATTTTTCTTTTCTCTGTTTCAGTTGGCAAAAAGAAAAGAAATAAAAATGCTTTGTCCATTAATTATTCGCTGCCCTAGATGAATCCCCCAACGACTGTAATGTGGAAGATAAGCAAGTCTGCTGTCATGATTGTGAATTTGTCATCATGCGTCTTTTCAATTATCAACTTTATGATTTCTCTTATGCCTTTTCCGCGTAATAAACCATTTTTAAGTCAAGTTATGGATCATGCATACTTTTATTAGCCACAACCCACAAGAAAACAAGTATTGTCTTATTTTGATACTGTTATTTATTGTTTGGTAGGAGGAAAAAAAATGGAATGAAAAATAATTGAGACAAAAAATTTGAATTAAAATAAAATATAAAAATATGGATCTTATATTAATTTATCATTTCTTTTTCTCTTCAAAATGATGAATTTGGTAGGGTGAAAAGAAAAAAAAATATTTGAATTAAATTAAAGTGATAGAGATATGAAACTCACATTCACTTTTAAAAATTTCTCTTCTTTTTTATCTTATTTCTTTTTTACCAAATTCATCTTATTTGAACTAAAAAAGATCAACATAATAAAAAAAATTTAAAAATAAGTTTTATGAGCATCCAAAAATGAATATATTAGATTTTTAATGTTAATTACTTGTTGAATTCATTTTTCACGCAATTTTTATTATATTGTTGAGTTTTTTTGGCTTGTATCAATTAACTTTTATAATTTTCATGTATGCAAATCTAATCAAACAAATTTCAAATTTCAATTAAGTAAAAAAAAGTTTAAAATTATTTCCTAAAATTGAAAACAATCATTATTGTAGACATTAATATTTGACTCACTTTAAAAACAAAAAAGAATGTATAAATTAAACATGTTTAAAAAATACGGAATCAAACTAAATATAATTAAAAATATAAAAAAAAACTAAAAGTGTATTTTATTCTATAAATTATCATAATAATGTAACAATTGAAATGTTAGAAAATTTTCACTTAAAGATCTTCAACTAATCTTTTTAACCTATAAGAATTATATATAGTTGAAAAAGAGCAACTTCGTATCTCTATCTTTATTTTAAAAAAAAACAATCAAAGAAAATAGTAATAATAGTTTTTTAAGGAAAGTGACTACAGTTAAATTTTGTAAGTCTAGAAGAAAATAAATAAAAACAGTTATATATTAAAGGATAATTTAAAAATAAAAAATATATATACCAAAAAAAAATCTTTACTAATAGTTATAAATGACGAATATACTTTAAGGGGAGTTTTTTTTTTTAATTATCATTTGAGAGTAAATTTTAAATTATTTACCAAAAGGCGGTAAGTCGTAACGAGTATTACAACTTTTGAGTCAAAAGTCGTAATACACGTTACGACTTATATATTTTTTAATTTTTTAAACTGAAGTCATAAAAAAATTTACGACTTTAATATAACTTTTTTTAAACATATCCGACTTCAAAGTCATACAAAATTTTACGATTTTAAAGTAGTAAAATTTTTAACGACTTTTGTAACTTTTTTTCTCAGCTTTTTGTTTTTTTATAATATATATATCATTACGACTTTGAATCCCACGACTTCCAATTTTTTTTATTTTTTTTATTTTTTGCTTTGTATACTTTTTTTCTTTTTTTTTTTACTTTTTAAAATGATAAATTTTATTTTATACGTTTTAGCCAAAAAATGTTTTTTTATAATAATTTTTACTTTTTTATATGTTTTAGATTAAAAAATTATTTATAATTATAAAAAATAAAATTTATCATTTAAAAAAGTATAAAAAAGTAAAAATATATCTTACCGTTAAGTAATAAGAAAATATTGTTAATATATTTTTTCATATTATTATTAATAAAACTAAACTAACAAAAGGTAATTAAAAAAAATACTCCTTATAGTACATTTGCCAATGTAAGATGAAATGAAAGTATACTTGTCACCCTCTCTGAAATTCTTTTGTCAACAAACATGTTTTACTATATTAAATATCAAATTAAATATAATATTTAAACATCAAACTAAATATCTGTGATACTAATTTTTTAATAAATTTTTATGGATTACTATCCCCTTCTAATTAATTCACATCACAATAGTAATTTATATATTTTTAAAATCATCCTTAAAATTAATAAAATTTATTATCTTTCACTTCACTTTGACCACTTTCTACTTAAATTAATCAATGTGTATTAATTTTATTCTTCAATTTTTACGAGAGAATACATTATTTTTTAATTTATAACTTTTATTATAAAGTAATTAAAAATATTTTGATAAAAAAATAATTAATACAAAAGATAACATAAAAAATCATATATTTAAGGACAAATAAAATTAAATATATATATATAGGAACAAAGTAGTATAAATTTAAAAGAAAGAAAAGTACTAAGATTAGATTAATATTCTAACATAATTTAGTTAAAATATATACACAAAACAAAAGTATTTTACACTATTATTTACTTATTTTATGAATATTGTTAGTTTATTTTTATTAATAATAATCTGAAAAAATATATTAACAATATTTTCTTATTACTTAACCATATAATATATTTTAACTTTTTTATACGTTTTTTTTTTACTTTTTTAAATGATAAATTTTATTTTTTATAATTATAAATAATTTTTTAATCTAACATATAAAAAAGTAAAAAATCATTATAAAAAATGTATAAAAAAACATTTTTTAGGCTAAAACGTATAAAATAAAATTTATCATTTTAAAAAGTAAAAAAAAGAAAAAAAAAGTTGAAAAAATGAAAAACAAAACGTATACAAAACAAAAAATAAAAAAAAATTGGAAGTCATGAGAATCATTACGACTTTGAAGACGTAATGATATATATTTTATATATATTATAAAAAAACAAAAAGCAAAAAAAAAAACAGTTAGGAAAGTCGTTAAAAATTTTACAACTTTAAAGTCATAAAATTTTTTACGACTTTGAAGTTAGACATGTTTAAAAAAAATTATATTAAAGTCGTAAATTTTTTTACGACTTCAGTTTAAAAAATTAAAAAATATATAAGTCGTAATACTCGTTATGACTTACCCCCTTTTGATAAATAATTTAAAATCTACCCCCAAATGGTAATTAAAAAAAAAACCCTTAGAGTATATTCGCCAGTTATAAATAGAAGAAGTTGCGTGTAACATGTGAGGGTAAAACTGGTTATGCACTAGATGAAAGTGACACCAACCATTGGATATATTAAATTTAAATTAGATGGTTGATATTTTTTCTTTTCATTTTTCTTATCTTTCTTAATTTTCCACCTATCGCCTCCGCTATTCTCTACCCACTATTATAGCCTCATGCATGAAAGAACCCAACAAACACTTTTAACTTAACAAAATCACACCCATCAAAGCGAGAACTAATGTCAAAGAACAAATTTGAAATGACCGTTAAATTTATGTCTTAGATCATATTTTGTATGAAACAAACTAAGGTTACAAGGGTTGGCTGGAACTTGGAATTGGCTTGTAACAAATAGAAAATAGGATCACACGATTGACTACAATTATTGACGGAATATTTACCACAAAATATATTTCATCGGAAATATATGTATTATTGATAGATTTTTCCGATGGAATATATATCGTCGAAAATGTATTTCTGACGGAATATATGTTGTCGAAAATGCTTGAGTTAGCGATAGATTTTACCGGTGAAAAGCATTATGTTGGAAATTTTTTAATTAGAAACGGATTTTACTAACGAAATATAATCCATAAAAAATGTTTAAATATTTACTTTAAGACAGACATTGTCGACTTGGTAATGAAAATAAATTTAAATTGCATTTATCTTTTTTTGAAAGTTTAATATGCAGAAATTGCTTAAATATATATTTTGATTATTTTTAAATATAACATTTTTATTCCACTAACTTTTTATTAAAAGAAAATATTTCTTTTAAAAATTTAAGTAAAATATACATGAATCATACTTTCTCAACCAAATAAGTCTCGCTTAATTAATTGAGGTCTGTTTTAGAGTACAATAAGTTTCCAATACCATATTTAACTCATATGGATACACAAAATTCATACTTTTCACTTTTTTAAGAGATTTATCTTGCTTATCCTCTCACGGATTTTAGTATCTTACTAGGTGGCCATCAATGGGTCACATCCCATGTAGCCATTGACATATTTGAATTGGATTAAAAAAAAAAATTCTAGTAATATTAAAAAAAATGGTTTGATTCACTCGATTGAACTCATGATGGGTCGATTTTCTCACGACTTGTCTACAAACTAAAAAAGTCATTAGGTTATAAGACAATTTTTTTTGCTGAGTTCTAAGACAATTATTCATCTCTCTTAAAAAATTGAATTTGAAATACATAGAAGTTGAAATATTATTGTTTATTAAAATTCAAAAGACTTGAAATTGATTGTAATTAATAATATTTGATGCTACGATTATATTTTAAAAAAAATGAATTTGAAGTACATAGAAGTTGAAATTTGTTTCTTTAAGAAGAAAAAAATATTTTTCTAAATTTTTATATTAGGTAGGTCAATCTATTTAATTCACTAACCCATGATGGGTCACGATGAGTTAGCATTTTATAAATTTATTAATTTGTGACTAGAGTTAGATTGACCCACCTATTAAACGAGTCAATATATGATAGATTCAATTGATTGAAAATTTTGACAGTTGTATTTATTGGTCTTGAAAGACATGATTTTTATACATGATTTTAATTTTGTAGGTTGAGCTTTATTCCTCCTCTTAATCGAAATAAGAAATTGAGCTTGGAACTGTTGATAAGTCATTCAAAGACATCATTATGTACACGTGTCTAAACAAAATGTTAAGTAAATCTTAACGTATTATGAGTTGTCTATATTATTATAAGTAAAGTAAAATATCTGGCATGTTAGCTATAGAAATATACTAACATTATAAGAAAGGAAAAATATTTTAATTTGTAGAAAAATATAAAACTAATATTTATTTAAGTCAATGATGATTTTATTCAAAGTATATATACAAATTTTAACCAACACAAGTAAAATAAAAAATATTTATATCAAAGAAAAACAACAATGGTAATCCTTTTGTTTTCAGTACATTATTAAAGTCAATATTTTTTTTATTAAATTAGAGAGGATAATCAAATATTAAATAAGCTGAAACATTTTAAAACATCACAATGTTCACGCTAACAAATAACTTTGTAATTACTCCCAGTCTAGCATTTCCCATTGAACAAGCCATTTAAGCATATTTGCTATTGAAAATGTTCAAAAAATTTGAGAATATACGAAAGAGGCATACACAGGCCAATTAAAAAGTTAACCCTAAAATTGAAACTCACACTCAATTTCAGAGTCTATCTTAGCCACTATTGGGTCTCATCTCTCTCTCACAAAACACTAACAAAGAGCTTGTGGTGTTGTCGTTGTTGCTTGAAGGCTGAATCTTCGATATCCTCTCAAATAGAGCTCGCATGTATTCGTTGTCGTTGAAGCTAATGGAGGCCAAAAATCCATTCATTTCGCGTCGTGCTTCATATTTGTCCTTTCGCATAGGTATTTTTAAATTTTCACCTTGGAGACTTTTCATTATGCTTATTGTCTTCTTTTAAACTGTGTTTTATTTTTTTGATTTATGATTTCTTTTTCCATTTTTTGACCTTCACTTGTCGTTGTAGAACCTGAAACTATTGAAGTTTAGGAGTTTAGGGTTTGGATTCAAAAGATTCTCAGCTTCTATCTCACGGTATACCCATGTTTTTCCTTATTTTGAATTCCTATGCAACCTTGTATGTGAGTCCAAAATGGCATCCTTATATGTTTTTGAAAATGAAAAAAAAATTGCTTCTTGTTTTTACACTCTGATTTTTCGGGTTTTTTAATTGATTT
This sequence comes from Glycine latifolia, assembly GCA_013407115.1. Classification (NCBI taxonomy): domain Eukaryota; kingdom Viridiplantae; phylum Streptophyta; class Magnoliopsida; order Fabales; family Fabaceae; genus Glycine; species Glycine latifolia. The sequence continues at coordinate 11,740,585 of CM023948.1, read as the reverse complement.
TTTAAAACTTTTTTCTTGTATATGATATTGAAGGAAATATGGAGAAAATTTCAAAATAAGGAAATATTGTTTAAAGCAAAGACCTCTACATGTTTGTTTTAGGAAATTCAGGTATTGGCTTTTTTCCATTTTGTTCCTTCATATTTTTCTGATGTTTCTGATTGTGTGTAACAATGTGGCCTGTGCATGTGGTTTGGTTCCCAAATTAATTCTTCTTCCAACTGCACCATTTGCAAGGTAATCTTTCCAAAAATCATGTTTAGGATCTGCATATAAATAAAGGAACACATGAATGTGATCTTCAATATCTTCTGTTTGCATCTCCTTGAATGTAGTAGCCTGTGATTTGTAAATATGCAATTTTGAACCCTTTCCAGAATGTCTTTGCATAAATTTTTCTAAGACAATAGGTACATGTCATAATGGGCTTTGTTTTAATATGCAATGCATCATAGATATCACTATGTGGTTTGTAAGTGCAAGATGAGTTGCACTCAAACTCCGTACAAGATATTTCAAAATAAAAGGAAAATGAATAATGGTTAGCCAAATGGAGTAGTAGTGGTGGTGACATTAGGCAGCTAGGCATAGGCAAAAACAACAACAACACGACCACCACCACCACCACCACCACCAACAACAATAATAATAATAATAAGGCAAAGGGTAAATAAAGTAAACTAGAAGTTGGATGAGTTGGAATTAGAGCATTGCTGCCACTCAATGAAGTTGTGAAGGGTAGCAACATCAGCCCTATAGTGCTTCTGTGTGAATGAAAACAAATTAGACCATGTGAAATTAGGGTACTTCCTTTCCTCATTTTTGCATAACAAATTGTCTAGGGGCCTCACTAATTTGTAAATATGCAGTTTTGAACCTTGTCAAGAATGCGTTTGCATAAGTTTTTCTAAGACAACAGGTACATGTCATAATGGGCTCTCTTTTGAGAATTTGAAAGAATCTGCAATGCATCATAGATATCATTATGTGGTTTGTAAGTGCAGGATGAGTTGTACTCAAACTATGTACAGGGTTTTTCAAAAGAAAAGAAAAATGATTAATGATTAGCCAAAGGCAGTAGTACTGGTGGTGACATTAGGTAGCTAGGCATAAGCAAAAGCAATAATGATGATGATAATAATAAGCAGGCAAAGGGTAAATTAAGTAAACTAGAATTTGAATGAGTTGGAATTAGAGCATTGCTGCCACTCAAGGATAATGATTGAAGGATAACAACATTAACCCTATAGTGCTTCTGTGTAAACGAAAACAAATTGGACCATGTGAAATGAGGGTACTCCCTTTCCTCATTTCTGCATAATAAATTTTCTGGGGGCCTCAGTATTTTGTCTTTTCTTGGACACAAAATAAACAAGGGACCTTCTCTCCTTGTATGTGTTCACCAATGCCCTATGTAGACAACTAATTTTGGTATTTGTCTTTCCATCAATTGATTTGGTTTTTCTAAAATATTGTATGAGCATATGCAGAGATGCTTATATGTCTTATAGGTATTTTTGTTTAAGAAAACCTTATCTCAAAGTAAATTTCTTTTTGAAAACGTTGGACAGATTATAATTTATGTTTAGTTCATAAATAAAGTTCTTAAAAGTAAGCTTGCATCTAAAGTAATGGTGTATCCTCTATTGTTTAATATAAAGTACTAAATATTATTCCATTAGAATGCAATGACACATTTATGCGATTCATGAATATTCCTATTTTTTTTTGCCTAAATATACAGAACATGAACTATATTCCTTCCAATCATCATTGGATGTATGATAGATGTTATAGTGGTAGAAGCGATTTGAAAGAGTCTTTTGTCGAGAGGGTTGAAGAGTTCGTAAGCAAAGCTAGTGAGCAACATTGTTATCACAATGATGGGGGGGGGGGATCATATGTCCTTGTGTTAAATGCAATTGTACTAGGATTTTGGAGGATAATTATGTGAAGGTTCATCTTTACAAAAATGGGTTAAAGCCTAATTATTGGATTTAGACTGATCCTGGTGAAGAGATGTCACATGTTGACTTAAATGATGACAATAGTCATATGGATGCATCAACTAGTGCAGCATATATGGCTGAAGTTGAACAATTTACCTTAATGCAACATATGGTTTGTGATGCTCTTAGGTAACCTGCGACATTTGAAGCTTTAAACTCAAATACTATGGAAGAACCTCAAAATGAAGATACTCAAAGATTTTACAATTTATTGGTGGAGGCGAATAAGTCATTGAACGAAGGGGCATCAGACTCAAAATTATCAATATCTTCAAGGCTTTTAGCTTGCAAGTCCAATTGGAATGTTCCTGACGAGTGCTTAGAGTTTATGTCAAAAATGCTTTCGGATGTAACACCTATAAAATAGCGTTTGCCAAAAAACTTTTATAATGCCAAGAGGTTAGTATTGAAGTTGGGATTGGAGGCTAAAAGGATTGATTGTTGTGTTGATGGCTGCATGTTGTATTATAACAAGGATGGAACATTAACTAAATGCAAATTTTGTAACAATCTCAGGTATCATGCTAAGACTGTTGGAACAAGTAATAAAAAATCAGTTCCAGTTAAAGCCATGTTCTATTTGCCTATAATACCAAGGTTGCAAAAAATGTTTGCATCAATGCAAATTGCAAGCCACATGACATGGCACTATCAGAGTAAAAGATGTTTAGGCATGTTAAATGATCCTTCTGATGGTGAAGCATGGAAACACTTTGATTGGGTACATCCAGATTTTACGATTGATTCGCGAAATGTGCGACTTGGGTTATGCACAAATAGATTTAACCTATATATTCAAGCATCATCTTCACCTTATTCTTGTTGGCCAATCATTGTTACTATAACAGTCTGTATGCATTCGGTTGTTAACATTCAATTATGGTGTTAAGCGTAACAATTAATTTGACAAAATTAATTAGAAATCAGATAATGAGATGACATCATCGTACGTCCAGAAATAATAATAACAATTGTGCATTTTGTATGGTAATTGCTCATGAAATTACATACAATATTCATCGGGTTACGTTCTCCCCTCAGGGCCGAGTACAAAATGTGGATATATATATATGTAATGTATGTATGTATAACAAAACAATCCAACATGCTCTTGAAAACTAAGGTTCACTTAGGACCCCTTCCCGGCTCGGCTCTTGTCCGGAATCTCTTGGACCGTCTCACTACCTGGGCCTCTTGCCTTGGGATCCACCATCCTCTCTCTGCTCATCACTTGCGAGGACATATAATCCCCAACCGGGGTGAGATGCAAATCTCAGTAAACTCCAGGTTCTTGGAGGCTTCTCCTCCCCCGATTTCACTTTTCACGATACATAGGATCAAAACAGGTATCATATAATCCGACCATCTCGGCCTTCATAAACACGTGTCACATGTATATAACAACCCAGATATAGCAAGAGAAGATCATCCACTTAAGGGCACATTCCCTCAGGACTCTCCGCAGACTCGGCCTGAGAAAGATCATCCACTGAAGGGCATATTCTCTCAGGGGGCTGCTCGGACGTATATGGCTCTTCCAAGAGAGGATCATCCTTATAAGGGCACATTCTCTCAAGGTTTTCATATATACTAATTGACCACTTAGAGTTGTTCCACATGACTTTGGCTCTAAGGTAAGTCCATATTTAGTCCCTTCTACTGGTCAGAGAAGCTCGTCAAGCACACAACATATCATCATATACATGTTCTCAACCATAAAGCAGTAACACACAAGTTTAATACCACATGCATCATGATATACCAGGACCATCACTCCTCGGAGTATGGTGGAACATAGTCCAGGGAAAAACTCCCAAGAACGGAGAGCTTACCTGCTCTAAGTGTTTCACTGGCTCTCCCGACCTCGTGGTCACAACCACCGTCATCCTCTGTAACACGTTTTGCAAAAGCATGCAAGAAAAAAAACATGTTCATCAATCGTTGCATGCAAGCAACCCATAATGCTTATCAACCATTACATGAAAAGAGACGCCATTCTTTCCCATAGGACCCGAGTCTAGTTCCAGCTCTAGTTCAACAAGGGTCAACATATATCCCATAGACAAAATCTAGAGATCTGTAACTATATAAGTTCCTTACCTCTGAAATGTTCAAGAAGGCTAGGAGACAGCTTTCCCAAGCTTAAGCGTCCTGAAAAGCCTTCTTCCTCTTTGAAGTCGAAACTCTGTGAGGTCTTTGGAGAGATGAAAACTCCATTTAAAGGTTTCAACAGGAACAAAGGTTGGAATCTAGCTATAGGGTGGTTCCTCTCAATTTTCCAGTTGCATGCAAAGGGGTTTAGGTTAAGAGTGAGTGGCTATGAAGTTTCTCTCACTGGAACTGGAGGAAATGGAGAGAGGGAGAAGATGATAGTGTTTCATCGAAATGGAGAAAAATGATCTATTTAAATGACCCTGACGTGTGACACATGCGCCAATAATGCCAAATGTCAAATCTAACTTAGCCATTGTACACACACGGTGCCCTTGTTCGACCTTATTCGACCTCATCTGACCTCGTTCAGATTCCTACCTTGGCACTTCACAAATCCAAGGTTTCGCCCTCTATCGACCTTATCCGACCTCGTTCGGGTTCCTACCTTGGCACTTCACAAGTCCAAGGTTCCGCCCTCTACTGACCTCATCCGACCTCGTTCGGGTTCCTACCTTGGCACCTATTCTTCCACGTCAGCATTGCCATATGAAGGTGTTATCACTTTTCGAAGAGTCGACCCGGTCACACCAATCCAGGTTCCTTGTTACACTCACATTCAAGAAACGCGAACCCGAATCTGTGGCAGGGTTGTTATTAACGCAACAACCTCCTAATCATAATATTATTTTTTTATAGTGCCGACGTGGACATCTAAAACCTTACAGTTACCCCATACAATCTTCCTCCAGAATTGTGTAAGACTAAACCTTATATGTTTTTGAGTTGTGTCGTACTAGACCCATTTAATCCAACGATTGATATTGATGTTTATTTACAACCTTTGATTGATTATTTGAAAAAGTTGTGGAATGGTGTTCTGACTTATGATATTTTAAGAAAGCAAAATTTCATGATTAGGGCAACTTTGATGTGGAGTATTAATGTTTTTTCTGCTTATGAGATGTTGTCTGGTTGGGGGACACATGGTAGATTGGCATGTCCGTATTGCATGGAGGACATAAAGGTCTTCCAATTGAAAAATGGGGGAAAAATTTATTGGTTTGACTATCATCGTAGGTTTTTTCCAAGTGATCATGGATTTAAGAGGAACAAAAATGCCTTCAAAAAAAAGGGAAGTAGAAAGGGATGAGTCACTGTGTATGTTGGCACCTACACAACTTTGACACAGGGTTAGGGATATTTTCCAAAAGTCATAGAAATTGGTTTGCCACCACCAACAATAGACAGATATAGGAAGTGACATCATTGGGCAAAAAGAAGTATCTTTTGTGATCTTCCGTATGGGAAAAAGAATTTGTTGCGCTTGGTGTTATGCACATAGAGAAAAATTTCTTTGACAACATATTCAACACTACGATGGATGTTAGTGGTAAGACAAAAGACAATGAGAAGGTTAGGATGGACTTAGCCTTATATTGTAGGCGAAGAGACTTGGAGCGTAAGTATTTTATCTTTTAATTTTTCATGCATTATTTTTTCTATTAAGTTTTCATCCATCTAAGGTTGCGGCAAAGGTTGTCACATTGTCCATTAGACAACAATTTGTTAACCCATGGCCAACATGGGGAGCAATTTTAGAAGATCATTAAGAACTCTTTTTCCAGCGTTTTAAGGTAACTTATTCACCTCATCATTTAGGATTTTTTATTTATTTCTAAATTGAGTAATGCATTTTATGTGAGAAGAAAAAATATTGCATTCATTTGTGCTCTATATTTAATATCCTTCATTTGTGTTGGAAAATCAATAATAAGTAATGTTGATTTTGTTTCATTTAATTTTGTAAAATTGGTATTTTGCTAACTGTGTGTCATTTCATAACTTTGTGATATTTTAGAGAAAATTGGTATGGAGACTGGAGGAAGGACATGAAATTAAAAAAACTTTTAACTTGAAAGTCTCTCATAGACTTTCTGAGATGTTTAGGGATTCCTGAAATGAAAATAAAATGTCATATTGGATTGGAGATCGTGTGTGGAATGATATGTTATCACATTGGAATGCACCTAAGTATCGTTCCAAGTGTCAATAGGCCAAAAAAATCGGGCATCTGAAAGGGTGGGTGTATGCACACAGGTGGTTCTATTAGCATGCAGGATCACACCATTCGCTTGGTAAGATCATCTTAAAATTACAATTCTTAGTAATTTTTTGTACTTGTTTCATTATTTTTTAATGTTTATTTTATTTTATAATGTTTGTAAATAGTCTGAGGAGCTTGGTTGATCTGCATAAGTTGATGAGATTTTAGCAAACTCATTTACGAAATGATACTAGTTAATTTGTCATTGATAGATCTAGGTAGACACACGTGAGACCATTATCTTGCATGCTATTTATTTTTTTAAATGTTTATTATATTTATTAAATAATGTTTGTTTATGAATCACATGAACAATTTGAGGCTAAACTATCTCAAGCTAGGTCTAATGTTGAATCAAATGTTGGTGAATCAGAAATGACTCCTTTAGACCCTACTGAAGAAACAAAGACTTAAGACTCGGTATTGGGTTGCAGCTACGGGACCAAAGCATATGGGACGCCTTTATGGTACTGGAGATCTTGCTCATAGTTATAAATGTGGAAATGACATGTTCATGCAACAAATGCCTACTTCTTTCAGTCATGCTCAAGGTTCAATGGAGATTAATCGATTAAGGGAAGAGCTTCGTCAATCAAAAGAGGATATGCATGTATTTCAGTCAGTTGTACTTCAGTTTCTACCTCTTGAAGCCCATAACATTATTCATCAATAAAATCACTATTGACATATTAGACATTATGCTTTTATTTTAGATTTATTTTGAACTCAAGCCAATTTATTTTAACACTTGTTTTGGTTTATTAATTTTAGTATTTCATTAATTACATATATGTGTTAATTTCAATATTGACGTTAAATAAGATAAATCAAAAAAATATAATCGTAAATAATCGATGTTAAATAGTAAAAATTAAAAAATTAAAAATGAATTATTGAAAATAAGTTACCGATGGATTTTGCTACAAAAACATCCGTCGATAATTTCCAACAGATAAATTACCAACGAATTTTTTAGTTGAAAATTACAGACAGATAAATTATTGGCGGATTTTTCGTTAGACATTACAGACGAATGAATTTTTGAGAAATTACCTACGAACGCCAAAAATCCATTCGTTAATTTTTCCTACGACCATTTTACTGATGAATTTGTGTCCATCAGAAATTCGTTGGAAATTTTGAGTTATTAACGGATTTGAGATTAGTGACGGATTTTGGCCATCGAAAATATCAATTTTTTTTTTGTAGTGATTATGATCTTTGTCGCAAACTATCATGTGTTGTCACCAGAAATTACTTCTGGCGACAACATTTCATTTTTTCTTCTCCTCCTTTACTTTCCTTCTACTTTCTTTGCAATCGTTGCTCCCTATGCACGAAAAGTTTTTTTAATAGCTTTAGCTTATCTTCCTCTCTTTCCTACCCAACAACCATGGTACCACCACCATCTTCTCTCTACTGCCCCCATAGATGGCGTAGCAATGCAAAAATGAAGGGTCGTGATTGGATTTTGTATGTTGTAGGGAAAGAAAACTAGATGTTGAAAAGAATGACCGTGATGATCCGCCACTTTCAACCAGGGAAGGATCCAGAAAATGAATCAAGATGGGTTGGATTTTTTTTTTTTTTGTACTTAAGGGTAGATTTGATTTGAAGAATAAATGAGGCGTAACAATGGATTGAAACAAAAAAAGATGAAATATTTGGATAAAATTACAAAGGTGTGTGACCGAGATCAATTTTTGCAAATTTTATCTCAAATACATAAGTGTAAATAAAACAAAAACTACCTTAATTAATTGCTTAAAATTTTAATAAACAATGAATTTTATAAACTTATTTATTAGTTTTACAAAAAACTAAAATTGATTTTTATTCAAATGATATAAAGAAACACGTGATTTATAATTTATATTAGTTTTTATTTCAAGTTTTGAAAGACTGTTTGGTTTTAAAATCACAATGTCAATTAAATAGACAATAATTTCAGTCTCACAATAAAAAAGAAAAACAAAATTCATTAAATATAATAATAACTAAAATCAAATTTTATAGCAAGTATATATAATATAATATTAATAATAATTAATTTTAATAATTATATATATTAATCTATTCGGACTAAGTAACAACTGTACTCGGTGGTTGGTCGAGTAGGCTACTTAGATTAGATCCTAAATATCTAGCAAGTTAAATAAGATAAGAGAAAATTTTTATCTCTTGGCTATAAGATAAATGTATAATCCTAATATAAGAAAATATCTTTTATTTGAGGAAAGATAAGATAATTACATTATCTTTTCCTATTTACATTATCTGAAAGGAGAAGTTTGACAAATTCGTTCTTGAATGTGTAATGCACTGACAAATTTGTCTCCGAAAGATGGAAATTCAAATTTTTATCTCTTAAAGTGAAAAAAGTGCGACAAATTTATCCATTTGTTAACTTTCTTATGTTATCATTAATTAAAAGAGCCTACGTGGCACAATCAGGGACGAATTTATTAGCTCGCTATACATTCATGAACTAATTTGTCAGCTCTTTACCCAAAATATAATTTAATCTTCATATTCTCCCTTTTCTAATTATTACAAGGATAAAATTGTAATAAACACTTAAAAATTAGGAAAGCAAGCATAAGTTAAAACAAACATAATAATAAGTATAATATTGATTAATAAGCTTAATTTGTTTGTTGCTCTGAAATTTCTATTATAACAACATTAGGTAATGACAAAATCAAGTTGGTTTTATTTTTTTGTAAGAAGTAACTTAATGGTTGTGCATTTTGTTTGAGTCTCATATTTTGGATAATGTATTGTCCAATTAGAACTTTCAAAGCGAAAATATGAGGTAATACCTTATCTAAAATATGAGACTTAAACAAATTAAAATGCACCATCATTAAATTAATCCTTACAAAAAAATGAGATCCAACTTGATCTTGTTATTATCTAATGTTGTTACAATAGAAATTTTAGAGTAACATACAAATTATGCTTATTAATCAATATTATACTTATTATTATGTTTGTTTTAATTTATGTTTTCTTTCCTAATTTTTAAGTGTTTATTATAATTTTATGCTTGCAATAATTAGAAAATGGAGAATATGAAGATTAAATTATATTTTGGGTAGAGAACTGACAAATTCGTCCCGGAATGTGTAGAGCGCTAACAACTTCGTTCATGAATGTGCCACGTAGGCTCTTTCAATTAACGGTAACAGATGAAAGTTAACGGAGTGATAGATTTGTTGCACTTTTTTCACTTTAAGGGACAAAAAATTGAATTTCTATATTTTCGGGAATGGATTTGTCAGCGCTCTACACATTCATGATAAAAATTACTATTTATCCATTAAATAATCCAATCTTTTCCTATATAAGACCATTGAGATTCAGGTAAGGCATTCCAACTCAATACTATTGTTTATGAATCTCTACACATGTAACTTGAACGTTAGAATGTCTTTATAGGTACCTCATCACAATTCGTAGAGAGACTCACAAAGGAATATATCGTGAGTAGATCTTGCTAAATCTGATAATATATATATATATATATATATATATATATATATATATATATATATATAATAACAAATGGATATATATATAAAAAATGACAATCATAGATTTTTGAATTAGGTAATCCGACAATAACAAATCACTTTTCTCTATTTGTCTTTAATAATATGTTATATATATATATATATATATTGAAGTGCATTATAAACCAATACCAAAATATATAAGATAAAAAAAATCAATATTTTTATTTAAAAATAAATTATTTTAAGGACTTTATAATAATTTAATACTTAATTATAAAAAAAATATTTTCTCTTTTCACTTTATGACAATTTTGTTGAGAGATGATAATGGGTTGTTATGTGTAAAACATAAATGTAGAGTGAGAAAAAATAAAAGTAATATTAAGTTGTGATAGGAGAAAGAAATCATGTATTTTTTTAATTAAATATTAAATTATTAAAATACTCTTATAATAAATGAAAAAAAACAAAATATGCACCAGGATTATTTTTGTTATAAATATTTTGGTATTGATTACTAATGCATTCCAATTAAAATAAACATTGACAATCTCATACATATTTATATTTGTATTTCTTCGTCACATTAACGATTTTATCACAAACTTTTTTCCTTTTATCATCTCTTCACCTTACAAAGGTAATAAAAATTATTATATAAATACAATTTTTTCATTAAAATTTGTAGAGTATGACAATACAAGAAAACATGTGATCTTACTTTTAATTCGAATTATAAATTTATAATTGTGTTAAATATTTATCATAAGATCGAATTTTGTTGCTTATAGTAATTCTACAATGCTCAAATGAGAGGATATTTTTAGTAATTTAGACAATAAAATAAAACTAGAAGAAAGCATGCGCAATAATAATTTTAATTTGAATACTTAAGTATAGGACCACGCAGTTAGTATTTTATAGAGGAACCGTTGTATTGCCAAGTTTACCATCATCCACTGCCAGTCCTTTTTTTGTATATAAATATAATTTAATTTACCCTTATTAATAAGTATAAATCGGATAAAATGAGATTCTCAAATCCTTGGTCAAGAACCTAATCCGGACTCATTTCCCTACGTTGATTAAAAAAAGAAGAAGAAGCCGGTGGATTATGCTCAGTAAAAAATGTCGATATATACAAAAAAAAGGGCATTAACTTAGAAATATGCTATATGCTTAATTGTTATGACAACAAAGGATGTGCACTTGTGGTCCATCAAGTCAAAACGACTATGAAAGCACCATTTTCATATATGTAGTACTATTAAAAGACTACACTATTATGTGGTCCCATATTTGTTTTATTGCTATGCGCTCTAACATTGATCCCATCCTTTCTTTAAACAAAAATATAACTACATGCTTTGTTCCTTTTTCTTTTTCTATTGAGTGAAGTAATTAGGAATCTAAGCTAGACTTCATATAAAACTCATTGTTATTGAGGACCATGAACTAGAACGGTCATAATGTCATATACTCTTAAGTATTGTTGGTTTTACGAATAAGACAAATTCAGCGTATCTAATCCATAAGTATGGTTTGTTTGGGAATAAGGCAAACTCGGTATATCTAAGTGAAGCAAGTTTTTGAAATAACTTTTTGCACCTTCTCTAGAAAAACTAATTTTCAAAGGCACAATTTATTGGAGCAAGAATAAAAAGTTTAAGTTTAAGCATTTCCAAGCATATATTTATTGCAGAGTAAGACTTATTATCTGTCTGAGATAAATATGATCTAATCCGTTATCCGGCCAAAGCAAAATATGCGATTCGGATTAAGTTTTAAAACAACGGTTATTTAGGCAGAACCAGAGCAATGAAAGCTCTTTTTTTTTTTTTTTTAACTTAGAAGGTTTAACTTCCAAAGAAGAATAAAAAAATTGATAAATGAAGAGAAAATAGCATCAAGAAAACGATGAATGGCTTGAGAAGGGTGTCTAAATTAGCAAAGAGAAATGTAATTTTGAAATTCCATTAACCAAAGGATAGGGTGATCTATATATAATAAAAGAAGGTTGACTTTTGCCATGCGTTACTCCCTGGTTAAAACTTGAAACTTGCTAATTGCATCCGTTTTTAATAAATTCAGCCCAATATTTTTAAATAAAAACTTGCTAACTACACTCACTTTTTGATAAGTGCACTCTAATTTTTCCTTTTAAATCTTAAATACTTATTATATCATTTTTTCATCCTCTCACACATCATCTCTTTAACGCATAGTCATCGATATTACCTGTGTACGCATAGTATCGTACTAGTCAGTTACAAAAATACAAAATTCTAATATTATTTTCATCTTTCCTTCCAGAGAGACTCCAACGATATTACCTGCGTACACAGGGTATTGTACTAGCCAGTTGCTAAATTTAAAATTCTAATATTATTTTCATTTTTCCTTCCGGAGAGACTCCAACAATATTACCTATGTACACAAGATATTGTACTAGTCAGTTACTAAAGTACAAAATTCTAATATTATTTTAATCTTTCCTTCCGAAAATACTCTAAACCATTGATGATATAGTAAGTCCTCTCTTAGTTACTTGACAATTGTCTATAAACTTGCTAAGTACAATGGTTTCCTTTCACTTTATGTTATGATTTCCACAATCTCTTCCTTTAGGTCCTTTATATTTCTCAATGTTGTTGGTTCTCACCTCAATTGGCTGAGTCTAATTATTGACAGGTTTGTACAAGTGTGACAAAAGATGAAACCTTAAGTGGATCAATTACTTAAGGTTTGATTTAGAGGTATATTATCACAAGAAAAAAAATTATTATTATTAAACTTCACTTCTTTCTTTCTCTTATTTTTGTTGCACATCCATTTTGTCATTAATAAACTATACTACATCTTGTAATTTTTTGAATATCTTTCCAATTTAGATGGTATGTTGTCTTAGCTACCTTTTTAAAAGTTATGCTTGTTTAAATATCTTCTTTGAGATACGACTTCAGCTTTGTGCATCATAAAAAAATGGTAAAAAAAATATTGATAATAATGTATGTTATAATATTCCTTTTGGTATTTTTTTCTATTCTAAATTTTATTTTATTCTTTAACATTTTAATATTAAATAATTTATAATTTTCAAAATAATAACATTTAATATATATATATATATATATATATATATATTATAAAATGATAGTTTGATTCTTTGTTATACGATAACCGTAGTTAATTAATTTAAATTATTTAATTAATAATATCATAAATTAGAATACTTTTAGTTAAAAATTTTAATATTAAATAATTTATGTTTACCAAAATAATAACATTCAGTTAAAAAATATATTATATAATAATAATTTGATTCTTTGTTATATGACAACCAAAGCTAATTAATTTAAATTATTTTACTAAAAATATCATAAATTAAAATTCTTTTAGTTAATATTAAATATCTTTTAAACATCCATTCTCTTCTTTTTAATGAACAATACAACGTTTATTAGTTTTGGTTTTTATTTAGTAAATTCTACAAAGTTAGAACTAAATATATATAATTATATATAATTGTATTATAAATTTAATAATTAGAACTTGCTAAATGCATCCCCTTTTTTATAATATTCTAAGAAAAAAAATTAAAACTTGGTAAATATATTCCTTTTATAAAAAAAAAAATTAAAACCTGCTAATTGCACCCCTCTTTTTGATAAGTATATTCCAATCTTTTCTTTTAAATATTAAATTCCAATCTTTCCTTTTAAATCTTTAATACCTATTATATCCTTTCTTTCATCTCTCTCACACGTTCTCTATTTAACGTGTAGAAAGCGGTATTATCTGTGCATGCAGGATATCATACTAACCGATTATAATAGTACAAAATTTCAATATTATTTTCATCTTTCCTTCCGAAAAGACTCTAAACCATCAGTAATATAGTAATTGTCTCTCACACCTTATTGTTACTTGTATTTCATTTTTTTTTATTTCTCTCATTTTTGTTTAATGGATTTATTGATGTTTTTCATTTGAAAAATTAAAAGGGTTTTGTTCAACAAGAAGTTGTGGGTATGTGTGAATTCTCATCCATTTTTTTTTTCCTTTTCATTTTCACTTTTGTGATTCTAATGTAGTTTCTTGATGTTTTTAATTTTAACAGTAGTAAGTAGTCATGGGTAAGTGCAGTGTTTGTTTTTCATTTTATGTTATGATTTCCATAATCTCCTCCTTTGGGTCCTTCATCTTTTGTTATATATATATATTATCAAAGTTTTTTTTTTATTTCAAAAGTTAAAAGCTCTATGAACTTACTAAACACCCCTTGTTAGTTATTATCACTCTTTCTCAATGTTATTGGTTTTCACCTCAATTGGTTGAGTCTAATTATTGGCAGGTTTGTATAAGTGTGACAAAAAATTGAGTCTTAAGTGAATCAATTACTTAAGGCCAAATTTCAAGACATGTATGTTATCACAAGAAGGAAAAAATCATTATTGAACTTCACTTTTTTCTTTATCTCATTTTTGTTACACATCCATTTTATCACAATTATATTATATATTTAACAGTTACAATTAAATATATATAATTATATTATACATTTAATTTTATAACTTAGTCATATATTCACACGGGTATCGTACCAGTTAGTAAAAAAAACAGAAGAGAGATGTCTTTGTCACATCTGGGCCTGTTCTATTTTGCTCATACATTTGCATGCGAGTGCTTCTTCATACACCAGCAGAAAGTTCTCCTACACCATTTTATTTTTAAAAACCCAAAAATGCCCCTGGTGCTTTGGACAGAAATATGCAAGGTTGGACATTGAGCTTCATTTGAAACACTTCATTTGAAAAGCACAAGACATCCGTACAGCTTTGGGAACATCCGTATAGCTTCATTGCAACAGCATTGGTGTTTTTGGGTGGCATTTTATTCCTTTCTGGTGGTTGTGGGTGGTTGCCGGAGTTGCAGAGCCGTCGGCGAAGTGTGCAAAGGTGAGTGGTGCTCGTGGATTTCGTACGGATTCGGTAATCCGTATGAGTTATACGGATTACCTAATCCGTATAGATCAGATGGATTAGCTAATCCGTATAACCCATACGGATTACCTAATCCGTATAGCTTTGAAATTGCTGAAAAAAAGCCTTTTTAAAATGTGGAAATTGTTGTGAACATGTATTTGCATAAGATTGAGTTTATTTTGATAAATTAATTGATTAAATGAAGTTAAAAAATTTAATTGTTGTATAAAAATAACAAAAGATAAAATGGAACAATATAAATAAGGACAATTTAATTATAAGCGTGTGTATTTTTCCATGCTGTTCCACATGGAGTTTTATTATGTTTAATTGGATTGTTATTTGTTAGGATGGACAACGATGAATGGATTTATGACATCATAATGTCAGAAGAAGTGAATATGGAGGAAGACCTTGGAGTAGACGATGATGCGTTTGAATTCAATGAAGACAATGGTGTAGACCCAGATGCGAATGAGGATAATGGTTGTTTAATTGATTGTTCTGCAGCGTTTCAAACAAACGAGGTAATTAGTTGTATATGAAAGTATTTAAAGTTGTTATATGACACGGTTTAGCATATGAAATATTAATTATCCATTTGTGTAGGTGTTTGAATCGCGTGATGCGATATTGAAATGGGCTCGTACCGTTGCATTTGAAAATGGTTTTGTAGCGGTCATAATGAGGAGTGATACAAAAACTGGAAAAATGGGAAGATCGTCGTTTGTGTCATAGTTTTAAATAGCGGGTAGCGGCCGGTAGCGGCTGACCCCAAAAAACGCTATAGCGGTATAGCGGTAGCGGTAAAGCCGCTACTGTGAAGTCCATAAAATGCTTATATAATAAATTATACCACATATATAAATGCTATAAGATAAGAAATCACCCAAAATAGGAGGAAATGAGGAATGAAAAGATAATACTACACATTCAAAACAAGGATTCAAGGAACATAAAGGAAGCAACATACTAATTCATTGAAAGTAACTAAATTAATAACATTCTAGGAACACAAATGATCCAAGTAGAGTCAAATAGAAATTTTCAATGGCTCTTTCAAAGTCAAGAAAGAAAAGAACTAATCAAAATCACTGCTATAAATCCCTTATATCTGTATAATCAGACTTAACAGAAAAGTTATACAGAAAATCCTCCTTTAGGAATATGAACATTATTCATGCTTGGCAAAGGTCAAAGAAAATATTAATTAGGTAAAAAATCATATGATCAGAGCATTTAAAAGAATATCACTTTTGTCAAACTTTTTTAATTTTTTTTATACTATTAATTGGTTAAAAATTATCTCATGTATCATCATTTATTATAAAAGTCAACAGAGAAAATCTAACAATATACTGTATTATTTAACACATTTTCAACTAACTGAAAATTTGTTACTAGAAATTACAAAATTATACGACTCCCTCTTTTTTAAATGACCATCGCATGTGATTCTGTAATTCAATTAATTTTAACCCTTAAAAAAATGTTACTGATATATATATATTTTTAAATTAACAAACTTATTATACATAATTTGATAAGAATTTGTAAACAATACAATTTAGTAAAAATCTTCTATTATTGCTCAGATTTATAGAAACAACAAATGAAAAACATGTTATTATTTAATGCATTTTAATTTATAATTAAAGTGATTTTTTTACAGAAAGTATAACATTAATAAATGTTAGTGAGAAAAAATAATGGTTTAGATTTTTTAACATATAAATATTTAGAAAATAAGTTATTTTGATATCTTAATTTATAAAAATCATCTTGACCTTTCAATCAAACAAAAATTGAATAAAATGCATAACACCACTCACCACCAAACCTTTAAAGTATAAACCATGATTAGATAATTTGTATTTTAAGTTTTAACAACTAATATTTATTTAGCTTGACTCTGTCTTGAGGGCGGTGGCTTCTAGGAATATAGTTGGTTTGGCAAGAAAAGCATGTGAGTTAAAAAAGCAGAAATGAGGAGAGAGAGGGGGGTCTTAATAGTATAATTAAATCAAAGTCAACAACGGGATCAGATTATTGCAGAGGCTAGGCTTCTTTTAAGAGAAAAAATAAAGGGTTAAAGTCCAGACTACCCTCACTTATTGCTGGACTTTTACCCTTTTACCCTTAAGTTTGGATTAATTTAAAAACCACTGCCCCCGATACCAAAATATCTTCTGCAACTGTGTGCAACCTTCATTACTGCACATTTTTTTCAATAGCATGTGCAACCTCCATTACTGCACATTTCAACAGCGTGTGCAGCATTTGTTATCAGCCTTCATTGCTACTTTGTCTTTGCGCATCAGCCTTCGCTGCTGCCTTTCTCAATATTTTGCTCAAAATCTCGAGATTCTGATTCTCTTCACTGTAGCGCCGCTATTGCGCCGCACCTTGCTGCCAGCCGCTCCTCCGCCACCGGCCGCCACCGGCCGCTACCGGAAACTGTCGCGGTGCGGCACGGATGTAGCGGGTGGGTGCCGCAACCCGCACCCAGTGCGGTATAGCGCGCAAAAGCGCCGCTTTTTAAAACATAGGTTTGTGTTAATTGGTTGTGAAAGGAGTGGAAAATATAGGGCATGGAAAAAAGGTTTCACACCTTCAACCAACTGTACCAGAAAATGTGAGTGTCCGTTTAAGTTGAGGGGTAAACCAATCCCGGGAGAACAAGGGTGGATGGTGAAGGTAATATGTGGGAATCATAACCATGTTTTGGCTAAGTCATTCTGTGGACACCCATATGCTGGTCGAATAACTGAGGAGGAGAAGATCATTGTTGGTGATATGACAAGGTCGATGGTGAAACCAAGAAATATTCTGTTAACTTTGAAGGAGCACAATGCGGATAATGTAACAAGTTTGAAGCAAATTTACAATGCAAGATATGCATACCGAACGCGTACAAGAGGCAATAATACTGAAATGCAACAGCTAATGAAACTTCTTGAACGCGACATGTATATTCATTGGCATCGAGTGAAGGATGAAAATGTTGTACGTGACTTGTTTTGGGCACATCCAAATGCAGTACAGCTGAGTAATGCATATCATATGGTGTTCCTCATTGACAGTACCTACAAAACAAATAGGTACAGACTTCCTTTGCTTGACATTGTTGGTGTAACACCAACTGGGATGACATTTTCAGCTGCATTTGCCTATTTAGAGGCTGAACGCATCAACAATGTTGTCTGGGCCCTTGAATGCTTTAGAGGGATTTTTTTGAAAACTGAATTCAGCCCACAGGTTATTGTTATTGATAGAGATTCAGCTTTGATGACTGCTGTGAAAACTGTTTTTCCCAATTCAACTAATTTATTGTGTCGGTTTCACATTAACAAAAATGTGAAGGCAAAATGTAAAACTTATGTTAGGCAGAGTCATGCATGGGATCATGTCATGCAAGCATGGGGATGTCTTATTGACTGTGCTACTGAAAAGCAATATGATGAATATCTTATGAAGTTCGATGTTGCATGTGCACCGTGGCCTACGTTTGTTGATTACGTTAAGGACACTTAGTTGAATCCCCACAAAGAAAAGTTTGTGACAGCATGGACAAACAAAGTTATGCATTTTGGGAATACAACAACAAACAGGTAAGTTTCGGCTTGACATTGCTTACATTGACATTTGCATAAGTTTATTGTATTGAAAAATATTTGATGACATGATACACTGTAGGGTGGAGTCTGCACATTCGACCCTAAAGCGCCTACTGCAGAATAGTGTTGGAGACTTGTGCACTGTTTGGGATGCCATGAACAACATGATCACCTTGCAACATACTGAAATCAAGGCATCTTTGGAGTAAAGCACACATGTTGTAGGGCATGCCTTTAAAGTTACTTTGTACAACAGACTTGTTGGCATGGTGTCCAGGATTGCCTTAAACCATATTGCTTCTGAGTATGAGCGGATTCATTATGCAGGAAAAAACCCAAACCGTTGTGGATGTGTTCTCAGAACAGCTTACGGTTTGCCTTGTGCATGTGAGCTAGCTAAGTTTGTGCTTCAGAGTATTCCAGTGAACACTGTTCATTTTTTTTTGGCGGAGATTAAGCTTTGAAAGTCAAGATATGCATGAATTCCAAGTTACCATAACTGAAGAGATTGAAGTCATATCCAACCGTTTTGATAAACTTGGTTTGTGTGGCAAAATGACTCTTAAGAGTAAGCTTAAACAAATTGCGTATCCTGATTTAAATTCCATGTGCCCTCCCCCTGATAAGGTTAAAACTAAAGGTGCTCCAAAGAAGAAGATCACAAAGCACGAAAGGTCAACCAGAAGAAATCCCTCTTACTTTGAGTATGTAGACGAGTTTCATTCAATGCAAAGTAGTTGTTCAACTCCAAAATAGTCCAATGCCTCATGTGATGTTCAAATGCAACAGGGCTTGGTTCCGATGCTAGATCAATTTCATCCATTTATGCAGAAGTTCATCTTGAATGTCACCGATGTCAAAGCAGATGGTAATTGCGGGTACCGTGTGATTGCTGCCTTATTAGATTATGGTGAAGAATCTTGGGCTTTGGTTCACAATCATTTGCTCAGAGAACTTGGAGAGTGGACTGATGGATATATTGCGTTGTTTGGTGGTATACATAGATTTGAAACCTTAAAGCGGTCCCTACTGGTTGATGGATTGTCCAACGTAAAGTTTTGTTTTGTTTAATCATTATATGCCTGTAATAATAACGCAACATCCAACATATTTTCATTACTGTTTATTTACAGGTTACTATGGACAAGTGGATGGATATTACAGACATGGGCCATGTAATTGCATCCAGATATAATGTGATTGTCGTATCTCTTTCACTTAAGCAAAGCATGACGTTTTTCCCCCTAAGAAGTCAACTGCCCAGAGATCCCAACGTTCATCGAATTCTGTGTATTGGACATGTTTTTGGTAACCACTTTGTGCAGGTATGACAGTATTTTGTTGATATTATGATTAAATTTTTAAACAGAATAAACGCATGATTGTTTGCTGTTTTTGTGTGGTACAGGTTTCCCTAAAAGACAATTGTCCCTTGCCGTTAACTACATTCTTGTGGGGTAGTAACCGTACCATCGAAGCACAAGATTGGCCAAATTACTATATTAGTAGAATGCAAATGTATTACGCTCATATGTCCCTGCGCACTGAACATGTAGACTTACAAGATGTGTAGAAAGAATTCAACAAACAATGAATATCGTGTTTTTTTTTTTGCATAACAATATCTATATATATTTATAAATGACCCGTGTGTCCAACATCAGAAAAAACATGAAACTAATACAAGTATAATTTTGTCTAAAAGTAATATATGTGCCTAATGGGCTAGTCAAAGGCACCTCCGCTATGTATGTCGTGGTCGGGTCCCTCGAGTGTAGACAAGGCCGTAGTCCTTGACACTACGAGCTAGGAGCAACATTTGTTGCGTCCTAGAGTATGCCTCGAAGCCCTCTGCAACCATCCCGTCATCTATGAAGGCTTGCAAGCTCTCAGCCAGCCGTTCGCAAACAGACTGCAAGTACAAATGAGAAAAACACAAACACTAAATGATTAACAGTTGGAAAATATGATAACACTTGCCATAAATAAATAAGTTTATATTTTTACCACTGCATGCGATGGCATGTGCTCATCGAGACTCCCATCTGATGCATGGGGAGGCGCATCTGGTGAACCGGGATGAACATCAACTGAAGGGGGCGGAGCTGGATCAGTAGTGGACCCAGGTGTAGCATGTGAACGGGCCTCTATATACTGTGCCGGAGTCATGAATGGATATGATACCCGATAGAACCACTGCATATACCCAGGGATACAATGACTTGGATACTGCACCAAGTCACCGGTCGATACAAGGTAATCCGCGTAGTGGTCCCATCTGTCGTCAACATCGTCTGCGGATGGGACTCCTGACGTAGGCAGGTCCGAAATCTGCTGAATCTGCCCAAACTGCCTCACCACCCTGTCTGGCAGATACCGAACGACATGAGGACCCCATCTAATGAAATCCAAAAACAAACTGATGGGCTCAAAATCCCTAAGGGGCCTGTGCTCCGCATAAGGTGTCCAGCATATATCATCCGCTCTCAACCTGTCTATACGAGCACGGTAGGTCGTCAGCGGTAACGCCTTCACACTCTTCCAGCGACAGGCACACGGCTGCGTCTCCTCATATGCATCCTCTGCACTCCCGTTACCCACCGTCGGAAAATGCTCATAGATCCAGCACTACAAAATAAAAGGATGAAAGTCAATAACAGTTATTCGCATAAAACCCACATCAACACACAATTTCTAACATTACCTGAAGTATAGTAATATATCCAGCCAGATGCTTCCGTGGTGTTTTGATGCATAACTCAAATTCTCATACATATGCACCAAAGCACTAGCTCCCCATGCATATCCGGCTGCTTCATCAATGTCTCTGAAAGGCTCTAAGAACTGAATGCCTATATGCGTCGCACTCTTGTTGGCAAACAAAGTGCAGCCAACAAGATGCAAGAGATACGCCCTGGCTGCTAGTAGCCACTGCCTAGCGCCACACAGTCTGAAATAAAGCTCTCGAAGCCATGACAGTCTCACATATGCCCCGTGGCACTGTGTCGTCTCGGCTTCAGCTTCATCAACTGTAACATCGAGCAGCTCCACCAACAAAGTAATAGCGTCTTCGATGTCTACCTGGTCATACGAATGGAAGACGCCGGTGACAGGGATATGCAGGAGGGAGGCGACGTCGTCCAAGGTAATACTCATCTCGCCGACAGGGAGATGGAAACTGGAAGTCTCTGCGTGCCATCTCTCAACAAATGCAGATAATAACCCCCGATCTCCCATCTCAACAGAGCACCTAATCAGCGGACTAAGGCCTGTAGCAGCCACTAGCCCCTCAATCTCAGGAGCTGGCTTCCCAAATTTAGTTACCTTACGTCCATGGGAAGCCAACTTTAGCTCTAGACGTTCCTGCAATAATTCAATGAGCACTTATTTACAATGATTAACATGCAAACATGTTGTCCTAAACTACATCTCATTGTCTTATAAATACCTCTCCGGTCCAGACTTTAACAGCCACATGATCCACATAAGCACACAAGACTGAACAGTCTTCTGGGCCTCCTGGAAAACCTTCCGAAGCCACATCATCCGTCACCGGTACATCACTATGTCTATGTGGTTCCTCATCTAGAGGATCCTGAACTGCAGCATCCTCGACTGGAGGATCCTCAGCAACACTAGCACCCGCTCTCTTTCGACGAGCAGATGCTGTCGGTCTACGCCGCTCATGATCTCTATCAACCGGCCGTTGCATTCCTCCTCTAGTCTTTGCCATAACCTGTTTACATTTGTTTATATATTAGATTATCACTTCAAACTAAATCGCATGCAAAGTTTTATTCAATTTCTACCAGAAGAATCCCATTTCGGGTTCCACAAGCATGATTCAAAACCAATGTGACCTAGCATGTTCATTTCTATCAAAAGAATCCCATTTCAGGTTCCACAAGCATGATTCAAAACCAATGTGACCTAGCATGTTCATTTCTATCAAAAGAATCCCATTTCAGGTTCCACAAGCATGATTCAAAACCAATGTGACCTAGCATGTTCATTTCTATCAAAAGAATCCCATTTCGGGTTCCACAAGCATCATTCAAAACCAATTCTGGCCTAGCATGTTCATTTCTACCAAAAGAATCTCATTTCGGGTTCCACAAGCATGATTCAAAACCAATTCTGACCACCATGTTCATTTTTGCCAAAAGAATCCCATTTCGGGTTCCACAAGCATATCATTATCAATATTTGGGTATTCAAATGAAAAATATTGTGCCTAATTATTTGAAAAACAGTTTTTTCAGACAAAATAGCCCTATACGGATCAGTCAATCCGTATAAGCCATACGGATTGGTCAATCCGTATGGTTTATACGGATCAGTTAATCCGTATAAGCCATACGGATTGGTCAATCCGTATGGGTTATACGGATTGGTCAATCCGTATGGGTTATACGGATTACCGAATCCGTACGACGCCCCTTCTCCATTAACGGCCCAAAATCAGAACAACTTACCTCACGCCGGCGCCGCCACCAACTGCAGACCGTCCCACCACCAAGCAACACTAACCACGCACGAAATGCAGAACCAAGGATTCAAAACAATCAACCACCAACAACTATCACCAGCGGAGAAGCGGAAGAGCGGAGGGGGGAAAGGAAAATGAAAAGCTTTTAAATTAAATAGCCAGGGGTATATTCGGAATTGCACTATAGGGTAAATGGTGTAGAAGAATTTTTGCTGGTGTATGAAGAAGCACTCTTTGCATGCTCACGCTATAGGGCCCATAAAAAAGGTTGATCAAACACTATGTCGAGTGTTTTTACGAGAAAGAACTCGATTAATCTATTTTTTTTTTCTCTCCCCTTGTATAAAAAAAATATATAAAATCATAAAAAAATGAGCATAATTAATTTTATGTGTAATACTAAAACTCAAATTGTAAGATAATATATATAAGATTAAAAAAGAATTCACAATTCATTGTGAATTGAGAAGAGATTAAAAAGATATTTCAGGGCTTCATGAGATTTTACAATCTTCCACATATAATGCAAGCATTACTAGTAGAAAACAAATTCTAAAAAAAAAAAAAAACACTAGTAGAAAACTGAGCTTACATCAAGTCAAGATTAATATGTGATGCAATAGAAGAAAATTGAAACCGGTCGCTCAGATATTTTAATAATAATAAAAAGGATCCTTGAAAAGATTCCGAATGTTATAAATTGCCATCTGTCTATGGCTAAAAAGGTTCACAACTCACAAGTTTGAACAAGTCACAACATCTGTTTCTTATACCAAAATAACAATAGAAGCAGGGTTACATTTACACCTTGCCAACACCAAGATGCATTTTTCGCTTTGCCCTTTTGTAAGGTGTTTGCTTTTATGTCTCCAACTGAATACTGAGCCTAATTTCAAAGCATCCACCCTGGAATAAAGCCACTCACTTGTTGAGGTTGAGTTGTGGCAGTTATCTGATCTGAAGCTACATCATTGTACCTATAATCAGGACTGAACAAAAGGGGCACATTAAAATTATAGTTCAAATCACATTACAGAAAAGTAATTAATTGATCATATATTACCCAATCTGCAATGTAGGGTTGCATTCCAATGGCTGGAAGAAGCCTTGATGAGAGTGAGAATTCTGTGGACCACCACCATATGACATACTTTGATCACCAGCTTCCCATGATTGCCTGTAGTGGTTTCTTGAATTGATTTCTTCCAGCTGGCAACAAGTAGTTAGTCATGAATCAAGTCATTAGCAGAGGACCTCCATGTAAAATGACTAAGATTGATGATTTATATCACCAATATGCAGAATAATATATACTTCCACCTTAAGGTTTTTATTTATTTTTTTTCATCACCTTAAACAATGTTAAGACTATTTTGAAGTAAACTTTAACTTCCAGGTATCCAATCCGATAGAACAGAAAATACACATGCAGGGTGGTACACTCCCAAATTGATTAAAAGAATACCAAATTATCTAAGCTGGATATATTTAAGGTATGAAGTATCATATTAAGGTTGAGGTGTATATATTTTGAATAATGGTATAATATTATTACCTTCACTGTCAAGGATCTGTTTGCTTCTACCAACATCTGCTCCTGTAACAAAACAATAGCTTGAAATTATATTAGGCACACAGAAAGTTGCTTTATTCCTTTAATTATATATGTTAAACAATGTACCTTAGTTTGAAGATCAGATAACTGGTCCAGCATGAATTGTGTCTGCAAATTGATGTTTCAGATAGTTCCGAGTAGCCAAAAGGAGTCACAATAAGCTTTTGTTAAGAAAATTACACAGTTGTGAAAAATTGAAGGATACAAACACAATAAATCATATATTTACCATACGTATTATTTTTTCACTACAAAAAGAATATGTCACATATGATTTCTTATCAGTATATTTTCTGTACATAATGAATGGTAAATCCTATTCTAATGTTGCACCGGCCATAGTATTGGCAAAAACAAATTGTACGGGAAAAACTTACGGAAAGATGGTTAAATCAAATGGAGAAATTACGCTAGGCTGCTGCAACTACTGATCAGGAACTACATTAATAAGCTTAATGTATATAATAATTTGCTGAAAATGGAACACATTTTTTATGCATAAATTATCCATTATTACCTTTGTGGACCTCACTTGCTTTAGAGATGAATCCAATTGCCGTTCAAGATGCTCAAGTTCTTTGGTATTCAGTGGGCCCAGGTCTTCCCCTAGAAGGTTTCTGCAGTAGCAGGGACAAATGCAGCGGTCAAAGTAATTAAATCTTGGCAAACTAATTATGAAAACATATGAAATTGTAATTGGTGAAATGATCACTAGAAGTTTTTTCTCATATCTTAACGCCAAAGAAATTAACAGAAAATAGGCCAAAAATAAAATTCTTATATTCACCTTTGAGTCCTTTGAAGTGATTCAAATCTTGCTTTCAGCTTCAAGTATTCACGGTAGCTGCTCTGCTACAAATGAAAAATAACAAGAATTGCAAGATGTAACAATAACAAAGAAAAACTATATATACATATATTGTATATGTTATATAGTTAATTATATTATAGTTTCCTATATGAACTTTATGAGATAAGCTACGTAATGCCAGTAAAGAGCAACAGCTGCAGTTGCTATACCTCGAGCTCTTTGGCAGGTTTGGTAACTTCCACAGCACCATAACTGCATTTCTGGTACCTTTCAAGTGTTTTGAGCATGCTGTTTTCAAGGTACACAAAGAAAGGAAGAACAGTCAACTCCATGAAGATGATGTATGGATAACCATGCATACAACAATTAATTACTAAAAGGATGTCAACTATGAATCGACCTTATATATCTTGTGTTTGTGCCATTTTAATACCTATTTCTTTATAATATATATTATTCTTGAAAGGCCACTATGTGCTAATATGCACTATCTTTTTCCCCATGTCGATTCATTAGAACATCTGATGTAATATAATGAAAATGTATAACATCAAATTATGTAAAAAAGAAATAGATTTAAATTTAATTCAATCCTACAAAATTAATTTGTAAGGTAATGATTATATTATTTTCTATTTATATAATTTATCTTGTGTATTGTCTTTAATCAATATTAAACTTTAATATGTTGTTGATTTATTTATGACTACTTGTTAATCATGTGAGACTTTTAATATATTCCTCTATTTAAGGATGACTTTTTCAACAAATTAGCATCTTAGAATTAAGAAATAGACATATGAATGCATATAATATCAAATGAAGAAATTATAAGTGACTGATTATCAATTGTGTTTAAAAAAGTTATCATATATGAAAAATGTTAACCATACACATCATTTTTAAGGTATATAGGTGAAATTAAAAGCTATGATCAATGGAAAATAAAGAAAGAGATAGGATGAAAAATCGAAAAAAAAGTAAGAAAATTTAAACATATAAATATAATAAGTTTCTTTCAATCAGTTTTCTAAAAGGCCAAATTAGTCAATTCAGTTGACAAGATTGAACTCAATATAAGTTCATGATTAGTTTTATCTTCATAACAATATCTATATCTTCAACAAATTAAAGATTACTCATAAGTACGATTAAATAACTTGTCAAAATAGGTTATAAATATTTTATTTAGACTTATATATTATTTTTAACTTAAGGATACAATAATATATAAGTCTAAATAAGTTCTCTGAAACTAGCTTTAACACCCTTTAAGGGTTAAAAAGCTGGACAATATCCGATCCAATATTGTTCGTTTAGCTACATTGGACAAGAAGATATTTGCAAGACATTGGAAGAAGATAGTATGCTATTCCGACTGTATATGAATGAAAGTTCCTTGATCACTACTTTAAATTAGTTTGTAAATTCTAACGGCAGTTCCACACAACAGCAAATATGAGTTCACAGTGCACACAACTCCACCTGGAGCCTAGTCTCAACTCAAATGTTCAGATATAAATTTAAACTTGAGCCATAGCCTAACACGTACAGTTCAAGTTTTTAGTAGAGGTTGACATATATATAAATACATAAAGATATGTGTGCATCGAGTTGTAGCATTTTTTTTAAAAAAAAAAAAGCAATATAACGGATCACACCTAATACATCTTCAAAATCAAAGGATAAAAAAATTGCTTTTTTTAAAGACTTAAAAGTAAACATTTTTATATTTACATAAACAAAATACATATTTCACTCAATAAAATATCAACATGTTAATGGTACATTAGCAAAACTCCGAAGCTTATTATGCCTTGTATTTGTATTTAAGTTTCATAACTTTATCAACATTACATAATTGTCCAAAACTATAAATGTTCTATTAACTATCATAAGCATTTTCCTGGTAGTTAGTACTTAATTATGTCTACATCAATCATTCATAATATCATATACCCCATGAAAGAAAACTCACCCAAACGGGAACAGAACAAGAAGTAAGGAGAATGTTTCCCCATACTTATTTAATAATTTTGCTACCAAAACTTACAATAACACAACTTGATTCATTTTATTATGAAAAGGGTAAGAAATTAAGAAAGAAAGAAGAAAAAACAATTTTCCTAGCCAAAGTATTTACTATAAGTAAAAAAACAACAACTCACTTTAATTTCTTAGCCGTGAATTATAATGAGGATTATTCTATTCGTTTATTTGCCTCTTATATAAACTTATATATAATATTTTTTAACCAAAAACTTTTATATAAATTAAATCACTACATACTAAGATTTGAAGGAATTTAAAAAGATCCAATAAGGAATGATATAAAGTACGTAAATAAGTTGGGACATCATACAAAATTAAAATAAAGAAAAAAAAAAAAAGCTAACCAGATTTTGCATGGAAATGCCGAAATGACATGATAACCAACATTTTAGCATACACAGATATGATAATCTTCACACACTCACTCCTCCCAAAAACCCACAAGCACAAAAGAAGTAGTTGCAAAATCTTTGGATAAGCACACTGATACAAAGAAGGAAGCTGAAATTAACAACTTCGTTCTTTGCAAATAAAAACATCGATTAATTTTAACAAAAGAGAATAGAAATTTTATTTATTTATAGTGTAAAACTGCATCCTTAAAGCTTCATAGGACTACCTGTTTAGTAGAAGTAGTTATACAGAACCTGTCAGCGACTCACCTAGCTAGACCGACTTCCAACGAAAACTACTTAGTTAAGAAGAAAACTCAAGCAAAAATTAGGTCAATAAACAGCAAAGATCTTGATCTCATTTCTGAGCAAAAGCCAAATTTCAAGGAAAAAAGTTAATTAAAATGAAAGATGACAAAGAAAAAAAAAGTTAATTAACAATCATCCAACAAATTAAAGTAACCGTACAAGTACACAAAATATTAGATATCCACCAGATCATGTGCAATATTACTAGATCTGATAAATCTACCATCCCTTACAAAAAAGATCAAATTAGAAATGAACTCTTACTTTTCTAATGAAGCAGTGAAGCACATACAGGGCTTCTTATAAAAAGCCACAAGTTCACATAATAATAATAAAAAAAAAGGATACACTAAATAATTTTGTCTTCAATTGTTGAAGCAAACAAATTAAACAAATCCAAAGAAAGGCACCAAAAAAATAAAATATAAAATAATGGAGCAAGTAGATCTCTTATAGGTCAACAAAGAAAAAGTGATTTTCAGTATCTCACAAAGAGAACAAACAGAAAAAAAAGGATCAACACACACTGCATACCTAGAGCTGCTACAGAACTCATAAAGCTTGCCACGGTTGGAGAAGATGATGAGGGCAACCTCAGCATCACAGAGAACAGATAGCTCATAGGCTTTCTTGAGAAGCCCATTTCTCCTCTTTGCAAACGTGACTTGCCTGTTTATCTTGTTCTCTATCCTCTTCAACTCCACTCTTCCCCTCCCCATATCTCCCTATCACTCCTTCTTCTCTTTAATTTTCACTCAATTTTAATTTCTATTTCTGTACAACACCTATCCCTTTCTCCACTTTTCTTGGTTTTTCTTCTCTTTCCTCTTCCTCCTCTCGTGCCCCTCTTTCCTGCCTCAGTTGCAAGTGCAACCAAATTTGTGAAAAGCTAGCTAGAGAAAGTTCAACACTTTCAACTTCAAACTCGGAACCCTAGAGAGAGAGAGGAAAGTGTTGTGTTGTGTGTGTGAAGTTTTCTTGTATTGTATATGTACTCTCTTTTCTAAGTTTCCTTTTTATCCTCAGGATTTTCCATCTCCACCAGAAAAAAATGGAGTGCAGCTTAGGGTTGGAGTTCTTTTCTAGTTTCATGTAACTTTCTCTTTCCCATGATTTTCCATGTTAACGTATTTTTTGGAAGACAATCACCTCCCCCACACGCAACATAGGCGCGTGTTAGACACTCAACACTCGTTGCCCCCGTGGGTGCAAACTGGCGCGTAGTGACAGCTGTCAATAGATATTATTACTTACAAAAATGATATTATTTTTCCTACATTAAACTTTTTTATTCTTGTGACCTTGTTTTTTCAACCTATCTGTCCGTTACGTATAATTTTCTGTTTGCAGTGAAAATCTGTGTCAATTTCTACTGTCTACAGAGAGGCACAGCAAGAGTATCATAACGTCGTCACATACCTTAAAATGGATTCCACACTTGTCACTTTATCACTGGCTTCTATTCACTATAGTATAAATAAATTCATTAGGGAAGCCGCACCTTGAAGCAATGCACTTCACTTGTTAAAATAGCAGAATTATTGGAAAAGTAACAGATGAGATTTTTTTTTTTCATTGACACTAAGTGGTAATTAAATGGAAAGCTGGTAGTACTTGATGTGGAAAAAATCAATGGGAGAAATAATGTATATTTACATTGTTGGTTGAAATTTGAAAGTGACTAGTAAGATATTTTTCCTGCACATTATTAATTAGGGTGGCAATGGGGTAGATCTATACATGAAGGTTACTATAGTATCCTCTGGTTTTAAAAAAGCATATTTATCCGGCTTCATACTCTTAATATTAATAATAATAATTACCTTGCTATATATCATAAGTAATTTTCGTGGATATGATATGAATCTATATGTTTATATATAATTGTCAACATCCCTAATATTAGTTGTTATCTTTGGAATTGAAACTCACGTTGTCATCACTCAGTACAATGAAAAATAAGATGTGATCTTGAAGGTTACAATTTCTAGCACCTACCTACCTAGCTAACTCTTCCTTACGCTAGGATGTGGAAATATTTTCTTAACTAAAAGAGATTATCAGAAAAAATTGTTTGTTAAAAAGATTATTTAGAAAAAAGCTTCTAATAGGGAAAAATAATTTGGAAAATTCGCATAGTTTTTTAAATTCAAGAAGTGTTTCTAAATTCATTCATTCAACATAGATATATTAAAAATTATTTATCTATTTAATAAGTCCGTCTCTTCATTTTCTTGAGAGTGAAACATACTCTTCTCATGTAATTATGGATCTTCTCACATATTTTTATTAAATAAACCAGTACTTACTAAAAATTTTCTTTTGAAATTTATATTTTTGTATATTTTATCTGTACTTATAAGTAATTATTAATCAATGTACAAAATACTTTCTAATTATATAAAAGTAAAAAATATGTTATTATACTTAAGTTAATCTTGCTAAATTTTATTTCATTTTGCTATATATTGGATTTGGACATAGATATACATAGCTGTGCAATAGCAGAATAGCACGAAAAAGCCGTAAGCTTAGCTTTTGAACAAATATGGGAAATCCATTCTCTTACTAAGTTTTTAGTTATCTTTCCTTATTTTGTTGGACACATAAATTTCCAATACGTACATGTCACGCTTAATGTAATCATGTCTCATATCATACGCGGAAGTTGACTAAGTACAAAACCACATTTATCTCTTCAAGCCAATTAGTGCAATGAGACATTTTATGGGAATAATATTTTTTGGCTAACTATCAATTTGAGGCTGAACAGAAGGGCATTATTCGTTAGGTATAATTCGTTCATTGATTTTGACATCTATACTGATAATAAAATGCCAACTAATACCCTGACCTTCATTAATTTTTCGAATACTTAGAACAATTAGAGCCCAATCGAATTTAAGTAATGTATTATTTAGAGTTAACAAAATACAAACTACATGTGATGATAGCGTAGAAGTACATACATCTTGTCCTTAGAAATAGGGTTAATGTTTCATTATTTGAATAATAATAATAATATTATAATCTCCTAATTAAGTGACAGATACTCAATTATCTATAAGATATACATTATTTATATGATTAAATTATCTACTAACAATTATCTATAAGTCATAGTTTATCTATTAACTATTATCTACAAGTTAATAATTTTCTGTAAGGGTTGTTACACTACTATAACATTCTCGACAAATAAGAATATGCAATTCTTACTCTACTCAATAAGTATTAAGTTTCATCTTATCTTTTTCATATCACTCATTCTCACTTAACTCACATACTTACTTGAACATCAAAGTCTTTTATTTTTTAGGTCCCCTTCTTGTCCTCAAAACAAAAGGTATTCAATACATGAAGTGAAAGATTGTGAAGTTTCTTTTGACCACATCCACCTTATGTAAACTAATTCCAAATTTTGATAAGTACAAATAATTATAAGTTTTACTTCATTGTAATGGAATGTCCAAAAATTGAATAAACCACCAATTTATTTATTCGTGAAAATATAGCAATACTTTTATATTGTTCTTTAAAACTGAGAAACTTTTATTAAGTCCATTAAAGTAATTCATCAATCACATTAATTATAAAATTATTTTTTTTTTGCTTAAGTGACAATATTAAATGCTTATAAGTTGTTAAGTTTCTTGTAAAAAAATAAGTTATTAAGTTTAAATATTTAAATGAAACAATTAAAAAATTTAAGATTTTTTTTAGAATTTATTTAATTTGAGGGACTAATGTGAAAACATGAAAGGATACCAATATCAATTTGGATAGAATAAATTCCCACATTCGTTTCCATAAATAATGAGTTCATGACGCCAACCTTATATTCTACTAAATAATTTTCCTCAGTTGTTTTGGGTGCTGCAAATCTAGCTAATTGTCATTTCTTGTTGTTGGTGCCGTCATTACACCAAAACCACATCCTATAAAGAAACGGCCAAAAAGTTGAACTTGATCGGAACTCAAATGATAGGTTAGCCAGTTGCAAGACACAACTTGGTCAACGGAGAAGTTTAGTTGTATTATGCTTTGTGTGATTCCATGATATTATACACGATAATGTCTAAGGTGGAAAAGTCCGATAGCTGATTTAGAGTGACAAAGTATTTTATGGTTATTAGATATATTAGTTAAATATTTAATGGTTAAAATTGTTTAATTGTTATTGATTATTTCAGTTTTTAATATTTAATTTTGTTTTGTATATTGTTTTTTATATTACTCTACTACTGAAAGGTATCAGACCCAAAATTAACAAAGATGAAAGATAACAGCAGAAAGAAAAGAAAGAAGCAAAGTATTATTGATTAACATGAATATACAAGAGAGGTAGCTATATATATATACAAGGCAGCTAACAACTAACCGATATAACTAATTTTTAACTATTCTACTGTCATCCCCCCCGCAAACTCAGCGGAGAGGAATGGACTCTGAGTTTTGAACGAAAACGATGAAAAGTTGAAGCAGAAAGAGACTTTGTAAGAATGTCTACAACTTGTTCAGTGCCTAGGATATGTTGAACAAACACTTGTTTATGTAATACACGATCACTAACAAAATAAAGATCCAATTCAAAGTGCTTAGTTCTTTAATGCATAACAGGATTGGTAGCTAACATCACAGCACTGGAATTATCACAGAAGACAGTTGGAAGAGTAGTGCAGGAAATTTGAAGTTCGGATAGAAGAGATTGCAGCCAAGCAATTTCTGCCATTGTTGCTGCTAGGCTTCGAAACTCAGCCTCGGTGCTAGATCGGGAAACAACTTGCTGCTTTTTGCTAGTCCAGGAAATGAGGTTGGAACCAAAATAAACACAAAAGCCGCTTGTAGATTTTCGATCATCAATGTCAGAACCCCAGTCTGAATCACAGAAAGCTATAAGTCTAAAGTCCTGGGATTTGTGAAAAACTAAGCCATAAGTTAATGTGCCTGCCAAATATCTTAAGATCCTTTTGACAGCCTTCCAATGCACTTCAAGAGGTTGATGCATAAATTGACTGACTTTATTTACAGCAAAGGAGAGGTCGGGACGTGTGATTGTTGCATATTGCAGGCCACCAACAATTGACCGATATAAAGTTGGATTAGAAAAAGTTGTATCTCCATGAATAGACAGTTTCTGATTGGTAACCATTGGAGTCGGCATGGGTGAGGCAGAGTGCATATTTGCTTTAACCAAAAGATCAGCAATATATTTTGTTTGTGTTAAATGGAGAGTTGTGGGAGAAACATATGTAGCTTCCAAACCAAGAAAATACTGAAGATGACCAAGATCTTTAAGAGAAAACTGGCTGTTGAGTTGAGAGATGAGTAAGGAAATGGCAGAGGAATCATTGCCTGTTATAAGAATATCATCAACATAAACAAGAAGGTAAATAGTAGAGGAGGAAGTAAATCTGGTATATAAAGATGCATCAGATTTTGTATTCTGAAACCCAAATTTTTGAAGAGTTTGATTGAGTGTATGAAACCATGCACGAGGAGCTTGTTTGAGCCCATAAATTGCTTTGTTTAACTTGCAGACAAGATGAGAATTGGCACTGTGAAAACTAGGTGGTTGATGCATATAAACATCTTCTTGTAGAACACCACTGAGAAAAGCATTGTTGAAGTCAAACTGGCGGATGAGCCACCCATTCATGAGAGCTATGGAGATAATGAGTCGAACAGTAGATGGTTTAACAACCGGGCTAAAAACTTCATTAAAATTGAAACCTTCTTTTTGTTGAAATCCTTTGGCAACTAGGCGAGCTTTATATTTGTGTATCTGTCCATCAGGTTGTCTTTTAATTTTGAAAACCCACTTGCAGTCTATAGGTTGAATATGAGGTGGAGGTGAAACAAGAGACCAGGTGTGATTATTGATGAGAGCCGTATATTCTTCAACCATTGCTTGTTTCCAGTGGGGACAATGCAGGGCCTGAGAGATATTAAGAGGTTTTGAGTTTGTTAAATCATGAGTGATAGACTTGGAGGTGGCTGCATATGACTTTGGTTTAAAAATGCCAGACTTGCTGCGGGTTTGCATAGGATGGCTGGAAACTGTAGTGACTGCTTCTAATTGAGGAGGAGAGGTAGAAATAGATGGCAAAGCTGGAGCAATGAGAGAATCTGAAACAGACACACTTGAAATACCATTAGAAGTACCTATTGAATCATTTAAAACAGAAGCAGGAATTTGTGCAGTGACTTTAGCCTTAGAAATAGTCGGGATTTGAGGTATAGAAGGAGAAAAAGATGGTGAAGAAGTAACAGAAGCATTGTTGAATAAATCAGAATAGGGAAAGAGTAACTCATCAAATATAACATCTCTAGAAATAATCATTTTGCCAGTGGAAGAGAGACACTTATAGCCTTTATGATTAACAACATAACCAAGAAAAATACATTTGGTGGATCGAAAATCTAGTTTATGCTTATTATATGGTCTCAGTAAAGGAAAACATGCACAACCAAATACTTTCATAAAGCTATAATCTGGTTTATTATGATGAATGATTTCAAAAGGAGATTTAAAGTCAAGAACAGGTGTAGGTAGGCGATTTATAAGATAAATAGCGGTGGTAAAGGCTTCTTCCCAATAAAATAAAGGTAACTTAGCATTTGCAAGAAGAGCTAATCCTACTTCAGTAATATGCCGATGTTTTCTCTCAACTCTACCATTTTGTTGATGAGAGTAGGGACATGTAAGTCTATGAGTGATGCCATTAAGATGCAGAAAATTAATAAAGTTGTGAGGTAAATTCTTTGGCATTATCGGTCTGAATGTTTTTGATTTTTGAACCAGTTAGCTTTTCAATAGTGGTCTTATATTGGAGAAATATTTGAAAGACTTGAGATTTATTGTGCAAGAGGTAAAGGTAGTTGTATCTAGTAAAAGCATCAACAAACAACACATAATATCTGCAGCCAGAGGTACCAGAAATAGGAGCAGGGCCCCAAATGTCAATGAAAATCAAATCAATAGGAGAATTATAAGTAGTAGAAGAAGAAAAATGAGGA
This sequence comes from Glycine latifolia, assembly GCA_013407115.1. NCBI lineage: Eukaryota > Viridiplantae > Streptophyta > Magnoliopsida > Fabales > Fabaceae > Glycine > Glycine latifolia. The sequence continues at coordinate 11,705,510 of CM023948.1, read as the reverse complement.
TGTTGATGTATTTTTCCCAAACAACAGGCTTCACAAACAGTAGAAGCAGAAGTATTTTTATTAGCAGTAAATGGAAGATTACATTTGTTTAAAACAGCTTTAACAATGTGAGGACCAACATGTCCCAATCTTTTATGCCACAAATCAAACGAATCAAGCTTAGAATACAAAGCAAAAGGAGTATTTTGAACAGAATAAGATGGAAGCACATGAGCATCTTTAAATTGGTAGAGACCATCTTTAAGAAAGCCCTGGAGAACAACTTTCTTGTTGACCTGGGATTTGACAAAGCAGAAATCAGGGTGAAATTCAAAAAAGACATTATTATCTTTGGCAAACTGTGAAACACTTATCAAATTTTTAGTTATAGATGACACATGTAAAAGATTATTGAGCTTAAAAATAGTAGAAGAATTAGAATGAGTGAAGAAAGATTGGCCAATATGGTGGATAGGTATACCTGCACCATTACCAACATGCACCTGATCAGCTCCATTATAATCAGAGCTGGAGGAAAAGTTACCAAGGTCATTTGTCAAATGATGTGTTGTTCCAGAATCTGGGTACCAGGATGAGTCAACAAAAGATGCAGGTCCTGCTAGATATGCTGAAGGATTATGAAAGGAAGGAGGTGGGGGCGGAGGTGGTGGTCTTGGATTATACATCTGAGTTGAAGAAGGCTGATGTAGAGGTCCTTGGTTGGTGTTCTGATATGTTGTGTCATACCTATAAAAGCATCTTGATGCAGAATGACCATTTCTGCCGCAGATTTGGCATTGAAGTCTGTTTTGATTCCAGAATGAGCCTTGATTTCTGTTGCCTCTAGAGCTGCGACCTCCTCTACCTCGTCTGCCACCAAAAGTTCGGTTGCCATTGTATTCTGGTGTGGTGTTTCTTTGATTAAAGTTGGCTTGAATAGGTGTAAGATCAGTTTTCTTGAATCGATCAAGCATGTCTTCTTGAGCTAGAAGGAAGGCTTCCAATTCGATAATAGAGAAAGGAGGAGCTCTGGACATTGCAGCAGTGATTAATGGATTATATTCTTCACTTAATCCATCAAAGATAGCTTCAGAATATTCTGCATCAGTGAGAGGAGATCCTATAGCTCCCAAAGAATCAACAACCTTTTTGATTTGAAGAAGATATTCAGATGCTGGGCCTTTCTTTTTGATGGATTTCAGTTGATTCTTGAGTTGTTTCACTTTTGCTTGCGTGTGGGAAGAAAAATAAGTCTGGAGTTTTGTCCAAATTTCATGTGCAAACTTTCAGTCCACCATTCTATTTTTAAATGACATATTCATGGATGAAAGAAGCCAAGAAACAAGCAAATTATCTTGTTGGTACCAGTGGGTGTATGTTGTAGCATTATGCTGGGAGTTTTGTCCTTGTTGAGATGATCTTGAAGATTATGGCCATAAATGGAGGCTAAAGCAAGCTGTTGCCATGGCAGAAAGCTTTCTTCATCAAGTTTGTCTGCAATAGGGGTAGAGAAGGACTTCATAACAAGCCTTGTTGCCTGTGTGCTTGCATTGCTGGTTTCGGACCTCGGAGACTCCAGGTTGGCATCCATGGATCGACTGAAGCTCTGATACCATGAAAGGTATCAGGCCCAAAATTAACAAAGATGAAAGATAACAGCAGAAAGAAAAGAAAGAAGCAAAGTATTATTGATTAACATGAATATATAAGAGAGGTAGTTATATATATATATATATATACAAGGCAGCTAACAACTAACTGATATAACTAACTTTTAACTATTCTACTGTCAACTACCCCTCTCTCTAATTTGTTGTCATCTTTCAGTCTTCGTCTTCGAACAATATTGTTGGAGTTCAACTCTCGTCCACCATAGCCATTTGCCACAATCCAAACACAGCTACTCATGCTAATGAACCAATCCAAGAAAAAGCAAGATCCCCACTAGATTTCAAAGCAATATAAAGCCCAAAACACAACAATTTGTAATACTAATCATAGGAAGAAAAACATAGTAGAAAGAAACAAAAATCTTTATGCTCCTAGAAGATTTGCCAAACGCCACCATCGGAAGCGATTTCCGACAAGGACGCTTTTTCTCCTCCCTTCTTCATCTTCTTTCCCTCTCATTCTCCTTTTCTCCGTCTTTCTTCCCTTCATCGTCAGCCTTTCATGGCTGCAACACATCGCCTTTTCTCCTCTCACCCACCTTTCATCTTTCTTTCTCTGATAGTGCGTGAATCACACCTTAAAAGACACTGAAATTGTTGCTTGGTGCTTCCTCCATTTCAATCTATAGATTTGCTTCGCAATTAGATATAATTTACACTCAGAAATTAGAACAAGTGAACGACGGCTCCTAAATATATGCTATCACACGTGCCATGTGACATGCTCTCTCCTTAGATTTTTAATTACTTTTTACTAAAAGACTCTAATGTTATTATCAAGTTTTCAAAAAATGTATAAAAAAAGAAATTGGTTTAATCTCTTATTTCTGGTAAAAGAAACTTTTCTATCCTAAACCACCTATGTTACTTCCCCCACCTTTGATGTCTTCGTTATACAGCTTGCATGTGTGAGAACTGATAGTTCCATATATCCCAAACAAGTAAGAGAAATGTGGGCTTTTTTTTAATCCATGAAAATTCACCACTCAAAGTCTCAAACTACAAATTGAATTATTGATGATGATAAATGTGTTGCATCTTTTTTCGTTGACGAAGAAAGAGCCCAATTTTCCTGCTTTCTTCTTTGATCGATAATGATTTGAAAGGCAGTTAGTCAGGTACCATTATTAGGCCAACAAAAAAACCAAACAAAAACAAGTACATTATAATATTCATGCTAAGGGTGCCTAGTGCTTTACACGTGCTCTCAAACAAAACTAAAATATTATCAAAAAATTATTACATTTGTAAAACTTTTTCTTTTTACAAATATATTAACTATTAGGTGGTGTTTGAAACAAAACTAAAATATTATCAAAAAATTATTACATTTGTAAAATTAATAAACAAACTAATTATTTCTAAAAGTATAATAATAATGAAACATATTTTATAATATTTTTATCAATCCTGTTTTTAAGAATCTCATTCTAAGAAAAGTGATTTGATTAAAATAAAATATTTCTTAAATCAATGTCATCTTGAAATATTTTTATTTTTTTAACTCTACTATTTTAAATGAGAATATTTATAAACTTGAAGTTAGATTAACTCGATGTCATAAATTTTATTTTAGTTAATTGGTTTAAAATAAAGTGATTTAGGTCTATACTTTTTTTTAACAACTTGTAATTTTTGTAAGAAATAAAAATTATGAAATTCGAGTATACAACTATATGAATGATTAAAATTAATAGCTAGGATATCCACTTAAAAAAACATGTGATTTGTCTTTTAATTTTAACCAATTAAATATAATCTAATAATTTATATTTATTGTTCATAGTTTTCAAAATTACATATTTAGAACTTGAATTCATAATTATTAATCAAATAAGTTAAAACAATTTCATACTAATTAATCTAGTGGCAATAACAACTAATAAGTGAGACTATTGCAAAATGATAAAACTTTTATTTTGAATCTTTAAGTACACTACATACTTTAAACTTGAATTAAAAAATATTGATTAAATTAGAACAATCTCACATTACTTAATATAGACATATCGATAACAAATTTCTTTTTATAATTTATATAAGTTGTACAAGACACAAGTGTTATAGGTAAAAAAAAAAACTTATCTTACTTGAAAATGTGTGTAGATGATTTGAGATTGTATTCAGATCTCTCACAATAAAATAAATAATTCTAATTGTTTGAGAAACAAATAACAAGGTAAAAATTAAAAGGTTTAATTTTATTTTTTGTCATTTAGGTATTACAATTGTGTCATTTTAGTCTTTAATTATTGCAATTGTATAATTTTGGTCTTTCTTATTAGTTTTTAAATATTTAATTGATTTTAATGATGTAGCAATTGACATATTGTTTCACACATGTGGGTGATGCATCTTAATTGTACTTTTCATTCTTTAGAATTACAATTTCAAAAGGACTAAACTAAATGGCTAATTAAGTCAAGTTAAGACATGCATGTGTGTGTCAGAATACATTAGTTACGACAGGTAACTAAAATTTATTAAATATTTAATGAAATTAACAAAAAATTAACATGATAAAAGAATGAAAATCACATTTATAAGAATCTAATTCACACAATCAAAATTTAGAAGATTAAAATCACATATTTATAATCTGAAACTAATAGTGAAATTAAGTCAGATAAGTATATGTTTAGATTGAAATTTGGATTAAGCTTAGTTTTACAAAAGCAATTCAAATCTTATTTTTATAAAACTGAGTTTTCAAAACAAATTAAATATTAATTTTGATGTACAGACGTTGAGAATAAACATGTTACGAAAATGTACTTTTTGAACTATTAAGCAAAGATGTACTATAAATACATCCGTTGATTCGATGTATAACTAACGATTTATTGATGCAATAGTTTTTCTGCGAGCCAACACACCATAGCGTGGTGTACACTGTTGCATTGCTAATTACACACAGACACAGCAGCGTTATCAAGTTTAACATGATGGAGTGCATAAGAAGAAGAAGATGGGCGTGGATTCAGATTCTGATAAATTTCCAACGGTAATAAAAGCGGGTGGCACAGAAGAGAAACGTGCCGAGCGCGAGCGACGACATGGGAGAGTGTACAGTAGCAGGTGACACAAAGTTGATTGATGCGAAAACCCTGCTGCAGTGCAACGACGTCGTGGCTAGAGAAAGAGAGAGACATGGTTGAGTCACAGAGTGATGTGATTCGTGTGGTGACGGGAGAACAGAATAAGCACGAGATCATCGCATTTCTATAGGACATAGGACGCGTGCCGTGAAAAAAGCAATAGGTATGAGGCATGAGCGACCAATGCACTCTCTTTTCTTTTCTTGCCTCTTCTGTTCTGTAGATATTCATTCCATCAGTATCACTCACTCCGTCCAATCATCCTCTTCAAATTCACTAATCAAATAAATACTTCTACCATTTACCTTCTTTTTTAATTCGAAAAATAATACCAATTCTATATCCTTTAAATGATATATACATGAGATGAAATGGAAAATGATACAAACATTCATGTTGAAAAATATTCACTAGTGTCTATATGTTAAAACTCATTTAATTGACCAATTAATGTTTATTGAATTTAAGTGGTAAGAAGTTTGATTGTAACTCAAGTCTCGTGTTTAGGTATTGGGAATGGAACATAAGTGTTAAGAGTTTTACTTTCTAGTTAAATAGATTTAATGCATGTTTGTTTTACGTTTTAACATTTGTGATCCACGATCAATCTAAAGCATTTAAATGTTGTTTTTGTGTCTTTTTTAAATTTTTTACACCATAATGAGGACTAACACACATTGGGGACGCTTTAGCAAACACAAGCTTACTAAACTCAACTCAGATGATATTGAGGATCTTAAAAACATTTAATTAAACTTTTTGTATTAAAACCTTTATTGTTTTTTAAAATAATTAAAAGTATTTAATATCTTATATTAAATATTTAAATGTTCTTTAACAAAAAAAATTAAGGAAATCGTTAACAAGATTCATATATTAAATTTTTTATTTTTCAAAATAAATGTAAATATGTTAACCTTACCAAATTACATTAAATTTCTGTACCATTAGGATCTATGGATTAATTCCCATGATTAGACTCAACAAAGGAAACCTTCTCATGCAGTAAATTGTATTGAGGTTCTCCATGTGTCCCAAGGCATGACATTTTGGACCTGTGGTGGAGCTTTCCACAATCCTCCTAAACAAATGGGCGAATTTGCACCAGGAAAATCTCAGTCATCAATGTAAATGATTTTTATATCAACGCCGGCACTGCTAGCAGTAACAGGTTCTTTTGTGAAATTTATATTTATTAATGTTCACCACTATAAATGAAAACAGGATTCTTTTACGCCTTTTCCATTTGTACTCCAAAAATATCGTTCAACTAACAGTAAAAAATTAATTGATTTTGAAATTTGAAAGATAATAAAAATAAATATAATTTTTTTATAATGTTTTTTCTATACAAAGATGTTAAACAAATCTAATAAATATTTTTAAGGAACTCAATTATGCCAAAATTTGTTTACCTTTCACTTCCTTTTAGTATATTGTCATCTTGTTCTGTCGAAGTTACCATTCAATGAGAGGAATGGATAACTGATAATTAGTTGCATATCTGGAATTGGTAAATGGTTCAAACCAAAACGCTTTTGAACAAGCGACTGAAACAGAGAATGCTCCAATGTAGTTCGCGGTGTGGCTGTCTCAGCATTTAGATATAGAGAGAGGTTACAGTCCAGTAGCAAAATGCAAGAGCTTTTTTTGGTTTCTCCTTATTATTCTTTCTTGGAAGCAATTTTGATCCATAACAATGTTTTAGCGGAAACTTCATAGAAAACACAATTCCTAAGAATGGCTTTTAAAATATTTATATTAAACATTTTTAACATTTCTAACCTAAGGTTCATGAGAAACTTAAAAAGAATATTCCCCTACCAAGCACCCCCATGAGGTATTGATCAAAGAAATCAATAATAGAAAGTTTTACTAATTGAAAATATGCATTTTAAAATCGTGCATTAATAAATTTTTTAATAAAATATGTCTTTCTTTTAACTAATATTTTTAGGGAATTCGTAAGCATTAATTTACCAATTTGATCTTTTTTTTGGTTTCTCATCCAAACTTGAAACTAGCTTATGGCGATGCTTCCTAACAGAATATTAGAACTTCAAATGTGTTCTTTTCATAATTTTCCAAAAGAATCAGGAACATCTTCCATTCACAATTCACGTGGGTTGATCTTGCCACTCTTTTTAAGGAAAAGAGTTTGGATTATGTTATGGAATATGAAGTATGCATGTAGCATTTCTGTTCACTTTAACCATTTCAAAATGATGCTTACTTCACGTTGTAAAGTATTTGCTCTATATTTGATTAAACAGCCTAGACTAGAAAGCATCCAACTAGCTAGGAGTAATTTGTGTAAAGAATCTAACTTGGTTGTTGGAATAAACTTTTAAATAAAGATTGTTTACGTAGTTTAAATTTTAAAAGTAGTATTATGTGGAAAGATATGTGAAAAGATAATTGGTAGAAAAGATATGGGGAAAGATAAGATATGGAGAGAGATATTATAGAAAGATATTATTTAGATTTGAATTTGAATTGTTTAGGTTTAGGTTTAATTTCATTGCTTATAAATAGCATATTATGTAAAGGGGTCTGAGTGGCTTTGGCAAACTATTATCAATAGAGTTTTTGCCCCCCCCCCCCCCCCGCGAAAATTTGTGTGTGTGTTTGTGTTATTGTGTGAGTGCACCAGTGTATGAGAGAGGACCTGTGATATCATAATTCGTGTGATATCAAATTATCAAAATTTATCAAATTGGTATCAGGGTTTGAGAGAATGGAGAGTGGTCCAAATAGTAGTCTGTCTTTACCCCGTCTTATAAAGACTAATTATGAGAACTGGAGTATCCAGATGAAAGCTCTATTGAGAGCTAATGATAGTTGGGAGGTTGTCCATGATGGTTTCGAAGAACCACCATCCACGAGAGGATACACGGCGGCGCAGAACAAGACATTGAAAGAGATGCGGTTGAAAGACAAAGGTGCGTTGTATATGATGCTCCAGGCTGTTGATGATTCTAGATTTGAGAAGATCGCTGGCGCAACAACGTCAAAAGAGGCGTGGGACATTCTTGCAAATGTCTACAAGGGAGCCGATCGAGTCAGGCAGGTCAGACTTCAAACTTTCCGTGGAGAGTTGGAAGGAATGAAGATGAAAGGAGAAGAAAGGGTATCCGATTTCATTACTCGGGTCCAGACTGTACTTAATCAACTAAAGAGAAACGGAGAGGTGCTGCCCGATACCAGAGTGGTGGATAAAATTCTAAGGTCTTTCACTGATGACTTCGAGAATGTAGTATGTGCGATTGAGGAATCAAAGGACCTAGCAAAACTCACTGTTGACGAACTTGCTGGTTCATTGGAGGCGCATGAACAAAGAAAGAAAAAGAAGAGACACTGGAGCAAGCACTCCAGACAAAAGTTTCAGTTAAGGACGAGAAAGTGCTCTATTCTAAGAATTTTCAAGGTAGAGGACGAGGCCGAGGTGGACGTGGATATGACCGAGGTGGTAGAGGTCGTGGTCAAGAAGAATGGAATAAGGAGCAGGCTGAATCGAGTCAGTAGAATTGGCGAGGGCGAGGTCGTGGAAGAGGTCGACATTCAAATGTAGAATGTTTTAAATGTGGAAAGTACGGACACTATTCGAGAGATTGCAACTCGAACAAATGTTACAATTGTGGTTGAGTTGGTCATTTTGCGAAGGACTGCCGAGGTGAAAGAAGAACGAATGAAACTGCAAATTTTGCTGCAGAAGAAGTAAGAGATGGAGGAGTTATGATGATGGCTGGAGGTGAAGTCAACCAGGCATCCGAGATGGAATGGTATATAGACACCGGTGCAAGCAATCATATGTGTGGATATAAGCATTTGTTCAGTAATCTGAAACAAATAGAAGCCAGACATGTTTCTTTTGGAGACGCTTCAAAGGTCGGTGTAAAAGGACGATGTACGATTAGATTCTTGCAGAAAGATGGATGAGTTGGGCGTATTCAAGATGTGTATTACGTGCCTGAACTCAAAAGTAATATTCTTAGTGTGAGACAACTGATGGAGAAAGGCTACTCGGTTATCATGACAGACCGAGTTCTCCTCTTGAAGGAAAAGCAAGGACGACTGATAGCCCGATTACAGATGGAGAAAAATAGAATGTTCAAACTAACCTTGAGAAGTGTGGAGGTCAGCTGTTTGCAAGCCGAGATGAATGATGAAGCATCCTTGTGGCATCGTTAGTTTGGGCATCTTCACTTTGGAGGCCTGGCCGAGATGATGAAGAAGAATATGGTGGATGGATTGCCAAGATTGAACTGTGAGAAGAGATTATGTGAAGATTGTATATTGAGCAAACACGCGAGGAGTCCATTTCAGAGGTTGGCCAAATACCGAGCACGGCAACCACTGGAATTAATTCATACTGCTGTGTGTGGACCTATTTCTCCCGGGTCTTTCAGTGAAAAGAGGTATTTTGTTACATTCATAGATGATTTCAGTCGTAAAACTTGGGTGTATTTGCTGGAAGAAAAATCCAAGGTGTTTGAAGTGTTCAAGAATTTCAAAATGATGATTGAAAACGCGACTGGAAGGAGGATCAAGTCGATACGTTCTGACCGACGTGGAGAGTACACATCAAATGCATTTAGAAGATATTGCGAGGAGTACGGTATCAGAAGGTTCCTGACTGCACCATACTCACCACAACAAAATGGAGTAGCTGAGAGGAAGAATCGAACCATTCTTGACATGGTGAGATCAATGTTGAAAACGAAGAGAATGCCTAAGGAGTTTTAGGGGGAGGCTGTTTTGTGTGTTGTATATGTACAGAATCCCTGTTCGCATTCCATATTGAATGGAAGGACCCCACAGGAATTATGGACGGGTCAAAAGCCGTCAGTGGGTCATTTAAGAGTCTTCGGGAGTGTGGCATATGCACACGTTCCTGATCAGCAAAGAACCAAGTTAGAAGACAAGAGCAGGAAGTACATTTTCATTGGATATGACGAGAAGACAAAGGGATACAAAATGTTAGATCCCGGCACCAAGACAGTAATGATAAGCCGAGATGTGAAAGTAAATGAAGATGATGAATGGAATTGGAGTGTGTCATCCGAGATCAAATCAGATCCCGGAAAGATGGTTATTCAAGACGAGAAGGAAGGCGGATCATCGAGTTGGATCCCGGCAAGAAGCGAGACAGCTAATGAAGACGAGATGAGACAACCCCGGATGAGGAGTTTGCAGGATTTGTATGAGTCAACTAACGAAGCCCATCTTGTTTGTTTGTTGACAGATTCTGAGAAAATAAGGTTTGAAGAAGCAATCTGAGATGAGAAATGGCAAAGCGCCATGGATGAAGAAATCAAGGCGATTGAGCGGAATGATACTTGGGAGTTGGCCGAGTTGCCAAAAGGAAGTCAACCCATTGGAGTCAAATGGGTTTATAAGAAGAAAATGAATGCTGATGGAGAGATAGAACGATATAAAGCTCGGCTGGTAGCAAAGGGGTATGCGCAAAAGGCAGGAATAGACTATGATGAGGTGTTCGCACCTGTTGCTAGAATGGAGACAATCAGATTGTTGATCTCGCAAGCAGCTCAGTTTGGGTGCCCGATTTACCAAATGGATGTCAAGTCGGCATTTCTGAATGGTGTACTTGAAGAAGAGGTGTATCTCGAACAACCACCGGGATACTTGAAGGGAGGAGAAGAAAAGAAAGTGTTAAGATTGAAGAAAGCTTTGTACGGACTGAAACAGGCACCAAGAGCCTAGAATACCCGCATTAATGCATATTTCAACGAGGATGGTTTTGAACAGTGTCCCTATGAGCATGCCCTATATGTTAAGAAAAAAGGTGATGATTTATTGCTTGTAGCTTTATATGTTGACGATCTGATTTTTATGGGGAATAGTGAAAAGATGGCACGAGAGTTCAAGAAGAAGATGTCAAGAGAATTTGAGATGACTGATCTTGGCTTGATGAGATATTTTCTCGGTTTAGAAGTCAGACAGGACGAAGCTGGAATTTTTGTCTCTCAGGAGACTTATGCGAAGGGAATACTGAAAAGATTTAAGATGGCAAATTGTAACCCGGTTTCAACACCAATGGAACCCGGTTCAAAACTTTCAAAGTATGATGAAGGAGAACGTGTTGATCCGAGAAACTATAGAAGCTTGGTGGGATGCTTAAGATACTTAACATGCACGAGGCCAGATTTGTGTTTAAGTGTTGGAATTATAAGCAGGTTTATGGAAGAGCCGAGTTACTCTCACTGGAAAGCGGCTAAAAGGATTCTAAGGTACATTCAAGGAACGGTCTCACAAGGACTTTTCTATTCGAAGTCGGAAAATTACAAGTTAAAGGGCTACTCGGACAGTGATTGGTGTGGAGTCGTGGACGATAGGAAAAGCACGGCTGGCTATGTATTCTTCATGGGAAACACGGCTTTTGCCTGAATGTCAAAGAAGGAACCAATTGTGACTCTATCAACATGTGAAGCCGAGTACGTTGCGGCATCCTGGTGTGTCTGCCATGCAGTGTGGTTGAGAAATTTGTTGGAAAAGCTGGAGCAAGTTCAGGTTGGTGCAACCGAGATCCGGGTAGATAACAAGTCGACAATTGAGTTAGCGAAGAACCGGGTTAATCACGAGAGAAGCAAGCATATTGATGTCAGATTCCACTTCATTCGAGATCAAGTAAAAGAAAAGAAGGTGGAGTTGAGTTATGTGACGAGTCAAGAACAAGTCGGAGATATATTCACAAAGCCATTACCGACACTGCTGCTAGAGAATTGCAAGAAGATGATGGGAATGAAAGATGGAAGAAGTATTTAAAGTTTATGGGGGGATTTTGTTGGAATAAACTTTTAAATAAAGATTGTTTACATAGTTTAAATTTTAAAAGTAGTATTATGTGGAAAGATATGTGAAAAGATAATTGGTAGAAAAGATATGGGAAAAGATAAGATATGGAGAGAGATATTATAGAAAGATATTAGGAGAGATATTGTTTAGATTTAAATTTGAATTGTTTAGGTTTAGGTTTAATTTTATTGCTTATAAATAGCATCTTATGTAAAGGGGTCTGAGTGGCTTTGGCAGACTATTATCAATAGAATTTTTCCCCCCAGAAAATTTGTATGTGTGTTTGTGTTATTGTGTGAGTGCACCAGTGTGTGAGAGAGGCCTGTGATATCATAATTCGTGTGATATCAAATTATCAAAATTTATCAATGGTCCCATTCTACACCCCTCTTCATTCCAAAAGGCTACTATGGTTTTGCGCTTTCCCACATTTAAAGCCAGATGCTAATCAAGAGACTATTTTCTTATGTTGCCATGATTAATTGTAATCTAAAATGTAGAAAGACGAAAATATTATTCCTGTTTATCCTTAAGAAAGATGCACACATGGCAACAAAAAAACATAGCTCAAAACAAGTGGCCATGGAATTGGTTTCATCAATTGCTTTTTAATGCTGCATGCATGATAGTTAGGTTGAAAGGCTTTCATTTTATTTTTTCTATTTTATAAAGTTGTATGGACTTTATATTATCTATTAGGATTAGTTTAACGGTGAACGATTTGAGTGATTTGTATAAAATCATAAGTTGGAATCTCATTAATAATAACTGCACTTTCTCATCAAAACCTATTATGATAAGTTTAGCTAGGTGTTTGTATAATTGTATCTGACTTGAGTGCATCCTATTCCTTAAGTCTAAATTGTTTCACATCAATAAATTGTGCTGGCTTATCCAAAAAAAAGAGAACGATTTTATTTACAAAATGAACGTAAACTTTTTTATAATAATTTATTTTATTAAAAATTACCATGTTAACACTTAATATTATTCTTTCATATAATATCTTTTTTGGGTCCGTATATAATATCATAAGAAAAAGAATCAGGTATTTGAAACATAATTGGGCCATAGAATGTGGCTATTTTAGCTTGGGCTTCATCTTCTTAACCAGCGTGGGCTTCACCTAGGCTTTCTAGTTGTACGAATGTAAAAAATTATGATTAGTTTTCTAATAGTGTATAATTTTGAAGTAATGATTGCTAAACTTTATATATAGACATTAGCTCTTTGTTTGGTAAACAACAATTTGCAAGAAAGAAAGATACATAAAATGTATTTTTTTTTTTAAATGTCTTCTCTTGTACAATGGTTTGGAAAAGTATCAGAGAAAGCAAAAATAAAATAAATAAAAAAACATTATAGGACCCGCATGCCTTAATTTCTCTCCATATACCGAGGCCAAGAAAGAGCGGGAAAACAAAATTATCTATCAGAAAATAATCGTATTTATTAAATCTTAAGGACATAATTATCTATATATTTAAGAAAAAAATCATTTTGTTACTATTCATGTTAAATTTTTTTCTCACACTAAATAATTATAAATTTATTATTTTAATTTTTCGTATCACTTTCTTTCTATTCGAATTATTCTTTATATTTAGTTATTTGTTCTCTTTCTATATATTTTTTTCTCAAGTTGTAAAAATGTAAGAGATTTGATGGCAGACATCGAGTGAAAGCAATGATTGTAACATTAGTGCGCATTATAACAAGTTTACGTCACTGGAAGCCTAATAAAAAGATGGATTCGACATGGTACGTACTGAGAATGACAAAAAAAATAAAAAAACTAATAAGATGGAGTCGTTGAACATAGTCTGGTTTACACCTAGATTATTGGCTCCTATATATAATGTTTGGTTAAACTTATATATTCAACTAGTTGTATATTCCAAAAATAAACATACGAAAAAATTCATCCAAATATGTATTTTTCGTATAAGAGATTATATATCATCGAAATAAAATGTTTTATCATGATTTTGCATGGAATAATCCCCTCCAACTCCCAACGTAGCTTAATTTGACACGACACGTTTGCTAAATTGGTCATAATTTGCATAATATTGTGGTTCATCAAAGTCCCATAAACTAAACCATGAGCCATCATCCGCTAGTACTGTATCTGGCATTCTAGCCACGTGGATGAGAATCCCTCATGCATTGAAGAAACAGTATATTGATGCTTCATTGTTGGACACATGAAAGTCACTTCTTGTTGCTTATTATTTTGAGACTTAAAGGATTTTGTTTCATTTTTTGTCTCTTCCTGAGACTTGATGCTTTTGATATCATACTCTTGAGGTTGTTGTTCCTGTTGTTGCTTTTGTTTCAACTGCTTTAGCAGCGTTTTTACCTTTGGTGTTTTCAGCTTCTTGTGTTTGAATTTCTCATTCTTCCCGAAGTGGGTTCTCCAGTAGTTCTTAATCTCGTTATCAGTCCTTTCTGGCAAGTACTTTGCTATTATAGACCACCTGCACGTATTTGTAATTCCATGCTAGTTAAAATAAAAAGTTTGAGGAAAGAAAAAAGGAAGAAAGTGAGCCAGAATAAGGTGTCAATTAATTACTTGTTACCAAAAATTGCATGTAGTTCAATAATGATTCCTACTTCTATAGGTGTTAATCGACCTTTCTTGAGACCGGGTCTCAAATAATTTACCCATCTTAACCTGCAACTTTTGGCATTTCTTTTTAATCCTGAAATTCAATTAAAGGTTAATTAGTAGGTTTCCGGAAAATATGTAATGAACAGAAAAAATATAGATATATATATATATATATATATATATATCTTTTTTGTCAATCAAAAGTGTGTGTCACATAAGTCACACAAAAATAATTAAGAAAACTTTCGTTCGTTTAGGGCAGAATAATATAAATAATATATATTTAATTTTTATTTAGACAAAGGGGGTTAATTGGGCAATATTTAGGGATATGGGGTTGCCTAACACGCCCAGGCTAGGCGTGTTTAAACACGCCCAAGCTAGGCGTGTTTAAACATGCCCTAGCCAGGCGTGTTAGGGTCCCATAGCCCTATATATTCGCCCGCTTGCCCCTCATTTAAGGATTCCGCCTTCTCTCTAGAAATAGCTCTGCCTTCTCTCTAGAAAGTGGGTGTTGATTTCTCTGAAGCGAAGCCCTGCCGAATTCGAACCGCGACCGATAAGTAAGTCGATTTAACTGCTTGTGCATAATATTTAGTTTGTTATATTTTTAAATAAGAAAATTATTAGGATCATATGAACTTGTTAGCGACCTAGATATTATGTTAGTGATT
>CM023948.1:11630009-11680659 GCA_013407115.1 Glycine latifolia | reverse complement strand
CCCCCTTTGTCTAAATAAAAATTAAATGTATATTATTTATATTATTCTGCCTTCGTTTAGAGTTACATTTCATTTACATTCGTATAAATGAACTAAAATGTAAAGGATAAACGATTTTTTTACCATCTTTTTACCATTCACTTCATCTCTTATCATTACTTTACAGCAATTTAATTAATACCCACATTCCACATATATACACTAGCTAGTGCAAGTGAAATATAAAATCCTTTTAAAAGTGAGAGGCTTGTTATATATTGTTAAGTCCTAATATAATACATAAGACATGAGAAAGGAAAAGAAGACGAAAAAAGAAGTATAAAATGAATGTTAAAAAATGATTGAAAAAATCATCATTCAATCATGAATTCATTAATTTCCCAATATTGGCAAAAAAAATTCAAGAACAAATACCTTTACATGGGTAAGAGATTAAAAAGAAAGGATTACAAAATCAAAACTCACTAGTAGAGACTATAGTGTTAACATGAACCGCAACATAATGTGACCTCCGGTGTTCCATTGAATTATAACTGTTGATATGAAATTAAAAAAAAAATGATTCAGATTGTTAAAATGATCAAAGACTTTTTATAATAATTAATTAGGTTTTAGTTCCTTTATTTTTCCCGTACATCCCCTCGCATTTGTTTCCATTTTCCCTCTTCCTCATGTTTTTCACATTCCCAAATTTCACTTCTATCATGCACACCCTAACTAATAATATAAGAGGGGTGTAATTCGTAAAAAAAATCATAATATATGGGAATCAAAGTATTAAGTTATATATACCTGTACATTTGGCCACCGAGCTCCACCCACCTTCCCATGCAAGCTAACATATTCGCTTAGCAATTGTCCTCTTTACCAGTCCTGTTATAATTCATGGTAAGTAGATAGTGGAAGAGAGAAAATGGAAAAATGGAAAAAAAATGATTATTATTAGGATAAAACTCAAATGAGTAAATCAGTTATAAAATCTGCATTTCTTGACTTATGTAGCTACTAATCCTATAACTGTAATACCACCCGCAAGCTTGGAAAACACTTGAAGATAATACAACTACATCAAAGGAAAAGGAAATAAAGTCTAAAACTGGAATATAGCTAAACATGCCAGAAATACATCGGCCAAATCAGAAATATAGATGACTAATTACTCAAAAAAAAAACTATCTATATAAGAATCTAGAAACATATCAAAATGTAGGTGTAACGATGGTGCATAGCTCCTAGAAGTCTTCGACCAACATCGTCCTCCTTTATCTTCTTCCAACGTTTCCACAACACTCGCTCCAGCAAATCAAGAGTCCAAAGCAATCATCAAAGGCCAAAATAAGCAAATCAAAGCTTAACCACCAAGCAAAGGCAACAAGGCCACTTGGAAGAAGCTCAAATCATCAAAGGTTAACCATTAAGAGTAGAAGCTAAACAATGCTAAACCACTTAAGACAACAACAATCAAGCCTTAACCATCCAT
The DNA here is from genome assembly GCA_013407115.1 of Glycine latifolia. Classification (NCBI taxonomy): domain Eukaryota; kingdom Viridiplantae; phylum Streptophyta; class Magnoliopsida; order Fabales; family Fabaceae; genus Glycine; species Glycine latifolia. The sequence goes on along the minus strand of CM023948.1, from coordinate 11,679,179 downwards.
GGCAAAAGCTAAAACAGTATCACTACAAAAAAAATTGGTATTTTCCAATGGAATATTTCCCACGGAAAATATTCCATAAAAAACGTTTGATTTAGCGAAGAATTTTTTGACGAAAAATATTTCATCGGATTGATTTTGCGATGGATTTTCCGACGGAATATATTTCGAAGGAAATTTTTGAATTAGCAACAGATTTTATCAACAGATTTTATCAACAGATTTTATTCAGTCGAAAATGTTTGAATTTTATGTCAAACTCTTTATTTTGCATTTATAAAAGATTTATTTTACATTTATTTGATCAGGCATGCTTTCCACTTTTATTGATATTTTTAATATTTTCTATAAAATAATAAAATTTATTCCAAAATATAAAATGATTTTCTAAATAAAATATTTTAAAATAATTCCAACTTTTTTTTTATAAAATCACTTTAAATGAATTCCTTCACACTAGGAAAGAATCCAAAAATAGGCAAGTGAACGACTGAAAAGTAAATAAAGGTTTTTTCTCATCATGTGTCAAGAAGTCAACATCAACATTAACATCACTTTTAACCTAAGTTAATTGGGATCGGTGGTAGATGAACCCAATGATAAATAATAAAAAAGACAAAAGAGAGAAAAAATAAGCTAAAATAAAGGAAGGGTGAAAGGGAGAAGGGAGAAAAGAAGAGGAAAAGAACTAAAACAAAGGAGCAACTGAAACATAGAACTCCTAATGAGTTTACCCATCCACCAAGCTTATAGCTTTTCTCCACTCCGTCTTAAGACATATCGTCTGCCAATCTATATCTCACTCCATTAAGTCTTGTTTCACTACCTTTTCCCAGGTGAGTTTTGGTCTCCCTCTACCTCTCTTTATGTCGAACTCGTGGTAACAAACTCTTGTTCTTACGGGAGCATCCAGTGGCCGTCTCATAATGTGTCCAAGTCATCTCAATCTATGCTCCCTCATCTTTTCACCTACCGGTACCACTGATACCTTTTGTCGAATATCCTCATTTCTTATCTTATCCATCTTCGTATATCCACAAATCCACCTTAACATTCTCATTTTTGCTACCCCTATTTTATGATCATGTTGCCTCTGTGCTGGCTAGCATTCCGCTCCATATAGATTGCCGGTCTTACAGCTGTTCTATAGAATTTTCCTTTTAGCTTAAGGGAAATTTTGCGGTTGCACAAAAATCCTGATGCACTCCGCCATTTCATCTACCCTGCTCTAATTCTATGATTTACATTCTCATCAATCTCACCATCTTTTTGCAACATTGATCCCAAGTATCTTAAAAACATCTTTCTTGGGTACCTCTTGACCAAGTAGATGCACTGTGTTTTGATCACCATCTCTTACTCGCAAAAACTCACACTTCATACACTCCGTCTTGCTCTTACTTATCGTGAATCCTTAAAACTCTAAAGTATTTCTCCACAATTCTAATTTCCTATTAACACCATCTTTGGTCTAATCAATAAGCACGATATCATCTACAAAAAGCATACACCACAACACTTCCTCTTGAATATCTTTCGTTAGTTCATCCATCACTAAGGCAAAGAGATAATAATTAAGAGCTGAACTTTGGTGGACACCTTGTAATGACTCGCCTCGTTGTTACTGTATCATACTCTTAATTATGCTTTTAATGGTAATTTATGTCTAAAAATCCCTTTAAGTTTGTTTATAAAAATAGTAGTAAATTTTTCGTAAGTGTAATCAATATCACAAATCAAAACTCGAATATACAAAGAGGCAATACATCATAATACTTGTATATTAATAATCATAAGTTGATGGTAATTATAAATAATCAGGTCTGAATTGTACAAAATTCTCAAAAGAAATAAGGATTTAAATGACAGGGTGTAACTAGCAAAACGTCGGGGTGTAGTCATTAGAATAAGGGGTGTAACTAGCAAAACAACAACCCTTGCCCAGAATCTAGTCCATCTACATCCCGGCTACTCGGCGGCTCCAACCAACATAGGTCATCTTCCTGGTCTCCTACTGCTGTCCATCTGCTCACACGAACATGTTTAGCAATCATCACAGGTACCAATCCACAAGGTACAACAGAGCAAATGTGAGTCCATCATGTAAAATAATAATTAAATAAATATCATCAGTTATATAAAAAAAAAAACTTGGTCCTTGCAAAATCACAACATTGTCCAAATATTTTATTACGCATTCAATCATGAACAAACCGTCCAAACACATTTCACAATTCATCTTAAAATGACTAGTCATGATGCATGTTCCTAACTTATTTCTTTGTTAATGCAATGTGGTACCAACCTCATGGAAATAGTCTCTCTCAGGAAAATGATGCAGAAGCTCTTCAAGGTCACTCTGTCGTGCACAAGTCGCTCCCCCCTCATGGTAATCAGCCTTGAGTCACAAGGGAGTTCCAAACAGAGATGCCCCTCTAGTACCTCTGTACCCTACTGCTACCATCCTATTTCCATTATGCATGAAGTATGTACACGGGCTCTATCAATGTATGACCCAGGCCCGTGCTCAACTCGACCCGAGTAAGATAACGTCATACACCCCCCATATACATATATACTGACCCATTCTTGGGTACACTGATGCACTGACCGTGGTCCTTGCAAGGTTAACCACTCGGTCCGGCATCTTATGTCAATACATAAAATATCACCACGGTTCCATCAATGTATGACCCAACCCCAGGATCAACTCGTCCTGGCTAGGATAATGTTATACACCCCCGTGGGTATTTATGTATATCCAAACGCATTTAGATTACCATGAGCATTATCAATGTATGGCCCTGTCCGGGATTAACTCATCCTGGTTAGGTTAATGCCATACACCCCCCATGATATTAATGCATTTAATGACTCAAGCCAATACAATGTCCAATCTCAACGTCATTCAAAAACACTACAAACAAGTGAATAAATGTGCAGTATTAGGTGTTCGGATTGACACTTAGTCATAACAACTGATGTAATAATCCTGAACAAGGTCGGACAAGGGCACAAGGTTATCCAGGTAAGGAAGCCCGGTAATTCTTTAAAGAAAAGTACGAGCTCTGTCGGGTAGGAACCCTGTAGCTTTTTAAAGAAAAGGCATGGGCTCTACCGAGTAAGTAACGTGGTGGCTCTATTCCCAAGAAGATACGAGCTCTAATAGCTCTAAGGGAATAACTCCGGGTAAGAAACCCGGTATACAAAGACTACGTTACGTCCTGCATGCACACATGCATGCTACTTAAACTGTACAACTTGGCATTCTCATCCTGATAGTCGACATCACATCACAAGGGATATATAACTCGGCCTACCCCTCCCGGTAGCCGACATCACATCACAAGGGATATATAATTCGGCTTACCCATCCCGGTAGCTGACATCACAAATAAAGGTTTTGACATATGCAACTCGATCAACCCTTCCCGGTAGCCGACGTCACAAACAAAAGTTTGACACATGCAACTCAGCCAACCTTTCCCGGCAGCCGATGTCACAACACAACAGTGCTTTAATATACACACACACACACACACACACACATATAACATACTTTACTCGACTTACCCAACCCGATAGTCATCTTCCTCACCATTTACAGACACCATCAATATATCTTAGACAACATATTAAACAACAGATACACATTTTAACCCATCCATGATATCAAAAATCATTATTAACACCATAAACTCCTCTTACCTAAACAGGGATTCTTTTCTCTTGATCTAACGTGTGTTTTGTTCAAACACAAGTGTTCACGGCAACCAGGAATGAAGGATTAAGCTCCATTCATGAATTCCTCTTAACGTAGGGGTGTTCCGCTGCAACTTATGGTGGTTCTTGAGAGTTAAAGGTGGTATGGTGGAAGAAGAGAGATTTCTGGGTGCAAATAGTTTAAAGAGAGAAAAGAAGAGAAACACGCACAAAAGTGAGAGTGAATCGTGCTTCCGCTTCATGTATTGCTATTTATGGACGAAGCACTGAGGCAAGTTGTCAACAATTTGAATCTGGCAGCTATTTATTATTCTTCATCCTCTTTAAAGCATCCTTAACTTCATGTATATTAATTCTGCACACAAATCTTCTATTCAGATCATCAAAAATGTCCTCCAAATCCACCTCACTCTTGTCTCCATTTTCATTATAAAGATTGTTAAAGTAGTTTAGCCATCTTTCACTTACATCTTCATCCCTTACCAAAATTTTTTTATTTTTATCCTTGATACATCTAACTTGGGTGAGGTCTTTACTCTTCTTATCCCTCATTTTTGCAAGTTTGTAAATACATTTCTCTCATCCTTGCTCCCAAGATTTTTATATAAATCGTCAAAATCTTGCCTCTGGCTTCCTGCACTGCTTTCTTTGCATCTTTCCTCGCTACTCTAAACTTTTGCAAATTCTCATCATTGGGGCATTTATGCAAAGATCTAAAGCATTTCTTCTTCTGTTTAATAGCCTTTTGCACCTCTCCATTTCACCACCATGTTTCATTTGTAAGAACTTTGTTTCCTTTGCTTTCACCGAGCACCCTCCTTCCCACATTTTGAACACACATAGCCAACTTATTCCATATTTCATTAGCTTCTCCAGTAAACTCCCACGGCCCTTCATGCAACATATTTTCCTTAAACTCTATTTGTTTATCCTCCTTTAGCTTCCACCATCTTATCCTTGGGTTTTGAGCCATCTTCCTCAAATTAAGAACTTTGTTGAACCTAACGTCTAGAACAACCAACTTATGTTGCATCGTCACACATTCTCCAGGGTAGACCCTACAGTCAATACACCAATTTCTAGCTTCCCGTCTAGCCATAAAGAAATCAATTTGACTACGACTTTGGCCACTGATACGTGATAAGATGAGACGCCCTTTACTGGAAAAAAGTGTTCACTAGCATCAAATCATAGGCTAGTGCAATGTTCAAGACATCTTCTCTAGTCTCATTTCTCGTTCCATAGCCAAAACCCCCATGAATTCTATCGAAACCTCTATTGTTTTTACCAACATGCCCATTTAGATCTCCTCCTAGGAAAATCTTCTCCTCTCTTGGGATCCCTCTCTGAACCTCCTCCAAGTTTTTCCAAAATTGGTTCTTTTTATCTGATAATAATCCAACTTGGGGTGCATATACATTAAGGATATTTAAAATAAGATCCCCCATTACAAGCTTAATCATCATAATCTTGTCGCCTTTCCTTTTGACATAAACAACTTTATCTCTGAAACATCTATCAATCATAATTCCAACCCCATTGCGACTCTTGGTTGTACCTGTATACCACAACTTGAAACCGGTGCCCTCCACTTCCTTGGCCTTATCTCCAACCAACTTAGTTTCTTGCAAGCAAACAATATTCACTTTCCTTCTGGCAAAAACATCTGCTAACTCCATCAGTTTACTCGTTAACGTTCGTATGTTCCAGCTTCCCAATTTCATCCTAAACCCCTAGGCAGTGTTTGCCCGCCACGCTCGTCCAACTGCGTGTTGGGACCTTTGCCTTTTTGTCACCAAATCCAGGTGAAGCCCTGGCGCCTTGCCTTTCAACATGGACCCTAGCTTTCTTATCACTACATCTCGATATCGATGTAGCGCCTTGCCTTGTGGCAAGGACCCTAACTTATTTTTCGATACACCTGGGGCCCAATGTAACGCGTCGCTATGAAGGGTACGCCCTAACGAAATATCATAGATGTTCATCACATAAAAATAGCTGGTTTTTTACGGCTGATTCGCAACTCCTGATGCCAACCCTCCTCTTTTATCCTGGCTTGATACAGACCATGCGTGGAAACACACATAGGCGGATTTACCATGTGCCAAGAAGTAAAAAATAATAGAAAAAAGTATCTAATATATAAAAAATATTTATTTTGTATAGTAATTTTAATATTTAATTTCATATATATAATAATTTCACATCATGTATTATTGAAAACATAGTAAACAGTTTATTAAATAAATAATATATATTTTCTCTAAAAAAAAGTATTATTAAGTAGTTTAACCAATACTTAAAAATTAAATTAAATTAAAATATCTCTATTATCAAACAATTGAGTATGTTGCTCGATTAGACATGTTTTCCACTTTTATTGATATTTTTAATATTTTCTATAAAATAATAAAATTTATTTTAAAATATGAAATGATTTTCTAAATTAAATATTTTTAACGAATTCCAATTTTTTATAAAATCACCATGGACATAAGTAAACAAAGGAACAATGCTTAACCACCACACATGGCAGAAGCTACAATCATTAAAACAAGCCTAAAAGGCTGAAAACAATAAGCCGAAAAAGGCTAAATATCAATGAAACATTAAGTTGCATAGTAGAAAATTCAATGACATCAATAACAACAACAACAAAATTGAATCAGTCTTCAAAGAGAAGTTTATACAAACAGTCATGTGAATAAAACCTTATCTTACCAAGCAGAAGAACAACATGGAGATTGAAGCTTGGTAACAGTGACTAAAAATCGCCACTCACAATGAAGGGGGGCAGTGGCGCACGACGAAAAATGGCAGTGACGGGCGATGGCCTGAAATTGCCTCATGGCGGCAGAGACTAAAATCAGAGGGGTTTTGTTGTGGACATGGAGAAGAGGTGATTGATGGTGGTGGTTTGTTGGTTCATGATTGAAGTTGGTCGAAAAAGGAAGGGAAAAAATGTTAGGGTTTATGAAAGCACAAAAATAGGTGAATATGAAAATGTGAGGAACAAGATTGAACGGAAGAGACAAAGAAACAAGAATAATAAGGAAAACAAAATTCATATTTGAAATGCAATGCAGTTTGAAACCACAAATCTTGCAATCGTAACCACTCTTACAATGCAATTCGATAAAGAGAACCAAAGGAAGGTTGAGCTTGAAGTGGATGAGATGAAGAAATCATAGATTTGAGATTGAAACTTCACTTTGACAAAGAGGGAAAAAAGTAATTGGAGGGAGATGTGTAAATTGTCTTGGAAATAGAAAGGAAAAGAGAAAGATAAATGAAAAAGAGAAGATTAAAGAAAAGGAAACAATGGTGAAGCGCAACGAAAATAAAAAAGAATGGATTCATAACTCTGATATCATGTTATAATTCATGTAAACAAATAATGGAAAAATAAAAATGGAGAAAAAGAAAAATAATTATTATTAAAATAAAATTCAAATGAGCAAATCAATTACAAAATTTACATCTCTTGACTTATATAGCCACTAATCCTATATTTGTAATAAGTTGAAGGGCCTTTCCTCAACTCTTTTTCTTGGTTGCTAGGGAACCCATCATAGCTTCCATGATTTCACTTTAATTAACTTCTTCCATTCGATCCTTCTTATATTTATGATTTCCACAAGCTCGATATTTGTGCCATGTTGTAGTGGCCTAGTGGGCCACCTTAATAATTATCAAATAGGTGTACTTATTATCATTGAGATCTTTTGAATCTAATTTTCCCTGTACTGTTCTTTATTGTGATGTCAGCTATATAAACTCCACGTTTGTTTGAATCCTGGGTGTTAAACGTGGTGCTTCGCAACCACACTACATTACCTTCCCAGTGAGAATGGACCAAGTGGATCAAGGAAATCTCAAGTAGCCGGACGGAATATAATAATTAAGTACAACTATTGTAGGGAAAACTTGAATGGTTTCATCATATATTATGCAGGAAATAATCTTCAGTGCGTTGTTCCATTGGAAATGGCTTTTGTGATCCACTGCTAATCCAACCGGTGTATGATCCTTAATTCAGGATTTAGATTACATGTAGAGATCTATTATATTATTATAATATATTTGCAAGACATGTTTTTATTTTGTTTTGTTTATTTTTTACCAAGCTTAGTTGTGTGATTCAAAATTGTTCAATGAAACTAACCATTTAATTTTTGGCATAATATTCCAATTAAGCTATAATGGGGAACGTGACTTAAATGGCGAGTCACTTAGCCAACATGTGGCCTCCCTAACTGCTTTTAGTAGCATGTTTGATGTGTTAGAACATTTTTTTAATTGCTTAATATGATGATGCAAGGCGTTTTGCCTATAAATAGGTACCGATAGCAACTGAAATAATTTGAAAAATGTAAATGTGTTGGCGAAAAGATACAAGGAAGCTTCAAGATGTTCTATAGAGTTCCTTAGCCTTGTGGTATGGGATGCTTGATTTTTGATAGTGGTGAAAGATAATGGAAAACTTTAAAAATTTGTTTGGATAAAGAATTTTAATTGAAAAAAGTAATTTATTAGAAAATTTAAAATTTTTTAATTTAAAATTAATTGTTTGGATTTTTTTTAATGAAAAATTTAAATTTTTTGAAATTTTAAACAACTAAAAAATGTGAAATTTTAATTTTCTTCTAAAACATGATAAATTTAAATTATATTCTTTTATAGACACTCGCACGCGCTCCGGCACGCCACACTCCCACGTCACCCTTAGCTTCCCTAAACACCCACCATTGAGGTCGATGAGGCAACCGATGGCGCTGCACACGTCCCAGGTGCCGTCCTTGGCGACAATCAGCATCGGAAGATTCTAACTGTCAATCAAATTCACGTTGTAGAAGTTCAACCCGTCGACACTGTTGAGAGTGAATTCCACTAATGTCGCTGGAGGTTTGGCGTCACCAAAGCACTATACTTTGCCATAGTCGCAGTCAGCGGTGACACAACATAATTTTCTGTTAGAGTCTTGGCCGCAGAGGGTCCGTGCCCATATCCGACCCGATCAAAACTTTAGGATTTTAACGATCTTTGATTTGCCGCTTTTGAGGGTGAATCTGGTGGTGGGAAGTGGCAGTGAGGTGGAGCCGGAGAGTAATCTTGGCCATATCGTGTGGCGACACTTATTTACAATCTTAATTGATGCTAAAAATTCGATTTCTTTACCAAAACATAAAATTTTGAAAATGATGAAATTTAATTTCTTTATCCAAACACATAATCTTAAAAATGAAAGAATTTCAATTGAAGCATTTGAAATTTTCAAATTTTAAAATTCTTTAGAATTTTAAATTGTGTCGTCCAAACATACTCTAAAGATCTTCTTCCCTAAAGAATTTTACCATTCTAAGTAGACCATATCAGTGGCGGTTACGTGCACGTGTTATGCAAAACAAGATTATGATCTTCTTCCGCAGATCTAATTTGGACTGATCGATGATGCAAAATCAAGGACAATTGACATCAAAGTTTTCTCCATATAAATTTTTGGCGGAGTTTATTGAGTGATTTTTTTATTCTAGTTGGAAGAATATGCTGACCTTTTATACTGTATGTCCGTATCAAAGTTACTCCTATATGTTTGGATTAGGTTTATAGTGAGAAATAATTAATTATTGTTTTATGATAAAATTAAAAAATATATTTTAAATTTCATGTATTTATCATAGTTTTGTTAAGTTGAATTGATTCTTCTATGTTATCCAAATATACATTATACATCACCGAGTATATATGCCTTAGTTTCTAGAAGTATCGACTATACATATTATATGACTCTCACTCACCCCTTTCCTGAGATGATGAATCTTTTAGCCGATGTTTGAATTAGATGTAGATTAGAACAAGGTGAATTGGAGATTAAAATGAATTGGAATATAGTAGAGTGGAATAGATTCATAATATTCATGCTAGGGATTGTCTTGCAGGAAGCAACAACCATGCATGCCAGGTCTATTTTCCGGTGGTTGCACGTAGGATAAGGACACCAAGAAACTAAGATGGAACAGCTAGAGACAAGCAGCAAGTGATCCATGTTTGTTAATTCCTACATTCAAGTAAATAATTGTGCTTATGTAAATACAATTTTTGCTAATTTTTCCAAGAAAATATAAATATTCAGTTGGTTCCACGAAGGAGGAGCAAAGGAGATAACACCAAATGGATATCACTTGGAGGATGATTTTGGTTTAATTGATAAGAAGAATAGCTTCCACAACATTTCACACAACAACAGTTGACACAAGTAGAAGATATTTTCATTAAAAGAATTTAAATTATAAGCATTTATTTAAAAGCTTAACGAGACTATAGCACAGTGTAGAATAATTTAACCCTAAATTTAGAGGAAATAAAAAAAGCTATGTATGGAGAAGGCAAAGCACCCTACTCTTCTAAGCTTCTATAGTTCATTTAAGTCTTACCTCTCAAATTTTAATTTAAAAATAACCCAACATTAAGCTCTTAATAAATTAGTAAAGAAAAATGTTAGAAATACTCTTTTTAACACATTTATGTTATTGGTTAAAATTTATTGAAAATAATATAATTTTGAGTTTCATATTATATTTAATAACTTTTTCTCTTGATTTTATTATTTTTAATCATTGTTAACCAGTTGAAAAAAGAGTGTTTGAAATGAGTGAGTTTCTAATTGAAGAAGAAGAAAGAGGAAAATTATGGATTAAAGTATCTCTTGTTAACATTTTCACAAAATTATCAATTAAAATTAAAAAAAAAAAAGACACCTTACCTTCTCGTGTAGAAAGAAGAAAGAGTGGGACGCAAATGCAACACTCAGATTCAACAGTCAGCAGTATGACTCTCTCTTTTTACACTAGCAGACCTAAGCAATAAGCATCATGTGACATCAATAAAGCAATAAATCAGTGGAACAATGAATTTTTAATTTTTGGGTTTTAATGGAAATAGAATGGTCCTATTGCTTTCCAAATTGTGAGTGAGTTAATGAATATTATTGGTATCATCCCAATTAAGATGGGCTAACACGAGGCCCAATAACAGTTTCGTGGCCCAATGAATCAGTGGGACAAGTCATGGAACGACGTTGCACGGCCCAAGAGTAATGCTCTTTTTTAGCTTTTTATTTTTTCTCTTTCTAAATTAATGATTCTTTTAACTTTATAAGTTATTTTTTCCAAAAATATTTCTAAATATAGTTAAGAGGATAAAGGTAGTACTATTATTCTCTACAATTCATATTATCTAAATTTTTACTCTGCTTTTTTAAGTGGGAGTAGTTGAAAAAATACGAGAACTTGTAGAATAATTTATAATATGGTAACCGAAAATTTAAGGATATTCTAGTATAAATATATACTAATTGAGTATTTTTTGTCATAATCTTTGTGCATTATAACCTTAAAAAGACTATTTTTTTGGAATGAGAATAGTATTTTAGTATATACATTACATAAAATAAAATTTACTTTATACAACTAAATTTACTATTTATTAATATATAATTAATATTATAATTAAAATTTGTACCGAATAAATATTTTTAACATATAAAATGTAATTTATATTTATGATAAATAATTTATATTTTGATATATTATTATTTTAAATTATTAGACATTTCCTTTAAAACAAATATTAATTTGCAAGCTAAAACTAAAGATATTAAACATAAAAGATTAAAACAGATAAAAAGTTAAATTAAATCATTCATTTGATATTAAAAGCATAAGTATAAGATATATCAAATGCATTTCAGATTTCAGGAGATATTAAAATAATATATATAAAGTCATTTTTTTACTCTTCATATTTTAAATTTTATTTATTTTCTCTTACTAAATAATCTACAAATTTATTAATGTTTTCTTATTATTTTTCTGTTTTTATTTCAAATTAAATAAAATGCGAGAGGTTTTGATGGCAGACGAGGGAAGAAGGAATAATATTTAATATTATTAGTTCATTAATAACAAGTTTATGTCGACTACAAAAAAAAAAAAGTTTATGTCAATCACAGGAAAGCCTAATAAAAACATGCATATAAGCATATTCAACTATGTACACTGAATGAAAAACCCTAGTAAGATCGATGGAGACATGGAGTAGTCGATGAGCTGGCTCGGATGAACTTATATATTCAACTAGTTGAATGCATTTAGCCAAACATACAAAAGTTCATCCAAACATGTTTTTTCCGTAGAAGAGGTCATTATCGTATGTATCATCAAAACGAGAAGTTTTAACATCATTTTGCATGGAATAATCCCCTCCAACTCCAAAGGTAGCTTGATTTGGCATGGCACATTTGCTAAACTGGTCAACATAATCAGGAAAACCTTGAGGTTCATCAGAGTCCCATAAACTAAACCATGAGTCATCATCCGCTAGAGTACTGTCTTGCCACGTGGACGAGAACCCCTGATGCATGAAATTAGGAACGGTATATTGGTGCTCTGTTGTTGGATACATGAAGCCCATTTCTTGTTGCTTATTATTTTGTGTCTCAAAGGATTTTGTTTCGTTTACGGTCTCTTCATGAGCCATGATGCTTCTAAGATCATACGCTTGACGTTGTTGTTCCTGTTGTGGCTTTTGTTTCAATTGTTTAAGCACCCTTTTCACTTTTGGCCTTTGAAGCTTCTTCTTGTGTTTGGATCTCTCCCTCTTCCCGAAGTGAGTTCTCCAGTAATTCTTAATCTCGTTATCAGTTCTACCCGACAAGTACTTTGCTATTGTAGACCACCTGCATGTTTTTGTAATTCCCATAAAAATAATATTTTTGAAAAATTAATTAGAAAAAGAAGGCAAACAAGAATATGGTGTCTATTAATTACTTGTTACCCAAGGTTGCATGCAGTTCAATAATGATTTCTTCTTCCAGCGGTGTTAATTGACCTTTCTTGAGGCCGGGTCTCAAATAATTTACCCATCTTAACCTGCAGCTTTTCCCGCTCCTATTTAATCCTGAAATTCAATTACAGGAGAATTAATAAGGTAGGACACTGTCTTATAAAAAAGGTAGAAGCCAGAAGAGAAATATGTACAAAGGAAAAATATAGATCTTTCCTTCTTAATTATCAAAATTAAGTGTGTGTCATATAAGTCACACAAAAATAACTATGAAAAATTTCACTACTTTGGAGTTACATTTCCTTCACACTCATAAGAGAGCTAAATTGCCAATATATCTTTTACCATTCACTTTAGGGTAATAACATATAGAAGCCTATACATCACAAACACCCGTTTTACATCTCACACAACGTATATATCTCGTGAAATTGTCATCGCATATATGTATACACGATATTGGCGAAAAAAAACAAATATATTCATACAAAAGAGTGGAGTTCAACCTTTATGTATATATTCGTCTGCATTTTCACCTTCTCCTTGTTTTTCACATTCCAAAATTTTACTTCTATCGTTTAATAATGTAGGGGTACGTGGTGCAATATTCATAATATATGGGAATCAAAGTAAAAGTAATATATATACCTGTAAATTTCTCCACCGAACTCCACCTACCTTCCCCATGCAAGCTAACATATTCACTTAGCAACTTGTCCTCTTCACCAGTCCAAGAGCCTTTCCTCCATCCTTTCTGTGTTGCAAGCGAACCCATCATAGCTACCACGATTTCACTTTAACTTATTCGACACAATCCTACTTATATCTGTGGTTTCTATAACAAATATTAATATATCATGCTCCATTTATACCATGTTAGTGGGCCATATCTTAAATAGGTATTATCATTGAGAACTTTGAAATTAATTTCTCAGTTCTCTATTGTAATGTCAGCTATATACTCCATATATGTTTCTGTTGAATTGTGTAACTTAAATTTCAAATTATTGTTAGGATTTGTTAGGTTATTACATTTTGTTATTATTATATTTGAATAGGAATTAAGATTAGATCACTTTGTTATTATTACATATTATTAGCAGTTTGTTAAAGCTCTCTTTTATATATAAAAACCAGTTGAGGAAAGATAAAAAAAAAGAGAATGAGTGAATGAAATTATGAATGAATGAAAACAGTTATTTATTATATCTGATTTTTAACATGGTATTAGAGCTATGGTTTCCTCCATTAATGAGAGACGCGGTATCCTCCATGAAAAAAAAAATTATCTTCCACTGCCATAAGATTCTCTTAGCTTTCTTCTTCACATTTCCAAATATTCTAATTCTGAAATACTCAACCATCTATCTCCTTCTTAACCTTTACATTCTCTGATTCCTCTACAAATTATGATTATTATAATCATGAACTTCATCTTTGTCCCGCATAACCTTTGTGTCTTTGTTCCCGACTTGAATCAATTTTTTGCACTGATTGTGCATCTTGTTCTTGATTCAAGCTTTTGTTCGTGGTTTCTACATCTGTTGTCTCTGTTTGTGATCCTATTTCTGATTCGCAATTTTGTCCTTGCTCGTGCTTCTTGCCTTTTAGGCTTGTTTTGACGATTGTAGCTTCTGCCATGTGTGGTGGTTAAGCACTGTTCCTTTGTTTGCTTCTATCCATGGTGGTTAAGTACTGTTTTAGCTTGTGCCATAGATGGTTAAGCCTTGGTTACTTTTGTCTTGAGTGGTTAAGCATTGTTTAGCTTCTACTCTTGATGGTTCTTGATTTGCTGGAGCAATTCTCCATATACGTATTCCATTTGAAAGTCATTGATGTGAAGTCAGTTGCATTGTTCTGAATCTTTCACAGACCAGTCCTGAAATCTATTGATCTGAACATATGATTGTTCTGAATTTCTTCTCGTATCTCAGTTTTTTTTCTACCTCACATAACCTCACATAACCGAAGCACCTGCTATGGACTATCTTGAAGCACCTCCTGAACCTATTGCTGATCAAAGTCATTATTGGAAGAGTGTTTGAAGAAATAATTGACAAGTTGGATATGACCGATATCCATGCACCAACTTGAGGGGGAGTGTTGAATTGTGTAACTTAAATTTCAAATTATTGTTAGAATTTGTTAGGTTGTTACATTTTGTTATTATTATATTTGAATAGGAATTAAGATTAGATCAGTTTGTTATTATTACGTATTATTAGCGGTTTGTTGAAACTCTCTCTTATATATAAAAACCGATTGAGGAAAGATAAAAAAAAGAGAATGAGTGAATGAAATTATGGATGAATGAAAGCAGTTATTCATTTATATCTGATTTTTAACAGTTTCACAGCTTAGTTACCTTTCCAATGAGAATGGGGCTAGTGGATCAAGGAAATCTTAAGCTCCCGTACGGGATATAATACAGATATATTCCAGCGAAAGTAGAAATATGGTTCATCATATGCACGACATTATCTTTAATCAAGACAAAAAAATAAAATAAAATAAACTGGAGTGCGTTGTTGTTCCCTTGAAAGTGGCTTTTGATCCAATGCTAGTCCAACAGCTGTAAGATTAGTTATTAATTAATCCTTAATTCGGGATTTAGATTACATGTATATTGATTATTAGAATATATTTGTAAAGCATGGTATTTTGTTTTATGCTTTTTTTACCAACCCTGGTTGTGTGCTTTAAATTTGTTCAATGAAACTAACCATAATTTTCAGCATAGGATTCCAATTAAGGTATAATGGGGAACATGACTATGTGAAAGGTGAGTCACTTAGTCAACACGTGGCCTTCCTATTGTAATTAGTACCATATTTGGTGCATTAAAACATTGTTTAATTGCTTACTTCATATGATACTGAAAGTGGTTTTGCCCGTAAATAGGTATTGATAGCAACTGAAACAATTGAAAAATGTAAAGGTGTTCGCTAAAAGATGCAAGGAAACTTCAAGATCATCTAAAGTTTCGTAGGTTTGGTATGGGATGCTTGATTTGATAGTGCTGAAAGATAATGGAATGCTTTATGGATCTTCTTCGTTTAAGAATTTTGCCATTCAAAAGTAGACAATTAATATTAATGGCGTTTACGTGCACGTGTACATATGCCAGATTACGATCTTCTTCGCCAAATCTAATTTTGAGTGATGATGCAAAACCAACGACTACAAAGTTTTCTCCATACAAATGTTTGTCGGAGTTTATTTTGTGATTTTTTAATTGTGTAGCAAGAATATGCTGACCCTTTTTTTCTCTATGTTCATATTTCATCATAGCGTTGAGCATCGAAGGTTACAAATCGAATTAGGATAAAAAAATACACCAGAGTATAATAGCATAGGATAAATAATAACATAACACTGTCATATTTTATTAGGGTAACAAATAATAAATTATAATATAATAAAATAATTATCCTATCATATTTCCTTTTATCTTGATAATTAAACAAATTTTAAAATAACAATTATTTTAGAATTTTTTTAATAAAATATTTATTAAATAACGAGTTGTTTAACATGGAGTAATATGAACAGGTTGCTCACTCCGAGTCATCATATTATGCAATTGTTTTCCCACCCATTTTACCTTTTCTTGGAATCTTCATATTTTTCAATAATCAATGTAATTAAAAAACCATCGTTATTTATGAACGTCCATAAGTTGACCTGTTCATAATTACCGACTTCAACATGTTCTGTTCTATCTTGCTGGGCTCCATATGATGTAGTAAGCTTGTTCTGCATATGCCAACTAATGTGTAAACCGTAATCCTTATCTTTTTAATTTATTTAATTCAATACGTCCCCGATTTAATTAATTGTAATAAATCCTCTTCTTTAGTTTAATTAAATTATAGTGAAGGTAAATGCGGATAAAAGGATTTCAAAATTTTGAAAAGTTGAAATACATGACAATTTACTTATTTTGTTTTAAAATTTTCTATGCATAAATTAAACAATTCAAATTTATTTTATTTTTAAATTATTTGGTTTTCATCATATGTAAAATGTTGTTTTTGAACATTTATTAAAAAATATTATATATTTTTTGTCAAAAATAAACATTAGTCAATTACTTAATAATACAAAAAGAAAAAATTCTTAAACTCAAATGATTAATTATATCATTTTTTTTTCACAGATAACTACAAAATCAAATATTAAGTTTTTGGTATTCTAATTTCAACATATATAATTTATGAAATATTTTTTATTAACAAGAAAAAATATTTTATTATATTATTATTAATTGTATTGTAAACTTGTATTTTAATTATCATAAAAAAAAGCAGATAGAGCTGTGTGCAGTACTTAAATAGTGGTTGAATTATACTTCTTTAAAATAAAATAATACCAGTTTCTTGGTACTATAATATATATACTTCTTTACAAAAATAATACCACTTTCATGGTAAAAGAATACCAATAAAAAACTTGTATTCTATAAATAGTATCAATATGGCCTAAAGCAGTTAAAATTGACATAAAATATGATTTTTCTGTCTATAGTATATCTACTTCTATTTTTTTAGGTTTATAATATATCTACTTCATAATTCAAACTTGATAAGTAATTATCATTCAATGAATTGACTAAATTTTCTACAATTATCTAATTATCGATCGAAGTTGATGATAACGGTGAGGTGGCAATATAATAGTTATAGTAGTAGACTAGTATTTTTAGTAGACTTCAGAAGTCAAATGTGTGAATTGCGTAATTGCGTGCAAACTCCCCCAAGATGACTACCCATCTTATACATTTACTATTAAGTAGGAGACGCCTTAAATAATTTTCAAGGTCATACTCCACCAATCAGAATTCAGACTTAATTCGTTATAAATAATAAAAAGAAAAGGAATTCAGACTTAAATTTTTTTTAAAGGGAATGCAGAATTATTTTTAACTTTTCTTTTTCTCTATATAATCGACATATAAGAAATATATCTATGATATCAAACTTATCATTGCCTTGTACACAATATTTAAAAAACATTACACACATTCAAGAGAATATAGGAGTTAACAATATGGATCAAAAGCTTGTCGCAAACTGGTTCCATCTTCATTCCTCAGAGCCCTTATCCTACGTGCAACCACCGGAAAGTAGACCTGGCATGGTTGTAGCTTCCGGCAAGAAAAATTAATTTGAAAGCCTCCGAGGAGTTTGGGTTTTTCCATGTTCTGTCTCAAGAATTTTCTTTCCCTTTGTGTTGTAAGTAATTTCACTACCTATGTGTTTTCTACTTCCATCTCATAATTTCTCTTTTTTAAATTAATTACCACACATAGCAGGTAACTATATAGTAAAAAAATCCAGATAATAACAAAATTGCTTCATTTTCATGTACTAAAAATATGTAGACTAATATACATTTCTTAATTAGGTATCAGAATATGCATATGGTCCTTTGAATTTCAATTGCATAAATTGAGTCTTCTAATCATAATTGTACAAGTTTGGTTGCTCCATTAGTTTTCCGTAACGTATTTAACAAATTTCACAAAATTTTCAGTTATAATAATTGTTGAGGATGTAATAATTGACATGATGTCTAACACATTAACATGATTTAATTACACTTTTAGTTTCAAACTAATTACAATATTAGAGGGACCAAAATTGTAGTTAAATATATCAAAGTATGTGTCAAATACAAATACTAGTAATATATTAGTGGTTAATTATATCATTCTTTAATGTCATATGAGTAAAATCTATTATTTAATGAAGGATTTGATAAATATAATATATGATAAATAAAAGTGAAATTAAGTCAATATGTATGATTAAAAAAGAGCATCCAAAATGACAATATAACTCCCACATAATGGGGTTTAGGATGAGACTATTTTTGAGAATTAATTTGAATACACCTCAGTGCTAAAATGGTGAACACATTTGGTTAATATATATGAAAAACTGTGATGTAGGTTATCAACCATGGAGTTTCCAAGGAGTTAATGGATGATACACTGAATACCTTCAAGGAATTTCATGCCATGCCTGCTGAAGAAAAGATAAGGGAAAGCTCCCGAGACCCAAATGGAAGTTGCAGGCTCAATACAAGCCGCGAGATTAACAACAAAGATATCGTTCAGTTTGGGAGGGACACATTAATGCACTTCAAGTTTTCAAGGATGGGGAATGGATTGTTGTTGAACCAATTCCTTATGCTTTTGTGGTTAACATTGGCCTTATGTTGCAGGTGTATGTTTCTCCATCATGTTAGCTCAGAAATTACTAACTACTAGTATTTGACATTGATATAATTATAAGTAGTACACTAGTACATTTGTTGGCATAATATTTGTATTCTAAAACATCACATGACACACATAGATGATGATTAATTACTTGTACTTAATGGGATTGAAATTACTTGCTCTCGTCTCGTGTCTTATTTCTTTCTTTGTTTTCTCAATTAAAAATTGAGATGTGGTAATACTATCATATCTTTCCTAGTTAATTTGTTAATGATCGACCATGTGTTATTTTTTAATTAGGAAAACACGAGGTTAAATAGCTAGGCCAAGTGATTTGGTTCCTAATTCGATCTCATTCATTATTAGATAAGGTAATGCATGACGTACGAAATTCAATTGTGACTGATCAATGTGCATATCATTAGCAATGGAAGGTTCATATCGGTGCTGAACACCGTGTCGTCACAAATCAGGCATTGCGAGGACCACTGTTGCATACAAATGAACAGATTATAGAACCTGCAAAGCTTTTGTTAAGTTCTGGTGCTCGCCCCATCAACAGGTCCATTACGTTTGAAGAGTTCGTGAGAATTTCATGAGCAAGGGTCCTGACATTGAACCAGAATTGCTCTTATAACCTTCGTAGGAAAGTGCACTTAATAGACACGTTAATGCATGCCCCTCTCAAATATTGTCAGCCAATATCTTATTGGTTATAATTCATTTCATGCAATTTCGTATGAAAATCATTAATACTAAATAGCACTTTTGTGTAAGGAAATAGTACGATCAGAAGAAATTTCTTACCAAAGTTTGCTTGATTATTTGATTTTCACTCTAGCTCTTACTCATAACCCAAAAACCCTAATATAACTTGATTGGCTAGTGCTGATAATTTATTAGCTATAATTAATTCGTTTTGTGCAATTTCTTATGAAAATCATTCCTACTAAATAACACTTATCTTGACTTCTGATTTTCACTTTACACATCTAAGCTAACCTTATCTCTTTTTTTTTTTTTGGAATCTAACTTTATCTATTTGTTTCTAATTTCTATTTTTTTTTATCATATCAAGTATTTATCAATTTTATCAATAATTAATCTGTATAAAAAAATCTGACTAATCACTTCCAAATCATATTTTTTTTATCCCAAAGATTTAAACTTAGCATTGAGTTCAATATTACCCAAATCAAAGGTTTGTTAGTCTCTAATTTCTAATTAGCATTTCAGTCCGATCTTCTTTCATTTGCACATTTTATGTTTCTCAAGTTTACAATGCAAATATAATAGTTTACACAAAAAATTAAAAATCATATTTTGTTATAAGTTAAATTACCAGTCCGGATGTCAGACAACCAAAAAACAAATGAAGCAGAATATGGTTAATTTATTAAGCCGGTACTGCTATAAGTTTTTTTTTACTGGTGCAATAAGTTAATATCTTTATATATTTAATTTTTTTTCTTCATATTTTGATAAATCCATGTAATGCACCGGTACTGCTATAACTACTTCTAATTTATACTTTTTTTATGGGAAGGGAAGCGAATTAATATGTTAAATCTTGCGGAATTTTTTTAATGATAAACCAAAATCTGTTTAACAGAAGTTCGTCCTTATAAGTTAAAATTAATTTTTTAAAATAATTTCAATTAAAAATAAAAATATAATTTAACAGAAGTTCGACCCTATAGTGAAATTAAAAAGAATTATTTATAATTTTTCATTTGTTAATATGAAAGGCATAATTATGAAAAAAGTAATGATTTCTTAATCTTTTTAAACCATAAAAAAATAAAAATAAGAGAACATGTTCAGAAGATTCGGGCAAAGTAGTTAAAACAATTGTTATATTCACATGACTTTATCCTCTCCAATTCTGCACATATACATTTTACATATAAGTGTACACTATTAAAAAAAGAGAGTAGAAGACTTTTCTATAAAATTTGTGTGAGCAGCTATCATTCTGTATTTTTTTATGCGTCAGACAAGGAAAACAAGCTATCATTCTGTATACTGTATTTAAAATGCCTTCCCCCGTTGTCAATTATTCATTTTTACATAGAAATGTTAATTATTAAAAGAAATCAACTAGTAGGAAAACCATTATTATTAGTCCAGCACACCAACTACCCCATAAATTTAAGAAAAATTAAAATTTCAAGCACGAAACGTAGACGTTCAAGTAAAACAATTTCATTCGTTTTCTTGGTTGTCCGATTGGTAATTTAACTAATTTTCAACTCAATCGGTCAAATCCGTCAGTCTCCATGTTTTTAATATTTTTTTTTTGTGTAAACTTCTAATATTTCCGGAGTGAATGTGTTCTGTTTTGGCCCAGTGTGAACTTTTTTTTTTTCTTTTTCTTAAGACTAGTTTCAACGTGAGAAACGCTCGAATGGAAAAGAGAATAATAATATATCAACACTCTTATCATAAACATCTATTCTATACTTTTTTTTTCTTGTCAAATTATATCACCTATTGTATTTATATTTAGCTCTTTTTTTTTCTCTTTCTCTTTTAAGGTATATAATAGCATAGTGTTCATGCATCTTTATCCGATGAAATAAGACCTAGCTGTGAATGCAAAATGTTAACTATAAAGTGAAATTTTGCTTAAAAAAGAAAAGCTATAAAGTGAAATGGCAGTAACATATATGGTTTTAAGACGAAATCCTGAACCCTATTATCAAGTTCTTTAAAACACTTTTATTTTGAGTTTGATATTGAATAAAATAAGAAGCTTAATATGTTACTATTTAAGTATTCACCAAAAGAAAAAATTAACAAAAAAATGTTATTTAAGTAATGAGACTCTATTATTGTGATGGAAAGTTTGATTCCTCTAAACATAAACTAGAAATTAGAGACGAATATACAAGGTTAACTTGCTGTATAGAGTAGAGGTGAATGCTTTTAGTAAATGACAAGTAAATAAGCAAATAGGTGTCAGAAAATTGGAAAAAATGTTTGACAAATGTTGGCTTGTGTCGTCGAAGCACACACGTTCATCATCTCAGAAACAGTATACAACTGTAATACAAGAGCTGTGCCATCGATTTTCTGTGGCCGATATTAGGAAATTAACCAACAACTTTGGTGAAAACAGAGTTCTTGGAAGTGGAGCATTTGGTAAAGTATATACAGGTTGTTTACAACGTAATGATGCTTCTGATTATACAGTCGCAGTGAGGCGATATGATGCAGAATGCGATGCAATATTCATGAATGAAATAGAGTTTCTCTGTCAGCTTCATCACCCGAATTGTGTCTCTTATAGGATTCTGCAACGACGAAAATGAGAATATTGTTGTGTACGAGTACATGTCTAATGGATCTCTAAGTAGACACCTACAAGGTGGGGAACTGTCATGGAAGAAAAGGCTAGAGATCTGCATAGGAGCAGCGCGTGGACTACACTACCTTCACGCCGGAGCCAAGCGCACCATCATTCACCATAACTTCACAGCCTATAGCCTTCATTTGGACGACAACATGGAAACAAAACTCGCAGGTTTCAGCATTTGCGTACAAGGAGCACGTTATATGTGAAAGCCAAAACCAATTCAAGTAGATCAAATCATGGGTAATTTTTGTTTTTATTTTATAAGCTTACTACAATCATTTTTTCTCAATCAAACTAAGCTAATACTTTCACTTATTATAGGCACTTATGACTACATGGCTATGGAACATCTCAAGGATGGTTCCATCACAGAAAAATATGATGTTTACTCATTTGGTATGGTTCTACTAGAACTTGTGTGTGGACGGAACTATTTCAGAATGCCAATAAAAGATCAGGAGAACCCTGTTGAGGAGAATATTGATCCGAATATCAAAGGAAAGATTGCACCAGATTGTTGGCAAGTCTTTATAGATATCACCCAAAGATGCGTCAAGTATGAACCTGATGAGCGACCAGCAATGGGTGAAGTAGAGGTGGAACTTGAGCATGCTCTGTCCTTGCAGGAACAAGCAGATATCACAAACTCCAACTGTGATTATACCTTAAGTGGAACTGTAATCCAACACAGAAGACAGTGATACACTGATACTAAGAAATGGTTTGTAGTCGAAGGTGATTAGGTAAAAGCTGAAATTAAAGGTCAGTGTTTTGTGTCAACTATAAGATTTTGCAGTGACAGTTTAATTGAGATACTTCTAGCTCTTGTTGATCAAAAGAGGTGATCAAGCTTTTGTTGTGATCCTTGTTGCTAGCATTTTGATTTTTCCAGGAGCTGTCATTGTGAGAATATTGTACTAGTATAAATTTGAAAAGAATACAGGAAACTAGATGCTAACAAACCAAGTAATAATAGAACACTGATATTAAACTCACTTCAGTCTATAAATTTTGTTCTTCCTCTTCCTCCTTTATCCTTGGGTCAGTCCTTTTGTCACGACCCACTCTTGGACCATGACCTGCGCACATGCTATAATTTCCTTAGTCCGGTTAGCCTAAAAGTATCTCACTCCAAATCATAATTAAGAGATCAACCAAAAGGGTTACCGAAAGCATATCTATAAGATAGGATCATCTACATCTCAAAATATTAACTAATAGTGATATTGGTCATACATACTAATCATCAAAGTGTCTGAAAATATCATAATTACACCATAAGCATATCTATAAGATAGGATCATCTACATCTCAAAATAAATAGATTTTTTTCTATATCTATTCCTACCTTTATCCCTATAGTTGCAATATATTGGAGTAAGAAAATATACTCTCTATCAAACGCAATGGAGGCTACCAAAAAAATAGACAAATTCTTGAGTATGTCGTCAAATCTCATGAACTTAGTTACTCAACTACCTATGTATCTGAGGGGGAAAAAATGAAAGAAGAGGGTAAGTCACAAAGACTTTGTGAAAGCATAAAATACAAAGCAGATAGGAAGGAGAGCACAAACATAGCATGAGTATTTACATCCAAAAAGAATTTAAATGACATTAAATAAAAGCGAAATAAATACAACTCACTTTTAGAAACTATTGTATACTCCCTTGAAAACTTTTAGAATTACATATAAACTTGTATTCAAGAATAACAACTTTATAAAAACTTTCATTTTACTATGTGCACATAGACCACATTATTTCTTCGTTGTGACGAATGGTAATAATAGAACTACAGCATTTAGCTCGTAGGTTGCATTATCTCTTCATTGCAGCAAACAAATCTTTAGGAACTATGGATATTCAACTCATAGGCTACATTTTCTCTTAGTTGCAACAAATGAAAAAAAATACATATATAGACTATGAGTGTTTGACTCATAGACTACATTATCTCTTCGTTTTAGCAAACGAAAAACATATATATTATGAGTATTTGACTTATAGTCTACATTATGTTCTCGTTGTAGCAAACGACAATCAATCATAAATTCTCAATAAATAAATATAAAATAATTTGAACATCCACTCTTAAATACCTTATCGAAAATCTCAAAGAATAAATTCCAATCAAGTGAAAATAAATATTTTACTTCATTCTCAAGTACTACTAGAATTTCAAATATCACAAAAGAATGTATTTTTAGAGTTTACTTGATTCTCCTAAAAGAATTTTAAAAATGTTGCTAAGCTAATCACTCCAAAAAGAACACAATCAATGCCTTCCAATGCCATTGAGAAGATCAACCATCATATTTTTCATAGGATTTAAGCATTTAAAATAAAAAGAACAAGAGATTAGGAAAAACTCCCGAATTTAACTTACATAGGGTTTTGAAGAAACCACAATAATTCTCAATACTTAGTTTTGTAACCCTTCTCACACAACCCATAACTAAACTATACTATAAAATACTTATCTAACTTAATGGATTATAAATTTACCTTAAAGAGATCAAATAGAAATTTTAACAAAATGAATAGTGTTCCCTTTTACTCCAACCACCTTCCCATGCTTGAGTATCACAAGAATGCAATAAACTTGATAAATTTTAGAACAATGGAGAAAAATGAGTGAAAGGTTGAGAGATGAAAATGGGGAAGAAGATGGAGGGTTTAAGAGGTGAAGGTGGGTTCTTGAAAGAAGAAAATTAAAAAAGTGAAAGGGGGGTCTCAGAGAATTTACAATTATCCAAATGGTTTCTCAGGCAAACATTCCTTGAATTCTCCATAAGGTTGACATGGGTGTGATAATGTGTCTTTCCAATATTAAACCACGTCTTTGGTGGTTCTTCCACTACTTGTATAGATCTTGAAGTTTCCATTGGATCCTTAGAGCTTTCATGTATCTTTACATCCACATGCATGACATGGAATTCTTTGAAAATATTCAGTTTAGCATGCACTAAATCCTTAGAAATTCGATGGATGATAACCTAGCTACTTCACAGTTTCAGATTAACCATGGCATACATAATCAACCCAAAAAACAAATGCTAGGTATACATACATATACATATGCATATACATACATATACACACACACACACACACACACTCTTAAGACTGTCAAATAATGTATCAGTTGATCTCAAAAATTAATAATATAGCTTTGTTAATTTAAAAATATTAATAATATATTAATTTCAAAAATTTTAAAGTATAAAATGTATTTAAGCATATGATATATTTATTATGACTTCAAATAAATTAAAAATTTATTTTCTAATTTTTACATAACAATACATACCGTTGTTAATTCTGTCGCAAACCAAAATATTTTCCTAGTTGCAACCGAAAACTATCTCATCACTATCATCAAAATATAGCAACCAAATAATATACGGTCGCTAAGTTCAAGTCCCTATTTGGTATCTAATTATGCCGCTATAATACTTTTGTATTAGTAGATATATAATCACTAAAATAGCCACCGAATATATTCAACTACCCTATGTTTGAGTCGCTAATTCGGATGCTCACACATGATTCCACGTGAAATTTCGGTCACAAATGTCGTCACAATTGGCGACAGAAACATTTTGGGTGCTATTTGATTGCAAATAGCAATCAAATGTTTTGGTCAAAATTTTTGGTCGCTAAAGTGCATTTTTCTAGTACTCATGGACCATCACAAAAGGCTGACATAAGTTAGCTAATTAATTAATTAGAAGTTATAAGGTTAATTTTGATTTAATATTTTTTACACTTGGGTTCTCATTTTTTATATTTTCATTTTGATCCCAAAGTATTTTTATTTTTTGCTCTTTGGTCCTTCATATTTTCCTTTTTTAAGATCAGAAACTTTTTATATTTGCATAAATATCCCAATGCTCTTCAAACAAAATTTTTATGAATCAAACTCAAAATATTTTCAACAATGCTATGAGTTTCATGAAGAACATGAAGAATACATGTAGCACAATCCACACTTAAATCATGATCAAATCTACTCTGAATTCAACAAAAAGATAGGGGAATCGAAGGCACATGCAAGATAAACTAAAAAACCAACAAGAAATACACAATTAAACACAAATAAGCAAAAATTAAAGGAAATTCGTTTTCTCATTTTTTTGAAGAAAAAAATGAAAACAAAAACTACACCTAATTGATGGAGATCTTTTCGAATTGCTCTTCGGATTCAAGCTCTGAATACCACATGATGAGGTCCAAGACATGCATGCTTGGATTAGAGCGTTCCAAATGCAAAATTCAAGAACTCCATTGATGATTTTCTTAGAACTTAAAAAATTGAAAAATGAAGAAGATGTGGAAGATCAACGCCACGATCCTTAGAGAAATGATAAGTCAGAGGAGAATTCACTACAAAGGAATAGTTTCCTTGATAAGAATCAATTTGGTTTCAATTAAGAACCAAGAAGATATTATGCTCTCAATCTAAGCAAAAGCTTAATTCACTCACCATTTGTTATCCTCAAAATTAGGAGCTTTTAAGTATTTATAGAGCCAGGCATAAGAAGATAACTAAGCCATTAATCACCATCTCTTAAACACACAGTTTAAGGCTTACTTACAACATGAATGAAGTTCCCTTACACAAGTAAACAAAGTTTTCGAAAACTCTCGCAAAAGGTTGCCGCTAAGCGAGACATTCGCTCTAAGCGAAATTTCTCCTCTACATATGGCATTGAGCTTAGTGAACTTCTATCGATAAGTGAGCTATTCAACAAATCTTCAAGGTACTTCAATTCAGTTCCTTGTGGCTTTCTCCTTCCTTAATTACCTTTAATGAGTAGTTTACCATTAATTATCTTGGTCATCTCTTCTTGTAGAAGCTTGACTTTGGACTTTGTCATTGGACCCTTCAACTCATGAAGTGCTTCTAGGTCCTTATGCTCTTTGGATAACCCTTTATCAAACCTGTAAAGCTTTTGTTAAGTTCTGATGCTTGCCCCATGTACAGGTCCATTACATTAGAAGTTATAAGGTTAACTTGATAGTTAAAGAAAAAAAATCATGAATTCAAATTTCTTTCACTAATATACTAACAAAATTAACAACTTACAATGAAACATGATAGTTATTTGTGATTGGCGACTTTTCGTAGCATTATACTGATAAAATAAGTGGGATTGCATATGTGATTAATAATTTAATTATATATGATAAAAATATTTTGAATCAATGAATGGTATTAATATCAATTGACACCGTAAAAAAATCAACTTATTAAATTTATTATTTTAAAATTAACTAACTATACTATTATTGATTGTTAGTTTATCCAAAATATGCAAGAATTATTATTATTACTATCATTATTGAAATGAAATAAAAAATTAAAATAATTAAACCATTTTTAATGTCATAAAATAGTTAGTTAACCTATTAAACAAATTAAAATTAAAATCATCTTTTCTACTTTTTTTCTTTTATATCTAAATATTACACAAATAAACAACATAAGAAAACCCTACAATCCATAAGTATTTATCTAACTCAATTTGTTGAATAATGTGAGTTGTTATAAATCTCTACCACTATTTTTTATTACTACAATGAAAAAACCAATAAATATTTTAATTCAATCCTTTTTATACATTTTAAAATATTACAATTTAAAAGAATTTCTTTTGTATTTAAATAATTTTAATTAAAATGTTATAATTATAAATGTGTTTAGATAAAAGCAAACCAATTTAAAAAAACTTAGGTATTTATACGTTAGATTGAAATTCATAATGATAAAATTAAAATTCAAAACAACCCCCATGGACGGATAATATAAATAACTCGATCTATTGAATGCGGACGGCATGCTCACTAAAGTTCTGAATAGCAAAATTAGTTAAATTACATTAATTAAACTAGTTTTTTTGAATTAACTAGTTAAATAGTTTACAAAATCTAGAAAGACACCAAATCAAAATAAGAGTCTAGCCAAGGAAGTCAATTCTTCGTCCCTTCAAACAAGAAAGTGTGGTAGTAATTAATATTCTACATTGTGATCTCTTTATCTGTGGTTGAATTTGTCGTGAACAACTGCATTACCCTATTGGCCAGACCTTGGGTCATTCTTTCCATATATCAACTTAAAACAACCGAAAAAACATGAGGCTAGCCCCTGGTTTTCTTTAAAAGTCAAATATTTTATCTTTGAACACAGCCCACTGTATATAGGCCGAACTTGCATGCCAAGTCTTCTAATCAGCCCTCCAAATCCTGCATCATCAACTACTATATATACAAATCGCACACAGAAAATTTGAGGCCATGCAAGAAAATCAAGATCAAATTAACAACCATTTTTCGTTGTGGCAGTAGCAAAATAACACCTTTTTGAAATTCGAGGTTCATAGAGAAAATAAACATTTTCCAAATTAATGGGGCGTTGGATGAAACCAGAGGTACATACCATATACATTAATTAATTTCCTAGATTTATTAATCTCTTGTTTATGTGTTGCTGTCACTTTTATAAAGTTATTTATTGGCTGAAAGTTATATAGTAGCTGTGTTTTACGAGACTCTGGCACCTGACCTATATATATTTGTAGGTTTACCCTCTACTAGCTGCAATGACCTTTGTTACCAGCATGTGTGTGTTCCAACTAACAAGAAATGTGCTTGGGAACCCTGATGTTAGGTAAAGTTAGTTGATTCCTCATGAAATATTATACTCAAATTCATTATTTCAAGAGCTTAATTTTCATATAAATCAATATAAACTTTACATTATAAAACTATATTTTGATTTGTGGTTTCGGTGACGGATTAAAAAATCTTATTAAGGGGTTAAAAAAAATTCTTTCTAAACTTTTAATAAATAATAATTTTGAAGAAAATTACTATTTTTACACATAAAATTAAAACTATTTTTTACATTAAATGACGATAATCTTAATTATTATTATAATAACAACAAACACATAATTAATTTTATATAATTTTATAAATCATTACAATAAAACAATAAACAAATAACTAATTTTATACTACTTAATATTAATCATTATTATAATAACAACATATCAATTAATTTTATATTCATTAACTTAAAAGATGGGAAATTTTAAGAGAGGGGAGCCCGAGCTACTGCTAAACAATATTATTATACATGATCATCTATCATTAGATAATAATGTAAAAAAATATTTATACTTTGATTGCACTATTTTGCTCATGTTGTTTGCAATTTGCTATAGGATTAACAAAACTCGCAGAAGTATGCCAGTGTTGGAGAACAGAGAAGAGGGAGAGAAATATGCGGAGCATGGCCTGAGGAAGTTCCTTCGTACTCGACCACCAGAGATTATGCCAACCATCAACCATTTCTTCAGCGAGGATGAATGAAAGTGTCACACGTAGTAGAATACCAAAATAATTCAACGTATGGAAGAAAAATCAAAGTTTCTAAATCTGTCATGCAGCTTGCATATGAACTTTGTCATATTACGTGTTGTTTGGTGTCTCTCCGCGTCTTGTAATTGTCAGCATCAAAATGGAAAATAAAACTTTTGTATAATTTTGTTTATATATATATATATATATATATATATATATCATTGCTGCTCTTACTTTTATTACTGCCAAGCTTTTTGTGTAAGTTTAAATAAAATGTAAATAAAAATTAATTAAAGAGATTAATAGATATTTTTATTATTAAAAAATATTATATTTATTAAATAAAAATAAATTAAAATAAAACTTTTAAAATTGAAAAAATTATGAAAAATAAATTGTTGATTAAGATAAATCATCTTTATTGATATGGTGTGGTTAATTAGTAAGCATTACCAATATTCTTAACACTAAATTTGGACCTTTTATATTGATTTTTTTTATTGTTGTAAGAGTTTAATATCTATCAATTGACTTTGTAAAAAAAAATTATATGATCATTCAATCATAAATCACCATTTGAATTAATTTAAAATAATTATTTTAAAAATTAACAAATTTATTATATATATTAGATTGTAATTGAATAATTATGTAAAACTTTTTAGAATTATGTAAAACTTTTTAGTGTATAATCATATCTACCAAGTTATAGAAATATAACTGTCGTTAATCAATAATAATCTTATTCTCAGTTAACCAATTATGATATAAGTTGAACCATTTTTATTATGATAGACCTCAATCATCGTTATTTTATTACTCAACGAATTTCATGAAGTTTTACAGAGAGAATTCTAAACCTACCATGTTTTATCAAGGGCACCTTGCCACCTCTTTTAGGGAAGCTCTTTTTGCAACTTCCTTTATTTTAGCTGCACTCTCCATGTTTTTCTTACTTTCTCAAAACTGTTAAAATAAAAAATAAAAAAAAGGAAAAGAAATGAGGAGTTTGAAGAAAATAAAGTTAGAAAAAGAAGCACCCTTTCTTATACTGTTGTTTTAATTTTGTTACGGTCCACTTCTTTTTTTGGGTCAACTTTAGTGCCTTCTCGGATAAAACGCAGATGTTCTTGGGCTCTCAAGTCAGTATGGGTGTTTATTTCTGTACTTTCGGAATTGCTTCTTGTTGCACTTCTCATATTGAGAAGAGTGCAAGAATCAATTCGGAGGTGCAGGAAATAATTGTCCAGTATTTTTCCTTATATTATCACTACCCATCTGTGTAAGCCTAAATAATCTAGTGCTAAACTTGGACTTGGGCATAGCTGCCGTTAGACATTTATTGCTCATCCTTTCAAGTGTGTAGGGAAAGAAAAAAGGTTACATATTTGTTTCCATCCTTTTTTTTTCTTTGACAAAATTTGTTTCCATCCTATGTAATGTGTACTCTTTAGACCGGCGAAAAATGTACTGTAACATTCAATAGAACGGAATTATAAAAAAATAAAAAATAATAATAGTCTCTGCAAAAAAAAATTAAAAAGAAAAGTTATGGAATTGATGGCTATGTTGATATCAAATAAAGGGCCACGTGCATGAGAACCTACTAAGAAAGAACCCCATGAAGTACATGTCAAGATGACAATTGAAAAATATCCCGAATCCTCATTGTCTATGCATATGATTCTTTGGATGCTACTCAATCATATCGCAAGATTCACAGTTATGCTTCTCCCATGTTTTGCTGTATGAATAATGGGCTGCAAGTTAAGGATGATTTAAAGCGAAAGTAATCAAAGAACAAAAAGATAATCCCAAAAAATTACATATATCCATTTCAGTCCAGCACCATTTGCTGGCATTGGGTACTAATCTGGCTACCCTATGACCCGACTGAGATAAATTATCAGTTTTTAAATATAGACAAACATCAATGGTCATGCTTTTTGTGGCTTAAATCCATAACAACTTAGTTGTATGCAAATCTAATATTTTTGGTTGGTCTCCTATTAGTTTAGTTTAATCTTTTTTAGCATGCCCCTTTTTTTATTTCTTTCTTTTAATTTTTTAATTCTGGGAAAAGAAAAATGCCATCAGTATCAAAGGAATTACAGGCTTACACTGTTGCACAAACCTGAATAAATAAATAAAAAGTATTATCAAAGCATGATTGTCAAACGCATGTGAAATATCACTTTCACTATGGGAATCATTTTCTATTTTGCATCAATCAAGCGTGACCCGAGAGATCGATTTGCTTGATCAGTTTATTTGAAGGAAAAAATGAGTTGTAGGTATAAACCTTTTTTAAGATTTTGAAATCTCAATTTGGAAAACAAAGGACAGTGATTTGTAGTACAATTACATTTAATAGAAAAGTAGCATTTGCAATTGTGCATTTGAGATTACTAGTAGCCACATTTTATTGGGGCCTCCGAAAGGTCTTTAACTTAGACTTGTGATACTACTACTTTGGAAGAGTCATTCCATTCCATTCCATTCATGTTGCGAGCATAGTAGATGCATCCACCGACACAGGTTCAGAGAGAGTCAGGGTCAGAGGGAGCCCATAAGATTGTGAGCAAAAAGAGGTGACAAGTCAACCTCAGCTTGTGAATAATCTACACTCATTCAAACACACATTTCAATGGTTCATGACTTCAATTTGAAGTTTGAACCAATCATTTATACAATCTCTGGTATTAACCTTCTCAGCAGTTTAATCCGTTACCCCACCCCCATGTAGTAGTATTTTGTTATGAAACATGTGATTAGGTAGATTAGGAAGAGTCTTACACATGTTGCAATATTAATTACAAGACTTAAAAAAACCACAAAAAAGTAATCAGAACTTTTTCTGAAAATATTATGCATAGAATACAGGATCCGATGATTAATCTAATGCTTGCTTTCTCTTCCAAGATGATTTGGTCGCTCTGTGCAATAATAATAGTGGGGCACTAATTTACCTCAGAAAAAATAAATAACAAGATAGGGTTGTGGACGGTTTTGTAATATAGTTTAATTGTGAAAAAAGTGTATTCAAGAGGGGGTTTTATATTATGATTGGTTAGGTTACAAAAATTTGGTAGCTAATTCCTCGGGCCTCATGCATACCGACAAGTTATTTTTTGTGTAATTAATAAAATTTAAACTTGAAATCTTAATGATTGAAAGATGAATTCTAAATTTACAAGATATGCTTATAATTATGATCACCGTTCTTTTTAAAATGATTTACAAAGTCCAAGAGCTTAAAAAAGTACTTAATTCCTAAACATCTTTTTAAAATCATATGGATCTAAAGCAGAGTAGTAGTACACTATATAAAAAACAGGTATTAAGTGATAACTTTTTTGCATAGACATAGGATGATCACTTATTTAGCTTCAATGGAATCCATGAATAGATATATTATGGAGATGTCAACCTCAAGGCTTAAAATGTAATTGACCATATTGAAAAGAAAAGAAGAAATTGCAACAATAATAGTGTATACATTTTTATTTTATAATTTTGTAATGGAAGGAGAGGGAGATAGGTCACTGGATGGAGGGAGGTACAAATGAAAACTTGGTTAACGGGGCTCACAAGTTAACTGTCTGGTACTTGTCAATAGCTTTGTTTTGGTACCAAGGTACGATATTCCCACGAGGGGGTAACATGCAATCAGGCATCATTTTCCCTTGTTGTTTGTGGCACAAGCGCAGCCCCACAAGTTCCTTTGAGTTTCATCCTCAATGTGACCAAGCAGACACCGGATCACATGGGTTTTGGTTCTCCTTTTCTAACATAAGGTTACCTAATGTGGGCTGAAAGCAAGGGAATGAAAGATTTTAATACAATTTGCATCAGTGGGAATGAAAGAAACAACAACAAAAGACAAAAGCACTCCTTAAGTATCAAACAAACCCAATGGGGACCTTCTACACATGGGCTGAGGTGTTTGATTTTCTGAATGTGGAGCCACCCACCATAAAGCTAATTAAGAATCGTTTCTTAATTAAGTGTTGCTGGTTATAGCCAATTGCAAACTAGCTAATATTATATGACGGTTACGTTCATCAGAGTGAGAGATAAATAATTTTGATAATTTGATCAATCATCAAGATTAAATTTCTCATGATTTTCAATGATTATGTAAGTTTCAATCTTCACTTGAGAGGTGGATCTGGCCTCTGACTGAGATAAGGTCTCTACAAACATCTTCATACATCTAACCCGAAAATGACTGTGAAATTATGTAATATGAAAATCTTGAATATTTTTCCATTAAAATCAATCTTGTTCGAATAAGTTAGAATTATTAACTTTGATAAAGTTATTTCATCAACCATTTAATGAAATTGAATTCTCATAACCTGAATTTGAAATTACAAATTAAACTAAAACAATCTCATCATGCCATTTAACATTCATGCTCAATATTTAATTTTTTGTGTAGATGAATTGGATAGTCAATAAATAAGTAGGTTGAAAGATATGCAATTTAAATGATAAAAGAACATAGTTCTTGTTACTATGAATATCCATTAACTTTATTAACAATTAATCTCTATCAGAAAATATAACTAGCCATGTTTAATGATATCCTCTTTTCTCTCACAATTTTTTAATTCAAAAGATCCGATTAAATTGTCAAAATACTTAAAATTTAGTGTAAAATTCAAATAACATCCATAATATTTTAAAAGCTTAAAAATATTTTTGCCTACATGTCAATTTTTATATTTAGTTATTGTAAGGTTTTTTTATCCTATAAGTGTTAAACCTTTTGTTCTTAGTTTATATAGTCTAATTCCATAATAAAAATGCTGATGTACGTGATTGAAAATGATAACATTATCAAGTGTCACATTAACAAAAGATGATCTCAACATGTATCACACAATTAAAAATGACATGTCATCAGTTTCTAATCACAAAAAATACATGTCATCATTTTATTTTTCAATTATTTCCTTAAATTATGAATGAAAATAAAATAAAATATTAGTAAAATTAAAAAATAATATATTTACATAAATGAAAAAGATATGTAACAATAAATTTGTATGATTTGTTAAGACAAAAAAAAATACAACAAGACAAAAATAGAAGTTATGAGATAATTTTTTATATTGTATGTATTTTAACGAATAATGGATAACATAAATTAAAATAATATAAAATTTACTAAAATACATTATCAAATTTGATATATTTATCAAAATAAAGAGAGATAGAGAGATTATAATTAAAAATCTGATATTTTCTTTTTAAAATGATTAAGTTGGTTGATTATTATATTTTTGGTTATTAAAAAATAAAAAAATAATATATATATATATATATATATATATATATATATATATATATGTTGTTTTAATATTTTGTATCTGGAATAAAAATATTTTTTTATGCAGGATCATAATTTTTACGGATTTTATAGCTTTATATAGATAACCTTTGCATGAATCTTATTGTGAGTGATATTTTGAACGTACATCCAAGCCTTTCTTTCTTTCATGTGAAATCCAAGATTCCAATCAATCCGAACAGAGGCATGCACCCATATGCAAACAGGAACAATCGTGACAAATTTTAAATAATCAGAACTTGCTAAGATAAGATTATCTCTTAAAAAGAGAAAGACACAAGAAAATAGAAACATAACTAGTAAACGTTTTCATAACACCAAATCATGATAATCATTCTCTTATGTCTTTCGTTCCTTAACAAGATCATTAATCATATCCCGCAGAGAAAAGATCCAATTCCACTCAAGAATACTTGCTCAACTGGGAAAGGGGAAAAAGCAAACAATCGAACAAAAGAATCACATTTTGATAGTGTCGGTACACTCATTATTTGGTAGTAATTGTTTGCCAAATTAGGTTAATTGTGAGTTATAAGTATTTATGTACCTAAGTTGAGTGTGTGTGTCTGCGTGGAGGGCTGCAAATTTGCAGCGTGTGCATGGAAGTAAGAGGGTCAGTGCTCAGTGGGATAAATTGAAAGGGGAGGTCGCTGCATAATCAACTACATGCCCTGCACAAAAATCAGGTATGGACCACCACACGTGAAACATTTTAACCATTCTGCCACCGTACTAAACACCAAATATATATATAACAAACAAAATAATCTAATCTTCCAATTCTTTTTCCCACAGAAAAACAAAAGGAGCTAGTTTTTTAAATAAGTTTACTGCATGGAGAGTTTCGATTTCTAACCAGTAAGGTTAATTATGATTTTTTGTCTCTATTTTTTTAACTTCACTTTTAGTTCTTAAAGAAAATATTTACTAGTCTTAATTTTTAAATTTTATTTTCTAACATTTTTAATTCATGACGTCAAGTATCATTATTTATGTGATAATGTGAAAATTATGTGAGTTGTTACATGATCAAGTAATATGATAGATAATCACATGTACATTTCTTAGTAAATTATGTTTTTTTTTTCATTAAATTTATTTTAAATCTCAATATTTTTTTATTGGTCTTATAGACCTTCATTTTTTTTTTCACAAAACTTACTTTTGGTCTCTATCAAATTTTTTATCAGTCTAATTCCTTTATATGCATCATTATATTTTTAGTTTCTGTCATTAATTGTCATCATCAAACGGCCTATATTAAGTTGACTTTGGTCTAATCTAAGACCAAATCCAATAAAACATAATTTGGTTAGGTTAGATTCATTATTTTTTTTAACCAACCCAGCCGACCTTAATTGTATTGATTTGGGTTGGGTAATCAAGTTGCTGAGGTTGCCTAATTAAAATAATACTAATATTTTTTGGAAATTTGACAGAAAAAAAAAAACAACATAGAAATGAAGTACCTAAATATTTTGAGTATAATTAGTTGCTTCATTTTTGTTGATATCTTGAAAATGGATAAATTAACTTCCCAACTTCGATCAGTGGCACCTAATGTCTTCTTGTTAAGGGTTTCTTAATGTGCCATGCATAGAATTGCATATTAATTTAATGACCAATGCTCCTTATGTAGCAAGACAATGACACTCTGGTCGCCAAAGATCATCACAATATAGCAATGTTTTAGAGTAAAAATATTTTTTACCATTGAGTATTAAAAGAGTTGAATAGCATATTAATATAATGACCAAGTAATAAAGTTAACTCTAAGCTTTTTCTTGGCTTCTAAGAATACTTATAAATCTTTTAACAATATTGATAATATTTGCAATCTTTTAGAAAAACATTATCCCATTAATTTCAATGAAAAAGAGAAGATTGAATTGCAATGTGAACTTCAACATTTTATTTTATATACATACTCATTAAAAATCTAAAAGATATTAAACCTCGAAGAATTTATCAAATTATCTAAAATTTGTACATGTTTGGTAGCTAAAAAAAAGTCACAAATTTTAGTACTTGAATTACAAACTGCTGTATTTTATCACGACTCTTCTAATTTCTACTACTACAATTGAAGTATCTTAATTTTTTAGTAAAGGAAATATCAAAGGTTGAAAAACAAGATCAAATTAAGCTTTGTTTATATATAAAAAAATAACATGATATTTTATATTAAAAGCGCGAATACTAGAACTTATAGTTCTAATTCAATTATGAACAATTTCTGCTGATTAAAAAAAACACACACAGACACTTTAAGGTAATTCCTAATATATTTTTTTAACATTCTAAATTTAAAGGCATAATATATTGATACATATAATATTATTAATTTTTATAATAATTATTTTGAAAAAAATTATAAAATTCTTCATTAAAACAATGTGCTTGTCTATTTATTATTATAATTATAATATATATATATATAGTTACATATAAATTTATTGATTTTATGATAATTATTTTGAATAATTCTAATTTTATATAGCATTTTATTATTTCCCTAACCTATTGAATGTAAAAATATATTTTTTTATATTTTTAAGATATTAAATGTTTTTTATATTTTATAAATTATAAAAAAATATTAATAAATATTATAAAACATTTGTCGTATTATTGTGTGTGGTGATAAATTAAAGTAGCTGCAAGGAGACCCAGAGGAAATGGTAAAGAGATACATTTCACATTTTCACTACCTTTCCATGAAGAAAATTAGAAAAGATACAGGAAATAAATAAGGGACAAACACATCGATTCAAAGAATACAAACAGGTGCACGTGGATACGACCTGCCACACGTGTACTCAATAATCATGCGGATTTTTTCCCCTTCTCTCTG
The DNA here is from genome assembly GCA_013407115.1 of Glycine latifolia. Lineage (NCBI taxonomy): Eukaryota > Viridiplantae > Streptophyta > Magnoliopsida > Fabales > Fabaceae > Glycine > Glycine latifolia. The sequence continues at coordinate 11,641,448 of CM023948.1, read as the reverse complement.
TGATAAGAATAGAATAATAAAGTTGTAAAGAAGTAGAAAACAAATGAGCATTGATGTCTGATTGTGACCTCTGAAGAGAACTGAGGCTAGCTGTTAGTGATAGACTTCTAGGTCTGCACACATTTTAGTTTCTTTTTCTTTTTTCTTTTTTTTTTCTTTAAGTTTGCAACTGAGTCACACTTCTCTAAGAACTCGACGGGGTTGATTTAATCACCGTTTAATTCTTGGCGGTATTCTTTTCTAAAGTGAAAAATAATAGAAACGAACAATAAATTGATATAAAATTTATATTATATTTTAATTTAAAATTTTAATTTCAATTATTATCTTTACTCTATCAAACGGATCCTTAACAGTTATAAGGCGCATGAGAGCAATTTTAATGGGAGAATTTGGAGAAAGATTTTCAGCTGGATATTTTTTTTTTTTCAAATTCATCACTAAAGAGGAAATGTAGATATCCATGTAGAGATCCGCTTCTTCCACAAAAATCTTGAAGATCTGCACGAAGTTCAAACAAATAATTTTTTATTTGACAGGATGAAAAAAATGAAAATAAAATAAATAAAATGAAATTAAAAGTTAAAATTAATTATATGTTTTATTAATATTTATATATTTTTTCATACTTTATTAATTAAAATTAATTATTTAATTAATTTAATTTTAAATATTTAAAAATGGGATTCATGTGAGACTCATTAAAATTATCTAAAATCTCAATTTGAAATCTACCAATAAAAGAAAAAATATCACAGATCTTACGTGGTACTATGAGGTCCACCAAAAAGTGATCTAAGATCCCAATTTGAGATCTACCACTAAATATGCTCTTATATCTTTTCGTTATTGGTATCAGCTGGTTGTCGGCACACTACTTTATGACCGTATTAGGCTGAATGGCAAAGAAATTATTATCGATCTAAATGTGAAATCTGATTCGATCATTAATTCAATCTAAATAGTGGATGAATGATATGGATTATTTAGTTGATTTGGTGTAATGTATATAAAAAAGTTAAAATTATATATATCTATTATATATTTATAATTAATATTATTTAATTAAGAAAATTTCATTTATATTCTAAAATTTAAAATTTAAAAAATATCAATTTATTTATAAAAAATAAATACTTTTTTCTTTAAAATAATTTCTTTATAAGGAGAGTGACCAAATCAATTATATAACTTATTGAAAAGTGGAATCAGTTAAGTCATATCACTGAATCTCAATCTTACTTACCAAAATCATAATACCACTATCAATAATGCTACATTTGAATGAAAGGGGGAAATTCTGAGAGAGAAAATATAAATAAATATATGTTTTGTTATTTGAGAGAAGAAAAAAATGATAATTTTTTTTAATTTAAATATTTTTTCTTATAATTTAGTTTTTTATTTTTATTCTTGCAAAAAATTATTTTAATTTTTATAAAATATATTTATTTTATTTTTTATCCCGAGCATTAAATAGTATTTTAAACAGTAAATAATAAATAATAATAAAATATTATCTAAAATATTTTAAGAAAAAGAAACAAAAAAATACATTTTACAAGGATTAAAATGAAAAAAATTATAGGAACAATAATAAAAAATCTTAAATATCAGGAAAAAATAATTAATCAGAAAATAAAATTATTTTTTATTTTAAATTTCAAAGTTTTTTTTTATTTTTTTCATTTTTCTTTTCAGCCTACCGAACACAAGGTAAAGGATTTAGGTATTTTAATATATATTAAGGTTATGATTGATAATCTTCAATTAAATTATTTATTAACTGCAACTTTTTTTTTAAGAATATATATTAAAAAGTGTAATAATTGTTTTTTCTTGTGTCCAAACTACATATGTTATCCCGCAAAGATAATTCTATTCGAGTTCAAGTAATATATTATCACTTTCAAGTTTCAACAATAAAACTCTTCTTCGAATGATATATTAAGTGTAGTAATAACGAGTTAAATAGTATATATATTTGATTTTTCTTAAATAAAATTAGAACTTCAAATTTTATGTGTAATAATATAACTTTATTTTTTATGTGTAACAAATTAAAAGTCAACCATCATATTATTGTCTTTATTTAATTTTGATTTTAATTTTTAGAAGTTGACAATGTTATTATTGACTCGCAGAAGAAGAAAAGAATAACAATAAGTAATAACCTTTCTTATTTGACTCGCAGAAGAAGATGAAATGTAAAATAAAATCTCAAAACACTTTCTTATGTATAATTTAAAAATTATAAAAACACTTTTCTTTTCTTTAAATTTCCTAGCTAAAAGTTGGAAGAAAGTCAAAAACAGTAAGAGAGGTTTTTTTTCGAGATGACATGTACTATCCATGAAGACAATTTTGACATACCTAAAAGACTCAAAAGGATTAGTTAACATAATTTTGTGCCAAATGATATGCATTCTTAATGATTGATAAGAGGGGCTTTTAATTTCCTTATTTACTCTCCAAATTTTCAAATTAATAATGAGACAAAAAATATAATTCAAATATATTAAGATAAGATTTTTAAAACTTTACGTATATCTCAATTAAATAATCTCTAAATTCTAAATAAAATATAAATTGATATCATAACAAATAATTTTTTAAAAAAATAAGAAAAATATGAAAACTCCAAACAACATTTTTATCATCAAACTAAAGAATATATAAATAATTTTCACCAGCTCTGTATGTCACACTATTATTTGTATATTCACTCTATAAATTTAAATTATTCTTTGTTAACATGTCTCTTTATTATTTTTTAAAATATTTGATCGTATTTATTTATATATTTAATTTTAGGTATTTAATTTATTTTAACAATTAATCTCTTATTAATATCAATTAAAAATAAATAATAGTGATAATAATTAAAACTCTATTACTAAACAAAATAATGAAATATAATTATTACTTATTGTCTTTTTGTTTTGTTTCATTTCTTTTTATTTAGATATGATAAAAGGAATACGGAGATAATAGGAAAATAAAGAAAAAGAAAGCAATGAATATATATATATATATATATATATATATATATATATATATATATATATATACACTACCATCTTTTTCAATGTTTTTCATGACGACTTGCAAAATGGAGACTATACACCAGAGAGAATTGTGTTAAAACTTGAGCAATATTGTATCAAACCTACATGGTATAGTTAGACAAAAGTGGCCATATATAGGGAGCAATTACACAGTAAAACCCGAGAAATAGAAGATAAAATTAAGAGAAGGATTAGCATTACATTCTTTTTAATATATTTTTATTACTGATTAAAATCGATAAAATTATAAGAGAAATTTATTAAATAAGATATGGGCCTAAAAAAATTATGATTTTTAATAAATTTTAATTAATAGGAGAGGGTGAGTTAAAAAATATATTAAAAATGTGTTGCTAATATTTTTCTAAAACTAATACTTGAATCATTTGTTTCAAAATAGAAATTATAGTGAGACACTTTCGAATATATTTTTGCTAAATATATGAAATTAAAACAAAAATATTTAAATAAGGATTAGAATAAAAGAAAAGAAACGTAGAAATGTAACTTCTTGAGAGAAAAACTTAAACATAGATAATATTGGATAAAAGGGAGATGTTTGATTGGGGGCATATCATGACTTGATAAAAAAGAATCGCTAATAGTGAAAAGCGAAATCAAGCTGCACACCACATAATCAGAAAGATTGATGTCACCGGTGATTCATTGGTCGAAAAAAAACTGAAGGGGATGGTTCATGAATATTGATCACGTCGGAACAAAATACAAATAACCGTGCACATTTTAGGAGCAAAAGAAGATAACAAAAGTTGATGATTATAGTACACCTATCGAAGGAAAAATGCAAGAACTGAAATTTTTGAAATTTCTTGACAGCCACTAATCGATAGAATCTGCCAAAAACACAGCCGTGATCAAAATGGTATGCATTGGCTTTATTCAGACAAAGTGATCAACAAATGTTGCTCACCAATACCATTATTTTGTGGTGAAAGTTTTAGATATGTGTTTTTTTATCCATAAATTTTAATAGTTAGTATTGTTAGTTTTTGTTAATGAAAATATTCGAATTCACAATTTTTTTCACAACTAAATTAATTTTATATCTTCAAATTTTAGATATGTGTAACATATGTACTATGTAGTATCTTGAACAAGCCATCCACGATTGAAATTGCTCAGAGTGTGGAGCCAAATACCATGAAGAACTAGATGACAACCACACGAGAATTGACCACAAGAGAAGAGCCACAAATTCCTAGACATAAACGGAGAAAAAGGGATAAACCCCAAAAATTGTTTAAGGGATTATAGTAAATATGACGACTCTTTCTCAAGTCTAAGTAAGACCCACTATTGGTCCTTGAATTGCATATTTACATACAAGGTCATTCACGCGTGCACATGTGCAACTATATATAAAAGCTTTAAAAAAAGAATGAGACATTCAATAGTTAAAATTCTTACAATTTCCTGGAATAATTTCTTTTCTTACTCTAAATTAAAGAAATGAGCTTCACCATTGTTTTTTATTTATTTTACATTATAGTTTCTTTGTCCTTCTCATCATTAAATGCAATGGGTTGAGGTGCTATTAGAGGAAGAAAATTCGTCCATGGAATAAGTTCTCCCCAAAGGCAATTATGAGATAAAATATAATGTGAATGTTACTCGAGAAGGACACTAAAGATGAAAAAGTACACAATTTCTTGCAAGGGAAAAAACACAAGGAAACATAACAGAGGCCCTCGTGCAAATTTGATGTCTCAATGTACATCACAAATTTTTTGGACCAAAAAAAATTGCATATCGCTGTATCAGAAACTTTGGTTTAAAGTGAGAAATAAATGAAAAATAAAACAAAAGGAAAGGATATTAGGATCTAAACTTCATGCGTGCGTGTGGCTAGACATTCCTCTCTTTCTTTTCTGCAACCATTGCCGTGGCCCACCTCTCCCAACCAAACCAATTATTTGACACACCTTTCTTGGCTAAAAAATCAATTGTAGTTTTAAAAAATAATTACGAAAATATTACAGTCCAAAAGCTATTTACAAATCTATGGCAACTAAACGCGTTCAAATAAAACGTGATTAAACACGTCAAGGCTGCACGTGATTAAACACGTCCATATAGGACGTGACTTAGCCTTAAACACGTCCATATAGGACGTGACTCAGCCCCAAACACGTCCATATAGGACATGACTTTGCAACCCTTTAAAAACCCCTTTTCAGCCATTTGAACCATTTGTGCATTCTCTCCATCTACCTAGCTTGAGTTTCTCTGGCTTCTCTCAAGGTTCGAGTGTGTGTTTGAGGTTTTTTTTTGCAACGAAGCTTTGTCAGTCAAGTAAGTTTTGCTCTAATATGACTTAGGTTTTATGACATACATTTTCCTTAGTTAGTTACGTAGGTTATGACCTAGGTTTTCATTAGTTAAATATGTTGGTTATTACCTAGGTTTTAAATAGTTAGTTACGTAGGACCTAGGTTTTAATTAGTTAGTTACGTAGGTTATGACCTAAGTTTTAATTAGTTGGTTACGTAGGACTTAGATTTTAATTAGTTGGTTACGTATGACCTATGTTTTAATTATGAAGGTTATGACCTTGTTAGTTAGTGAGTTAGGTTATCATTATTTTTTAATTATCAATGTATGTATATTGTTAGTTTTACGATATGCTTATAGATTTTTATGTGTTACAGGCTTGACCGTGCTCCTATCAACCATATTTCTGCTTTTGTAGTTGGTGATATATAAAAAAAAGTCTGGAGACGGTGATTTTGTTCATGTTGTTTTATATCATAATGGTAGCAAAACTGAGAGCCGACGTGGTGTTGTTTTTGAAAGAGAAAAAAGAGGAACACGTATCAAGCGCAATTCAACCATTGACGAATTGCATGGAAAAATCATTGAAAAGTTAGGTCTGCAAGGTAATCAATGTATTAGTAAGGTCACTGCAAGAATATGGTCCGATGATAAATATATCAGCATGAAAGTAATTGACGACGAAGACGTAGAATTTGTAATATGTGAATTCTTGAACCAATCAAGGAAAAACTTCTTAGAGTTGTACGTGGATTTTGTTGGAGTAGAGGATGTGGCTTTACCAATGAGGTCAGTTGAGTTCAATTATTCTCGTGGAGCATCAGCATCTGCTGCTCCAATTGTTAATTTGTCTGTGGAAGATGAAAATGACCCTACTTGGGTTATGGATGATGATATCGTCGATGACGATGATGAAAACATCGCAATGGAAGATCGTCTTCTTGCCGAGAATGCAAGTGCTTCGGACAATGATGAGGATGATGGTCGAAGCGCAAGTCAGATACAAGTACACTACCCAGTGGTGAGAGAGCATAAAACCCAACCACAAGTGGATGCAGGGGAGTCTGAATTACCGCAACAATGTCAAGGTATCTTAGGGTTATTTATAAATATGTTTGTTTATTTTTATGTATTTATTTGTAATAAAAATGGGAAATTGCACATGTAGGCGAGGTTAATAACGCTTTTTGGGATGGAATCCCACATTATACATACATTGATTGGGATCATCTGAGTGAAGAAGATTCTGGCACTGGATCAGGTTCAGTTGAGGGTCCATGGGTATTAGGGAATAAGTTGTTTCTGAAACAGGAATTTGCATCAAAAGAAGATGCGCAAATGGCAATCAAGCGGAACCTCATGAGGGAGCATCAAGAAGGTGTTGTGGTTGAAAGTACGCCGACAAAGTTAAGCATCAAATGTCGTGCACATGATCAGAATTGTCCGTGGAGGGTTAGGGTAATGAAACCAATGTACGGTCAAAGATGGGTGGTTACCAAATGGGGTGGGGATCACATCTGCTTAAATGATCGCATTTCTCAGGATCACAGACAACTTGATACTAATGTTATTGTTTCACTCGTACTAGGTAAGTTATTGGATGAAATAAAAATGATGAGAATTAATGATTTTATTGTTATTATTATTATTATTGTTAATGATAACGTGATTATTATTTTATTATTAGGGATGATAAAGCATGATCCATCATGTTCAATTGGACTCATCTAGGAAAGGATAACTCATTCATATGGATACAAAGTTTCATACAGAAAGGCATGGTATGCAAAGCAGAAGGCAATAACAATTATCTACGGTGATTGGGAGGAATCGTATGCATTTTTGCCAAGGTGGTGTGAATATATGCTTCGATTTTCACCAGGTTCTGTTTATCAACTTCAAACAAGAAATCATTATGTTGCTCATAGAATCGTTCATGGAAAACGCGTGTTTGAGCACATTTTTTGGACCTTCAGACAATGTTGTGAGGCTTTCAATTTTTGTAAGCCGGTTATTCAAATTGATGACACTCATTTATATGGAAAGTACAAAGGAAAATTGTTGGTTGCCACAGCTCAGGATGGGAATAATGAACGTTTGCCTCTTGCATTTGCTGTTGTTGAGGGTGAGACCTTGGAAGCTTAGGAATTTTTTTTGGATAACATTCGCTTCCATGTTACACAGAAGACAAATATTTGTCTTATTTCTGATCGGCATCGAAGCATATTGTCTGCAGTTGAGAGGCACCATGGGTGGCAACCACCGCATGCTTATCATGTCTTTTGCCTTCGTCATATTGCGAGCAATTTTAATCAAAAGTTCAAAAATGAAAATTTGAAGAAAGCGGTTATGAATTTAGGTATGTTTAAGAACTTCATCAATTAATTATGCATCTAATTGTAAATTTTAATGTGATTAAATTTGTGTTCAGGTTATATGCCGTCTATTGTTCATTTTGAGGTAGCCCTTGAAAGTTTTCGTGATGTTAGTCCTGAGGTAGCAAACTGGATTGATGCCATCCCGAAGGAAAAGTGGACACGTGCATATGATGTTGAGGGACGCAGGTATGGACATATGACTACAAATTTGGCCGAGTCTGTAAACAGGATGTTAAAAGGTGCAAGAAACATGCCAATAACTGCGTTGGTTAAGCACACATATAGCAGATTGGTGGAATATTTTGTTTGTAGAGGGCAAACGGCTCTTAATGAATTACAAGGTCCTTCACTTCATTGCAAAAATGTTGTTGCTATGTTGAAGGCTAATGAGACCAATGCTACTGCTCATTATGTTCGTACATATAATGTTGAACAATCTGTATTTGAGGTTGACGATGGTTACGACAAATCCTATTCGGTAAACCTTGCTGAGCGATTTTGTTAGTGTGGGAAATTTAAGGCATTCAAGTATCCTTGTAGTCATGCCACAGCAGCCGCTTTACATGTTCGTCAGTCACCGTCACAATATGTGGATGACGTATTCCTTATATCAAACTTGGTTCAAGCTTATTCATTTCCATGGCAGCCTATTGGTGATGAGCAAGCAATTCCACCTAGTACAGATCCAGTGGTGATACCTGACATGGCTATGTTGCGTGCAAAGGGTCGTCCAAAGTCAACTAGAATACGTAATGAGATGGACGATGTTGAGACTAGTCAGACTGGCACTAGGTGTGGTATATGCAGATTACGTGGTCATAGCCGTCGTAATTGTCCTACTCGTCTGGCTACCTCATGATTTGTTCGTGCTGTTGTTTATGTTTTCTTAATGTTGTTGTTTAAAGGACCAGAAAGTGTTGTCTTCTTTTTAGTTTACGCTTTAAATTTCTGCTAGTCCTAATCTACATTATTGGACCAAAAATCACTGTATCTAACAAGAGAGCATTCTCAAGTGACAGTGAATCATGCGTCGTTTGGGACTTATAACATCAATAAGTTTTCATCGCAAATATTACGAGATAAATAAATGTCCATAACCGATATAGTCAACAACAAATGTCCATGACAAATATATAAAATGTCCATAGTAAAAAGGCGATAATAAAATGTCGGCAATGAAAAAAGGTTTCATAATGGATGACGGAAATATAATTATGGAAACGAAATAGAAAAACAAAATATCAAATCTAAGAAGGAGGAGGCCACGGTACATGACGCGCTTGGCGATCTGGCAATCTGCGTCTACCACGACCACGCGAAAACTGTTCAGCAACATGATATGGAGCTGGACTGTCCTCGACTGGCATGTCTGTAGCATAGTCATCATCAAAATTTATGTGGGCACAAGGATCTACATTATCATCCTGCCAAAAATGAGTGCCCTGACTACTGCTCCCAGCCTGGTCCCCGAATGGCATCGATACTGGACTGACATGGTACGCATCCTGGCCTTCTGGGTCCATCTGTGGTGGCTCTGGCTGATAACATGTATCGTCCTGTGCCTAGGTAGGGTCGTAATACGTCTGATGAACACCGTACTCATGACCAATGTAGGGTGGCCTTATCCATCCACTCGTGCATGGCCTAGGTGCATGAATAGGCTTGGGAATTGGTGTAATAGGTCGTCGACGGCGTCCTAACCCTCGTCCCTCTCTAGCACGACGCCCAACATCGATGGATAACTGTGGCTCCTCCGGCAGCTGGGTCTGCGGTGCCTCTGGCCCTGCCTCCTCCAGCCGAGCGGACTCTCTGAAAACAGTAATCAGACGACCTATTTCGTCGTGTACATAGTCCCTTCCGTAGCTCTCAAATTGCGCAGCCGACGTGACAAAATACAAATTTTCCAGACCATCAACCTATAAGTCACAGCATATTTACATAAATAACAATTTAAAATAATGGTAAAAATAATATTGTGACTTAATGACTTACACAACGCGCTAATTTGGCACCCCGCTTTGTCACATATCGTTTACCGGAAAGTCTGTACCACACCATGTACTCATGGTTCGGAGACATCAGACCATGCATTGCAGGAGGCACTTCAACATGTTCAACTCTCCTATTCCATCTCTGAATAAATTTTCTCAGCTTCCGAGCCCAGTTTTCCTGTCCTTTACCCCGAAGGGTATAATCATGGACACCTTTCAATTTTCCCGCCCTGTGAGGTATTTGTTGATCCTGCCCGAATTGTCGCATGCATCTATCAGGCTGTGAAAACTCAGCAACGTGGAAACAAATAACAGGCATCCTAGCCATCCACAAATGCTGTGTCTCAGCAAATGCACCAAGAAAATCGTATTCACCATAAGGCTGCCAATTCACCTACACAATTAAATCATATATACAAGTCAATTACGTATTAACATCCATTCAGCCACAAATACATTTCATTTAAAAAGCATACCTCATCTCTAGTTAGGCTGTCTAGCCTATCTCGATGCCAACTCACTGGGTACATACGGAAGCGACGACTTAGAGCATTGAATCTAATACCCAGATTAAACATCCAATTGTTAATTGTAGTCCGCATAAATACATGGTCATTAAAGTGATACAAAATAAGCATACCTGTGTCCGAAGTGGTGGTCTGGCTCAGACGGAGCAGGCAATGGGGGGAGCAATTGGTGGAAATCTGAGCCACGCCCAAATCTGAAGCAACACAGTGCAACCACCAATGTCTTTCCTATCAGGGTCTGTGCATTCACACAACTGTCAAAACAAGTGTGCCAGAACCGTAGACCCCCAGCTGTAGGAACCAATATCAGCAAAGTCGCCAACAAGTAAGGAGATGTAGCGACATCCAACTACGCTCCCCCCCCGAGCTGTCGCAAAGGAGCCAAGATCCTAACATCCGTGCGATGTGAGCCTTCGTGAAGTATCTCGCATTTTGAGGGTTACCAGCAACTGCATCCCATGAAGGATACACTCTATCGAAATATGACAACCTCAAACTGCCAATGGATAACTCTGCCTGCGGATCAGGGCCGTTACTAAAAACCTCATTACACAAGTCTACCCAATCTGCGTACGTATGTCCGGTAACGGCTTGCCCATCAGTAGGCAATCCTGGAATACCTGCAACATCTTGCAAGGTAATCGTCATCTCACCCTGCGGCATATGAAAGTGTGTGTCTCCGGCCTCCACCGCTCAACCATAACACTGATTAGACCAGCATCCACCTGAAAATTTACAAAAAGGTAATCAATTTTTAACTTCAACATTCACTATGATTGAAACCAACAATTTGAACATTAAAATTTCAAGACATTAAACATAACAGTATTCTTAAATCGATACCTGCATAAACTTCATACGAGCCACATGTAAGAAACCAGCCTCAGCCAAATACTGTGCGACTACGGGCGGAATATCGTCTGGTGGAGGTCCACTACCCCTACCTCCACGTCGAATCCTTAGCTCCCTCATTGTCTCGTCATTCCAAACTGCCTGTGAGATATGAGTACGTTGCCTACGCCTCCTAAGTACATCCCATCTGTATGGTCCAGAGAGAACATGCGTCGTGGGATCGGTAGACTCATGTTCACGGTCAGAAGCAGAACGAGGTGACTCAGACGATGATGACTCGGCCATAATATTCTAACCTACAAAATAACCAAAGTCACTAACTAGTAATATT
>CM023948.1:11600487-11622210 GCA_013407115.1 Glycine latifolia | reverse complement strand
GGAAATCAAACTCTGACCACATTTTTAAAAAAAATATTATGTTAGTTGTGTAAAGTATGGGTCTTTTAAAAAGTATAAATAAAGTAGGAATACTTATTAATACTCTAATACTATATCCATTCCCATCTCTAATTAATATCTAATTAATGATTATCGAAGCATGTTTTCTTTGCAATCTTTGCCAACCATAGGTTTATTGCAATTGTTATTTGTAACATCATCCCTTTTGGCTTACCAATTGCCACTTTTTGTTAGCCTTTATCACACACCACTACAAAATTAGTTTTGTCATTTAGCAACCAAATTATTTGATCGCTAAAATATCAAATGCAGTCACTTATTTATTTTGTGATCGATTCAGTGACCGACATGCATCGGTGTCAAAAACCCTAGCCACAAATGTTGCCACCGAAAATATCAATTAATTGGTTGCTAAATTCAATAATTTTGATACCAATATTGCCAAGAGTAAAAGTTAGGCTGAATTGTAATTTTGGCCCCCTAGCTTACCAAATCCATGATTTTGGCCCCCTTGATTTTTAATTGTAACATTTGGTCCCTTAGTTTTATAAAATTGTGATTTTGGTCATCTTGATAAATTATTAACTAATAATTTTTACTATTAGAGATATTAAATTAATTATAAATAAAAATGATTAATAATTAAAATCTTTAATAAAAAACTATTAACTCTAATGTGGTATTACTACTAGTGAAGTGGCATGCGGTAGTGTAGGTAGAAGAGGTGTTTGCAAAGAAGAGCACAATGTTGTTAAAAATTAGGATTAATACTTTTTATTCAAAATTTTAATAATTAATGGTTTTGACTATTTTATATTAACTTAATAAATTAATTAATCAGAATTATTTGTTAATAATCTATCAAGAGGACTAAAATCATCAATTTATAAGACTAAAGGATCAAATATTACAATTAAAATTCAAGGAGACCAAAATAATTAATTTGAGAAACTAGGAAGACAAAAATTATAATTTAACTTAAAAGTTACTTCGGTCATGAATATTTATAATTAGCTACAAATTTAACGACGGATGGTATCCATTTCTAAATTTAAAAATATAATTGTTAGAAAGTTCTTAACAAGACCATAATCACCGTGGGAAACTAGTTCAACTTGTTAAATAGAAAATGTGAGTATTATAAAGTTCTAATATCATGATCAATTCCTAACGATAAAAAAATAATAATAACTTTGCAATCTAAATATATTAAACTGTGTAATGAACATTTCCTCAAACTTCCTCACATGTTTCACAATATTCCGCGCAATCATTATTTTCGTCAAAATTTTCTACCTTACCTAAGTTGTTTCATCTACACTGCTACACATAAATCATCTACATTCATATGAGGAATTAAGCAAAATTTCTTCAATAATTCTTGAAAAATATTTCTTGCAGCAACATACATAATTGTAATTTGTGTACGCAAGTGATATAGAAATACAAACTTAAAATCAAGTAATTAAATATTTATTATAACATGAATTTCTTTAGTTTAGTTGTAACTTGGGTTTTATGTTAGATGCAAAAAAATATTCCCAACTAAATTACTTTTCTCAGAACAAAAATTTCAATAAATATTCTTAGGAAACTTTACAAAATATGTTTGATAGTCATTTATTTATTTTCTTCAAAAAAATACTATGCTTAGAGTCAAATTCAATGAGAATGTTTAATATTAACTTTAGATTCAATTATCGCAAAAAAACTGTTTCCACTTATCAAAGTAAAATATATTTTTTTACAAATTATTATCTAAAAAGATTATGTTTAGAAAAAAATTATTATCTTCTATATGTATAGCTTGTATATTAAATCACTTTCTCAACAATATTAGAACATTCTTTATATTAATAGTTTAATTGATGAAGAATGCCAGCAAATCAGTGGAATATTTTTCGATAAAATTTACGGGGAAATTGAAAATACTTGGGGATGGAAATGAAGGAATGTTTACACTACCTGGATTGAATCAGATCTAGTTTGAAGGGTTTTGTAGGTTCATTGATCGGGACTTATGTATTAGTGAAATTTATTCTTAAACAGGATGACGCAATGGAAAATTTATTTGTTATTTGTAATTTATGTAAAAAATATTACACCAAAAAATATATATAAACTAAATTCTTGTATTAAAATTTTCAAATAACACTTTACAAACAGTGTTTCTTAAATCTAATAATTTTTTTAAGTTACCGTAATATTATTGAAATATTTATTATTTGGAATTATTTAATAATCATATTTATTAAATATTTTCTTTTCAATTATATATTTTTTATTTATAAGATTCAATCTTAAAATCTTATTTAAAGGAAATTTAATTTTACTCGAAATAACAATTTATTGTTACACTTGAGAATTTGAATGGCATAAAAGATATAAAAAAAAAAAAATCTTATGGTAATTTGTGGATAACCCCATGCTTTTTATTTGTGATACGTGAGAACAACGGCTGCAATTTTTGATGTTAAATCTTTCTACGATCTCCTCGTGGATCCACACTTTTCTTTTGGTCGCCATCCTATCTAACCTTTCATTAGTTTCATGCCACTTGAAGACAAGTACTCTCCTTTAGTCCTTAGAGCAAATTAAGTCAAAAGACAATATGAGGATTGAGGAAGGAAATCGATATTAACCAGAAATCACAGGACGAACGTATGCCTCATTTGAATCATGTTAGATACGTGATCATCTCGTACATCTACCTAGATTAGCAATGATAAAAGTCAAATCCATAGCGAGTTGGATTGAAGTGGAAAAAGCCAGAGACATAGAAAGAAAAAAAGTAAAATTAGAGCGAACAAATGATTGATAAATATGTTAAGTGATATAATAAAAAAGAAAGATAAAATTGAGATAGAAAAGAAAGACTACATTACTAGTTTAATCTATTCACTTATTTATTTTGTTTAGACTCTTTACTATTAAAAAGTTTAATTTAATCATTTAAGTTTTAAAAATAAATTTATATTAGACTTTTCGTAAAATTCACAATAACGACGTTAACTCTCAAGATTATATGTCAATTTCACTATATGTCAACTAATGTCATGTTAGTTAGACAAAAAAAATAACATTGACTCGATTTTGATAATTGAGAAACCAAACTTTTTTTTAATCCAAACTAAGTTTTTTTAACAATACAGAAATTAAGTTAAATAAATTAATTGAAAAAATGGACTAAAATAGTATTTTAGTCAAAAGAAAATGAGTAGTATATATTAAATATTTTCCATGAAGAATTTGTGCGGATCTATCTAAGATTTGCATGGTGTGTAAGTATATTTAATCTAATCAATATTGATCGATGAATCATAATTCTCCTCAATAAGGAAACACATAAATAAATAAATAAAATAAATGGATAAAAAGAAAGAAGTGTTTGTCCTCAGATATCGTTGGCCGGCGATCCAGTACGATGTTTTACTAAACAAGTCATGCTTTTTTTTTATTTGCCATTAAATTGTTTTGTATTTTGAACAATTTTGAACATATTTTACAAATAACACTGATAAGAAGTATATAGATCATTGGGGTGGGTCTAGTGATAAGATGTTAGAATAACTATATAAAGACTTATATTTTAATCTTCTTTGTCATAATTGTGCAACAGGTATCATAAAAAGAAAAGGTGTATTAGTTAATGTGAGAATGCTAATTTAATTAAACATCTCAATTTCAAATTCAAAATATATACTTAAAAAGAAAAATTTTACCCACCTAATCAAATTTAATCTCTGGACAAAACCAAACACTAAATACCTAATAGAACTTAGCCCACGACTAAAACCGGACATCGAACCAAATGAGGAGAAGCATATAAAAAAATAATACTAAGAGGAAAGAGACACTTTTTAAAATAGGATCGCATGACATTATTCATCTCATCTTGGTCGGATGAGTTTGATTGGCCACCATCTTTTGTACGGTTAGTATCCACTGGTCAGTCGGTATCCATTCGTTACTTCAAATTTTTTGAGGTTTCTAATTTTCATGATTTTAAGGGTAAAGATGAATTTCAAAGAGAAATACGGCGTTCATTTGTATAAGTAATTTTTTTTAAATGAGAGACATGTTTTTAAAAATAAAATATTTTAAAGCATAATATTTGGTAGGAAATTTTTTTCATCTAGATATTATGATTAATTTCTGTCTAAGATATTAGGAAGAAAACAAATTTATTGAGGATCGAGTCTATGGGAGCACTTGAAAGGATATTGCAGTAATAAAAGGGTTATCAAGAGAATTACAAATCACATCTCCATAAAAAAATTGAAGGCATTAGGTATGAGTTACGTATATATATTGTATACTACAATATTTATCTTATAATATAAATATATTGTTTTTAAAAATATTTTATAGAGTGAAGCTATGTTTTAAAAAACTATTTTTACAATTTTTTATCTCTCTTATATATATATATATATATATATATATATATTATTTTACACTTTTTTTAATCTTATATTGTAAGAATTATTTCTGTAAAAAAAAATAGAATTGCTCTTTGAGTTAAATTTCTATACATTGTGGTTATAAAAACCTTTCTGCTGTCAACCAACAAAAAATGATAATTGGTATAATTTTTAACATAATTATCATAAAAATATAAAAAACTATTGCATTATTTACTCTTATTCTGTTATAAAATATGGACATTTTTAAAATTTTGTTTGGGTCATTTCTATACTTTTTGAACAAGTTTACCCTAGTTTATTTTCCTTTTGTTTTTTAATAACAAATTGTCAGTTTTTATATATATATTTTTATTATAGAAAAACCAACTATTTTAACTTCTAAAACGATGTCGCTTACAAATTCTCTTGAAAGCATTTTCTTAATAAAAAAAATTGACAAATCTGAAAGAATGGATCGTGGTCATATAGTCTAAGGTGAAGTATATATTTCAGTTGGAAAACCACATTTGAAACACCAAACTAATTCATTAGCTTTAGTTATCATTATGTAAAGGGAAAATATGTCCTTAGTGAGCCTCAAGTCTCAACCATACAAACTTTCGTAATCAACAAGGAAAACTGAAAAGTAAAGGGTAATCAATAATTGGCCATCTTGAAAAATTATATACGGATCTGGGTTGGTTGCTGAGACATGGCACCATGGCAAAATCCAAATCTCCATTTCCTGTTAATTCGACCAGATGCATGCGATTAGCAGAAAATTAAGTACTTATCTATTTAGCTGTTGCAGCTGAATTCTTACTCATGTTTATTGGACAAATTAATCACATAATTGAGATAAAAATAATCACATATATATTATAACGTGTTCCTTTCTTGAGATGGTAATAGTTTTTGTAATGGAACTTCATCTTCGTTAAGATATAAAAGGCAAGGCTTATCTTTCATTGATTATGATTTATGTGGTACATCTATAATTCTATTATCTATGTATACATACATACGTACATACTAATTCTGGGTTTCTTTTCTTTTCTTTTTTCTTCCTTTTTTGCATGGACATGATTGAGACTGATCTGGTAGTACTTGTTTGGTAATTCACCCAATGCGGAAGGCCACAAGACTGAACAGTCGAAAAAGTCAATAGCACAGTTGAATGATTCTCTAGGAATTACAGTCCCACAGGTTGAAACTGCAACAAGGGCGAGTCTATAAGTTAGAAACATGTAGTTACTAGTTACTATTAGATGGGAACCAATTTTTCTCCTCTCGCGGCACACATTCACATCAGAGTTGTATTACTTTAAATATGAAAGAATTTAATTAGAAAGTACTTAGGCTATAAATTTTTTTCCTACTACATGTGTGTGTATCATTTATTGGAGAAATGATTATTAGGAACAATGAAATTCTTTTTCTGAATATGTAAAATTATGTTTATTTGCCATTTAATTGCGGCAACCTGAATTCCCATGATTGGTTGAAGGTAATGCACAACAAAACAAATATGTATTAATACAACTTTATTTTGGACTTAGTTTCAAAAGTATTGATTAGTATAGAGCAATCTCATGTTCATTGAACTTTGCCCTATGTAATATTTATAATGTCATCTAATTACATTAAAAGTAACATTTGATTGATTAAAAATATTTTTAAAAGTAACATTTAATTGATTAAGAATGTATTTTACAAAATAGTATCTTTTACAGAGATAATGTTACTTGAATTGAGTTAGATTATCATAGGTAGAAAGTTTTTTTTTTCTTTGGATATTTAAGGCATGTGTGAGTGCATTCAATACACAAACTAGAGACTAATGATTAAACTAAAAAACGCCTCATAAATTGATCAATGCGCTCAGTTGCAATTAATCGTGCACATTGATAATTCATAGAAATTAAACTGAAAATCAAAATATCAATAATCTTATTGTCCTGGTGATATTATTTAAAAATAAAAAAAATTGAGAAAAAAAACAAACTTTTTCCACTATTTGTAAGTGGTAACCCAAATTCAACACCTTATACCAAAAGAACTGGCACAGTAAATAATTGACTGTTATATACTTCATTGAACAATCATCAATCAACATCCTTCAAACCGACCCTTCATTTCTTCTCTTCCTTCTATAAAGGCAGGCAAATGTTTCTTGCTTAAAATCTGTATTTTTTACACACAAAATCATTGTAGACTGCTAATGTCTGTTGAGTTGAGTTGTGTACTCCCCTGATATCCTTTTCAAAAGGCAACTCCTTTTGCTACTCCTATAATCTCCAATTCATTTTCTTTTTTCCTTTGGGGTGTTCACTTTTTAATTTTTTAATCTCTAAGGCCTAA
This sequence comes from Glycine latifolia, assembly GCA_013407115.1. Classification (NCBI taxonomy): domain Eukaryota; kingdom Viridiplantae; phylum Streptophyta; class Magnoliopsida; order Fabales; family Fabaceae; genus Glycine; species Glycine latifolia. The sequence goes on along the minus strand of CM023948.1, from coordinate 11,615,422 downwards.
AATAGGGGATGCCACTAGCCTTATAGAGTGGCGGTTTTTGTTTATCTAGCTATTCTTGTTATGTACAAATGGTAGTAGCTCAAGGTCCTATATATATGTGTATCTATCTGCACTTGTTGTGACTTCTTCAACAACTGAAGCAGGGTGTTACTACTGTCTTAAAAGTCTCTGTTTTGGGAGCACCAATGGCTTTGTTCATGGCGGTTCTTGGTGTTGTTGCCTTGGTGCTCTGTTTTTGCTCTGCTCTCTTGAAGTGGAATGAAGTGAGGTATAGGAGGAAAGGTTTGCCTCAAGGCACAATGGGGTGGCCAGTTTTTGGGGAGACAACTGAATTTCTTAAGCAAGGTCCAAACTTCATGAAGAACAAGAGAGCAAGGTAACTGCTTCATATGTGTGTGTTTGTTTCTTTCTTTCTTCATAGTTATGTGCATGTGTTCATAAGTCTTTTTCTGTTCATTTGTGTTAGAGGGCAAGTAGTTGCTTTGGTTGTAACAGTTTGGTACATGGTTTCTATCTATTATCTAGCCTATTCCTTTTGTGTGTTGTATATTTTAGCATTTTTTTCCATCGAAAGCTGTTTCATCAATATCCCCTGCATGCGACTGTGATTTGTCACAGTAATTAAGGTTATAGTAGGTACTAGGCCTAGCATCTTGCATTTTCATGAGGAAAAGTTTGTGACTATTCATCCATGAGTGAAGTGGTTTTAGAGATGTCAACGAACGTTGTTAGAGAGTAAAATCAATAAACTACTACTCTCTTCTTTTGTAAGTCTGGGAGTGAAGAGAAGAGGGTAGTGGGGTAGGGTCATAAAGCATAGACATGGAGATCCAGGGAAAGATAAACTCTCACTGTCCCTAAGGAATGGCACTCACATCATCAACGTGTGTAAATGGAAAAAAGCGAAATCGGATATGTACTACTATTTTTGTACAATAATTGTTTTTGTAGAACAAAGATATAATTGATGTGATGGAGATATGAAAAAAAAGAAGGTTGTAGAGATTGTTGTAAAAAAATGTAATAGGAATTGCATTAAAATAAAAAACATTATCTTAGTGATATATTTAATTTTTCCTCAAACTAGTTAAACTGGGTGAGGTAAATACTGTTCATTATTGTACTTGTGGTCTTTCACCCCATTGCCATTGGTTATGAATTTTATGATTATAACTTTTATTTATCTTCTTCAGGTATGGCAGTTTTTTCAAATCCCACATCCTGGGGTGTCCTACCATTGTATCCATGGATCCAGAGCTTAATAGATACATACTCATGAATGAAGCAAAAGGGCTTGTTCCAGGGTACCCACAATCCATGTTAGATATCTTAGGCACCCGTAATATTGCAGCTGTTCATGGCTCCACTCACAAGTACATGAGAGGAGCACTTCTTTCAATCATTAGCCCCACCTTGATCAGAGACCAGCTTTTACCAAAAATTGATGAGTTCATGAGAACCCACTTGAGTGATTGGGATAACAAAGTCATTAACATCCAAGAGAAAACTAAAGAGGTCTGTATCAACCAAAATCTAAAAATACTTGAACATACAAACCGGAAAAGTTTTAAACATAGCTGCAAATTCCTATATTTTTTTGGAACAGATGGCATTTCTCTCTTCCCTGAAGCAGATTTGTGGTATGGAGTCCAGCTCAATTTCTCAACCCTTCATGACCGAGTTCTTTAAACTAGTTTTAGGAACTCTATCTTTGCCTATTAACCTTCCTGGCACAAATTATCGCCGTGGATTGCGGGTATGGTCCTTGATCTTTCTCCCATTGGTGCTTGATATTGACCGTGTTTAAATTCACATATTTTAAGCTACTTTAAATAACTCTTACATTGGACAAATATTTTATACTAAATTTTTGTATTAATTTATTTTTAAATAAAATATTCAAATATAAATCACTTTATTTCAAAATTAATTTTCAAAGTAATTTTCATTTAAATTCAATTTTAACAATATGTTTTATAAAAATTTAGACCTTTAAATTGTTCACATTGCCAATCTATTCTTCAATTATACATTAATAATATATACTTTAATTAGGGCCGGTCCTGGGGCAGGGCGAGCAGGGCACCCGTCCAGGGCCCAAAATTTTTTCACCAATGGCTTAAGTAAAAAAAAATAATAATAAAAAAAATCCTATATTAGGGGCTCATTTTGTGTGTCAGGGGTCCATTTTTTCCATCCCTTAGTTTTAATATTATTTGTATTTCAAAAAATTTGTATGTTAGGGGTCCTTTTTTTCATTCCTTAGTTTTTAATATTATTTGTATTTCAAAAAATTTGTGTGTTAGAAACCCATTTTTTTCACTTCGTCCTGGGCCAAAGAATTTTCAGGACCGGCCCTGACTTTAATCAATGTGTCTTGCAGGCAAGAAAGAGTATTATCAGCATTCTTAGTCAGCTGCTAGAGGAAAGGAAATCATCTCAAGAAGCCCACGTAGACATGCTCGGTTGCTTGATGAATAGAGATGAAAATCGATACAAACTAACTGATGAGGAAATCATTGATCTAATTATTACAATTATGTATTCTGGTTATGAAACTGTTTCAACTACATCAATGATGGCACTGAAGTACCTCCATGACCATCCCAAAGTTCTTGAAGAAATAAGAGTGAGTGCAAGAATTCTCATGTTTCTTTAGTTAATCTTGGTATTATTGCTTTATTGTGTTGTCTGTGTCCTGACTATGATAACACTGAATACAGAAAGAGCATTTTGTCATCAGGGAAAGGAAAAAGGCAGAGGATCCAATTGATTGTAATGATCTCAAATCCATGAGGTTCACTCGTGCGGTAAGATGTTGCTATCATTTTTCATTCAATGCTTTTCAGTTTGATTTTTTTTTCTTTTCAATAATTTGAATCTTTGAAGTTTGATCACAATTTTGATGTTTTTTTTTTTGCCATCTCTGCCTTTTGCAGGTGATTTTTGAGACCTCGAGATTAGCTACAACAGTTAATGGGGTCCTAAGAAAAACAACTCATGACAAGGAACTAAACGGTGGGTTATATATGTCTGCTTTTGTTGTGTTCATGTTTATGGGCTCAAGAAGCAGTTTTTTGACTTTAGGGGGTCTTCTTTCAGTCACTTTTTCAGCATCAATAAAACTTGTTAGAAAGTAACCGGTAAATAATTTTGTTCCTAGGATAGTGTAATTGGACACATGGCATTGCCTATCAGCTAAATTTCCCAACCTGACTCATTCCATTAGTATATTTAACGAGTTATCCATCTAAAGGTGTATTTTTCCTCAAATTCCTCTTCTATTAGCGTCACTTTATATTTTTAATATGCTTTGGTCATAGATACAAAAAATAAGGAAGGGGCCATATATGGATTTTACAAAACATTGTTCACTTTTATTTTTAATAATTAATAACAGTATGTGTGACTAGCATCTTGTTGCAATCAAGATACTTATTGGAGCTTATTTTTTACATGTTATCAGGCTATTTGATTCCTAAAGGGTGGAGGATATATGTATATACGAGAGAGATCAATTATGATCCATTTCTGTATCATGATCCACTAACATTCAACCCATGGAGATGGCTGGTTTGTAACAACACCTATACCTATACCTTTTTCATTTTCTTTTTTAATTTCATACTTTGACAAAAGAAAGGCATAATTTAATGACCGACTGCAAAATGCAGGGTAACAGTCTAGAGTCACAAAGCCACTTCTTGATATTTGGAGGAGGGACCAGACAATGTCCTGGGAAGGAGTTGGGGATAGCAGAAATTTCCACTTTCTTACACTACTTTGTAACTAGATACAGGTGAGGCTTTATTTGTTTGCCTATTCAACATCCATCACTTCACAAATTTGTTTGTTCGATGTTACTTACTGATCCTGCACATTAACAAACCACTGGTTTGTCTGTTTTGAAAATCGAATGTAGTGATTAATAAACACATGCAGTTTCTGACATGTGATATTTAACGTTTCCATTGCAGGTGGGAAGAAGTAGGAGGAGGTAAACTAATGAAATTCCCTAGAGTTGTGGCACCAAATGGACTGCACATAAGGGTCTCGCCTTACTAACTAGGCTTTGTGCATGTACAGTAATGAGATATTGGAATAGTAGGGGAGTTTTATTTTTTGTATGATAATATGTTCTAAGTTCTAAAAAAGTAGATAAATCAATGAAATTAGCTTCTTTCTACTCTCTTGTGTTCCTCTTTTCTTTTTCTTTTTTTTTTCTATCGTGTAACATTAATTTGACCAGCATTTACTATAATGCTTAACAAAGTAACAAACCATGCAAATGTAATATGGAAGAATATTGGAGGCATGCAAATTGCAAAGTGGTTGGATTCAGTCAGTCACTGGTTTAATAGGCCTGGCTTGTCACTGGTAAACCTTTGGGAGCATATTTATTGGTGGATCAGGCAGGCTAGAACACGCTTTGGTCAAAGCTAGAGATTAGAGTGCCACATTCTAGGATGCTCCTATCCCTTTCAACTGATGCGCACTTGGGCCAGGCCTAAAGTATTGGCCTCAGATTTCAAAGCTATGCTAAGCCTGTCTAATTTCAGGATTCGGTTTGAACTTTGAACCGAAACTAAAAAAGTCAGGACTCATTCATGTTCTTGAAGAATTTAATGTAAAAATATTCAAATCACACATGGACACACAAGGGAGGTTTGAACAAAAGGAGATAATTTCATTTTAAATTTATTAAATCAGAATATCTTTTGAATTAATATTCAAACATAATCAAATTATAGATATTTTATTTTTTTCTATTTTTTTAATATTTAAGTCGTAAAAATTTCAAAATCTAAGTTTTAATTTTTTTAATTCTTAATTATTTATAAAAAACCGTGTCAAATTATTTTTTAATTATTTATTTAATCTTAACAAATTCAAAGTCGTGTTAATTTTTTTATTTTTAAATTAGTTTTCAACTCTAAAGTAATTTTAATTTATATTTATGTTACTAATGTTAAAAGATTCTTTTTGGATTATTATTTGTTTTGTAAATGAAAAAATATATAAGAAAACTTAAATTTAATATAAAAATACTATTTATAACGAGTTTTTCTCTATACTTGATTTTTTATTATTATTGTTTTCTTGTTCTATGACCTCTTCTTTCTCTTGTTGCATAATAATATTGTTTCTATTTTTTAATTTTATGTTTGTGCTTAATTTGTATTACTGAATTTATATTAATTATATTGTTCTCATTTAAACAACTACTTTTATTACTAAATTATTTATTGTTGTTATTTTTAATATAGTTTATCAAATAAAATTAATTAATCATATTGTACAAAATTATTAGTTTGCTTAATGATAAATGTAAAAACTAATTAAAAAATATTAAATAAGACATTAATATTAATTATCAATATCAGTAACAAAAATATAAAAAATATTGAAACAAACTATTAAAAATAAAAAAGCGGTAAAAATTGAAAAATTTGTTCAAAATTATTTTAAAAATAAAAAAAATTATGACTACTTTGAAGTCATTAAAATTAACTAAATAATTAAAAAATAATTCAACATGATTTTGAAGTCATTAAATTTTTTACGACTTTATATAAATAATTAAAAATAAAAAATTAATATGTGACTTTAAAGTCCTTGGAGTTTTTAGGACTTCAATATTAAAAAATAAAATAAAACAAAAGCTCAAAGTCATGAATTTTTATACCACTTCATATCTAGAATTGTAAAAATTTCTACAACTTATTCTTATTAGGGTACTCATTTGAAAAATATCCCCATTTGGTAAATTCCAAATGGAATTATCCCCTTCTGGTCAAACCCCCCACATACTAGTATTATGGCAGTACTTTATATATGAATCATCAATAGGATCAACAATCGAGTGATGTTGAACTTGATCTTCTTAGATAAAGTTTCATTTCAATTTTTGTATGAAAAAATATGATTAGGAGAAGAGAAATTTGCTAAAAGTGGTCAGATAAATTTATCGACTTGTACCAATAAAATGATAAAAAAAAAAAACAAGTAAAAGAGAGATTAAGAACACCAAGTGAGATTTATTCCAAGGCTTATGTGGATTACAGAAAGTTCAATGCAAAAAGTAACAGTAAAAGTGGATGAAGTTTTAGCCTACTTCCACTCCACACTAAAAGTGAATTGACCCATTTACACTAGTCAATATTGGGCTTTTGAACTTAGGCCTGTGAGTTTCATAATCAAACAACAAAAAATGTGGCAATAGCTAAATACGACTTTAAATTGCTAAACGCATTCTATTTACTATTTTTTTTTTAATTGGAGCTTACTAAGGATACCCCCATCCTAGGACCTATGGAGCTTGCCCCAAAATCTGTCCAACTGGTGAAAATAATAGTAGGCCCATTCTTTGTTATTATATCCGTTTAACTATGTAGTTTTCATGACAATTGCTAAAAGTACCCAAAATTTCTAAAACATATTCGTTACTTCGTTGGAGAATAGTATTGTGATGAAAAAGTGCCGTTGTGGAAGAAAGAGTCAAAATTATAAATAGAACAAGGAAGAAAAGTGAAGAACTTTGTCAGAGAAGGGGAAAACAAAGAAAAATGCACAATCAGGAGAAGCAAAAGGAAGAGGGAAGTATTTGAATAAGTGAAAAGAGATAAAAAAAAAATCTGAAAATGTATTTGAATAAAGTTATTAGCAAAAAGTAAAAAAGGAATGCATTTAACGATGAGCATGGTACATTTTTGGTTTTTTTGCTTTTTGTTTTGATTAATTAATTTGTTATGGTTTTCCCTTAATTAATTTGTTATTTTGGTTAATTATTTTGGTGTATGTATTTTTTATACCATTTTATTTAATATTTTAGTAATTTATGTTATAATTAATTTTTATTATATTTGTTTTTTTAAATTTTGTTAATTAATTAACTAAATTTTGTAATTAATTAAAAATTTTAAACACGAATTTAAAGTTGTGAGTAATCACAACTTTAAAGTGGTGGAAGTAAAATTGAATTAAAATTTTCTAAATGCACCAACTTTTTAATAAGTTATTCATTAAAAAATTGAAACTTGCTAATTACACCTCATTTTTATTAAGTATACTTTAATCTTTTTTTTTAAATCTTAAATTTCAATTTTTCCTTTTAAATATTTAATACCTATTATATCCTTTCTTTCATCTCTCTCACACATTCTCTCTTTAATGCATAGGCAGCTGTATTACCTATAACAACAAACATGAACACATGATTATCCTAAAATAAGAAGAAGAGGTGTTAGAAGAACAAACCAAATTTAATATATATATATATATATATGGGTTTACACTCGTAAAAAGTTAACAACTAATATTATTTCTACTTTTTTACTTTTCTTTACTTTATCATGTTCATTTCATATTCATTAATCTTTTTATGAAAGACATTTAACTACTATTATTACTTAAATTACATTTGGTGTTAATATAACAATTATTGTTATAATAAAATTTAATTACCATTAGTATGACAATTGATTAATTAACATAATTATATTTATAAAAATTCATTAACAAAATAAATATATTTAATTAAAAAAATCAAAATAAATATATGTTATTTTATATTTTACAAGTTAAAAGTATTGGGAAAATATTTTCATCAAACAATAAATCTCTAAAAATTTTTACTATAAAAATTTACAAAATTAATTAAAACATTAAATATAATTCAAAGTAATTATAACATAAATTACTAAAATATTTAATTTTACGACTTTAAAAATATTTACAAAATATTAAACCGTATTACAAAAAATAAAATTACTTGAATTTTTAAATAATAAAATTAAACTATTTTTTCCATTTTTAAAATTAATTAAACAAAAAAAAAATCAAAACCAATCAAAAAACTTCAAAATAAAACAAATGAAAATAACAAATAAAAGTAATTATAAAATATTTAATATATATCCATATATTTTAATATAAAATATTAAGTGACACCACTTATTCCTTGTCCATATAGTAATTATGATTTCTTTAACACGTTGTTGGTAAAAAGCCCCAATAGGATACGTGTGGAATGAACCAGAACCAGAGCTTGCTGCGCGTGCGAAAGTGATATTGTAGGCAACAATCGTAATTTTTAAAGTAAATTGCAAGGCATTGACCAAAAAAATAAAATAAAAAGGGTGGTCAGTGGCCTAATACCATTTAGGCTAAAAAACTTGCCTAACCCAATAAATGACTGATCAATGAGCTTTCTGCCACAGTCCTCACGTCAAAGCAGATGCACTTTCCACCAAATGTGCCGAATATGTTGTTAAGCTAACACTGTCAAGCAAAGAAAAGGCAACTCTAGGTTCAACTTCAGAGTTTCATTTACATTGTGTAGATCATTTAGCTAGCTCTTCAGTTAAAAAATAACGAAATAGGCACGCCATAGTTAGGTTATAGATCATATAATGGTGATGTATCTCTTTTATCTTTGATTTACCTATTTGATTTCGAGTATTGCAATTTGCAAATATGGCTTTTATTTGTTTCAACTCTCTCTTATTATAGCTATATATGTTAGCTAAATATTCTATTTGTAGTCCAAATAAATTGGTTGAGCCATTGTTTTTAATTTTTATATTTTTGCTCTTATGACTATTATGTTAAAGATATTGATTAAGAATTCAGCAAAAATCTTGGAGGAATTCAGAAAAAAAAGATATTAATTAAGTATTACCTATATGAGATTATCACAATTATGTAAGGTGATCAATATAATTCATCTTTAGATTTCAAGTGATTTATATTTTTTTTCCTAAATCAGATATTACATATGCTTCGAAATTCACTGGATCATAAATTAATATGCGATTCTATTTACTCAAGTGATTCAAATCAGAAAGGTAATAAAAGTGTGGAGAGAATGTGCTTATCTACTAGTCTACAGACTTCAGATCTATGATGTAGATCTAAACATTTAGTATTATAGTTCATTTGCATTTTAAGACTATTGCAAGCACACAAATTAACAAATAACATGTATACATAGATATTTTGACTAGCATCATGATTTATCTACACAACTTTCCACGAATGAGGACAGAAGACATTGTTAGCTTCGTTTCTTATCATTGTTAAACGCAAAGAAGAACGTGAGATATGCGAAGGAACATGTAACTCCCTAATTGCATACGCATTCCAATTCTTTTTTTCCGCTATTCTCTCCGCATCAAAAGACACAAAAAATGAATCCGCAAGTTACCCTTTCACTTCCCTTCTTTCTTTGCATGGATGGTGCTGCTTTTGTAAACTTAAATATTGTAGGTTTAATTCTCTGACCCTTTAAGGCATATTATAATATCTATATCTCTATTTACATTTAAAGAAATTGTATTTAGATGAGACTGGCCTAACGATTAGTTAGACTTAAAAGTGATTAATGATAGTGCTATATATGATTTTTCTTATTTATAAAATAATAACAATTCTTTTTTGTTGAAATTAAAACTTGAGCCACTTATTGCATATGAATAAGAAAAAATATTGTATCTCGTAAAATTACTTTCTAACAAAATAAGGGGATTATACTGGACAAAAAAGCGTCACTTATGTTGTGACAGTTGTGAGGAATACCTTTACTAACCCGGCCATTTTGTTGATCACATTTGGACTTTTCTTTTTGGCTTAAATTTGAGTAAAATTACTTTTTTTCCCCTTCCAATCATGAAGGAAAAAAGATAAAAAGAATTCAGGAGTTCAGATTTCAGAATAGTCTTCGCCGCGTAAGAATGGGGAAGGCATAATCGTCACAAACAATTCTGACTAACGATAGTGCAAAAATTGATGGGAAAGAAAAGAAAATGAAGACACAGCTAATAGAGTTTGTGATAAATCACTTTCAAAGATGTCCATAAGGTTGGCTCTTTTTGTAACTACTAATTTGACCAAGCCACCACCCTAAGATTCTTCTTAAGTTAGAAAGTGACATTTTTAAGCTATTAAAAGTCATTGCTTTTTCTTTTGCCCCTTTATATATCTTAGGTACTAAATATAAATTCCGTTACTCTTCACTTCACATTGACTATTTGAAGAGGAAAAAACACATTTTTTTTAATGCTTTGACGAAGCTCATGAAAATGACATGAAATCTCTTCGAGGTTTATTGTACCTGAAAATTTATTTGCTTTAATGAAAGAAAGAGCCAAAGAGGGAGTGTTGGATTATTGGGTGACTTTTCTTCATTGAAAAATTCCATAAAAAACTCAAAAATTAGAGCAACAATTGAATATAGCAACCCAGACATCTTTTAATTTTATATATTATTGTACTATTTTTTTTACGTCATATTATTGTACTAATTAATTCTTTATCGAACTGTGATTTTTAATTGAAAAATCGACTAAATACTTGCTGGATTTTGTTTTCTTTCAGTTTTTACCCTTCTCTTTTTGTTTCTCAAATCATGGATGATTTTTTTTTCAAGCGATACAATTTACAATTTTTTATAACCATGTTATTGTGAAGTTGTCTCTACCAAAAGTCACTACCACATATTGTTTACACTTTGAATCTCCTTTTAACTTGAAATATTCACCTGTAATTAAAGTATTAAACTCATAATGTATCCATGCGATAATTATAAGAAAAATAAAATTAATAAATCAAGTTATATTTAATATTGGATATTCTGGAGAATAATATACATTCTAATTTCAGATAAATAATTTGCGTTATTGGTCAAATATAATTAACATAATCACAGTTTGTCTTTGAAGGAAAATACTCCATATTCGTGAGAAACCAAGAAATATAATTAACATAATCAGAGATAAAAATACTAAAAGAAATAAACCCTTTATAAAAAATTATTAATTGGGATTGTTTCTGAAGTGAATAAAATTGTAGATTTAATCATCACTTCTGTTAAAAAGAAAAAGAATATCACAAAAGTAAGGATACATGAACATGTTTAAATACAAGTTACAAATTTGTCTGAGAGTTATAAAAAATATTTCTAGTTTTATAAATATATCTTAATTACCACCATTTTAATTTAGTTTTTTTAGGTTTAGTATCAACAGTGATGAAATTATCACAAGCCTTAAAATCAATAACTGATTTGTTATTTCCCAAAGAAAATCTGATATTTGTTTATGGTACATAAAGAAACCGTCCAACTTGGTTTCTAAGATTAATTTCTTATTTTGATGGATCCTAAGACTTATTCTTCTTATCATATAGTAACTTCTTTACAAACGAACCATTATATTTACCTCATTTCAACGTTAATCTCGTTCTGGCTTCTTAATTGAAAGCAAAATAAATTATACTTTCATGACCAAGCTTTAGTAGTGATCTCTCTTCATAATCAGGTCAAACATATTTTTCTATATCAAATCAAGCAAATTAACCAAAATATGATTCTCACAAATCTCTACCACATCAATATGCATTAACCCCCACACATAAAACAAAACACAATAATTAATTTACTATTATTATCATGAGTTACTATAAGTATTAATAATATTTTCTTTCTGATTTATGGTGAGTGTACCTCATTGTACGGCAATCACACACCACCAACGTTTGAAGTTGAAGGAGTCTTCTTACCTTAAACATTTAGACACGTCTCTCTGAAAGCTCTCGCACTCGAGCCGAAAACAGCGGTCTCGCACGTGCCACTCATTTATATTATACCCCATTATAAACTTCCTCTCTCCCTCTTCATCTTCAAACACAGCACACACATTGTTTGCGAAACTCTATCACACAGACAAGTCAAAACAACAAGTTTGTGTTATTCCCATGGCATCAGCAACACCCCTTTTGAAAGATGAGCTGGACATCGTGATCCCAACGATCAGGAACCTGGATTTCTTGGAGATGTGGAGGCCATTCTTTGAGCCATACCATCTCATTATTGTGCAAGATGGAGACCCTTCAAAGATCATCAAGGTCCCTGAAGGCTTTGACTATGAGCTCTACAACCGCAATGACATCAACAGGATCCTTGGCCCCAAGGCCAATTGCATCTCCTTCAAGGACTCTGCATGCCGTTGCTTTGGCTACATGGTCTCCAAGAAGAAGTACATCTACACCATTGATGATGACTGCTTTGTGAGTACCCCTTTGTTGTGATCTCTTTGGTTTTTTGTAATTTGAGTTTGGTATTGGCTAGATCTTGACATGGTTTGGTTTGGTTTGCAAGGTTGATCTCTTTCTTAGTCGTGTAAAGTTTGGATCTTGTTATGTTGGTTTTCGGTGAATTTGCTTGGGTGTAATTGATGATAGTATGATATTACCTCTGCTGTTTCTGGCCATTGCATGGCTTGGATCTTCTTTTTGGCTTTATGATCTGTTTGAAACAGAATGTCGGTTTGTTACTGTATAATTAGTGATTTGTGGACCAACAGAGTTAGGTCTAATGGATGGTGTTAGCTTTCCACAATGTGGCGAATTGAGGTTTGAATCTCCACCGTGGGAGGTGTCCACATTGATGTGGTATTCTTTTATTGTGAAGCTTTGATGTTGGTCCATGATATAAAGTTTGTTTGTCTTCTGTTTCACTCTCCTTAATTGAAAATTTGATTCTATGGTTATATTTAGTGTCTACATTTGGTGAATAATAACATGATATAGATTGAATCATTTGCAAAGGATTGGATCCTGAGGTGTCCTCCAGCTATATGTATTAATGTTGACATTGGTTTTATTTACTTATTTTATTAGCCATATATGGTAACACGTTTTTGGATTTCATCAATGTGTGTTTCTTTCTAATCTTTCATTTAAAATTGTAGGATTTATTATTTAACTCTTATTTTTGTTGTGACTTAGGTTGCCACTGATCCATCCGGACACAAGATTAATGCACTTAAGCAGCATATAGAAAACCTCCTCTGCCCATCCACACCCTACTTTTTCAACACCCTCTATGAACCTTTCCGAGAAGGTGCAGATTTTGTTCGCGGTTACCCCTTCAGTCTCCGGGAAGGTGTACCAACTGCAGTTTCTCATGGTCTTTGGCTCAACATCCCAGACTACGATGCTCCTACTCAGCTTGTGAAGCCTCTTGAGAGGAACACTAGGTACTACTTGTACTCCTATGACCCTTTGAAAATTTCAAAAACATTAAGTTGTATGGAAGTTTGACTGTGAATATTGTGATTATTACAAGGTATGTGGATGCTATTTTGACCATACCAAAGGGCACTTTGTTTCCAATGTGTGGAATGAACTTGGCCTTTGATCGCGATCTCATTGGAGCAGCAATGTACTTTGGTCTCATGGGTGATGGTCAGCCTATTGGACGCTACGATGACATGTGGGCTGGCTGGTGCTGCAAGGTCTATTCTTGTCTTTTATTTTCCCAATTCTATGCAATCAATTGATAGTTGTACTTATATGAATATCATTGCATGAAAACAACTGAGATATATGATAATGATGATTGTTTAGGTAATCTGTGATCACTTGGGATTGGGAATCAAGACTGGTCTGCCCTATATCTATCACAGCAAGGCCAGCAACCCATTTGTGAACTTGAGGAAAGAGTACAAAGGCATATTCTGGCAAGAAGACATTATCCCATTCTTCCAGAGCGTTGTTCTTCCTAAAGAAGCTACCACTGTTCAGAAGTGCTACATTGAGCTTGCCAAGCAAGTCAAGGAAAAGCTTTCCAAGGTAGATCCTTACTTTGACAAGTTGGCAGATGCCATGGTCACTTGGATTGAAGCTTGGGATGAGCTTAACCCTACTGGAGCATCAGTGGCCAATGGCAAAGCATGAATCAGTTTTTGGTTAACTGCATAACAGCCACAGAACTTGGAAGTGGAACTATTTATATACTGTATTTTTTCCCTTAGTATTCATCTTCAACTTAGCTGTAATTCTGTTTAATAATTTCATCATTTGAGCTTAGAAAGAATAAGTACACCCGTAGGGCGTTGCTTTCTTTTTATTATTGTTTGATGGGTAGAGATCACATGGAAGCATTTCGTTACATGTGAAATAATAGAAAGGATATTGATGTATGTCTTGTTTATTACTGAGTATAGATCCGTAGTGATCAATTTTTAACTGATGTGTTCGGAAGTTTGGATTTTTCTTTGGTACTTCATCTGCCTCTTGATTATTGTCTTATCATCATACACTAAATTGAAATTGAAAAGCATCTTTATGTATCAACTATCAATGCCATATAAATAAATATTAAGTCTCTTTTCAAGTGGATGACAAACAAATAAACTCAATTGAATGAAAACTAACAATTAGTTACAAGAAGTGCAGGAAACTTGAACCAAGAAGTCCCTTAAACAAGCAACGGCAATTTATAAAATATATACATTAAGTTCAGATAAAAAAAGAATGCTGAAGTATCTTCATGCTGTGAAAATGATCCTAAAGAATAGTCTCTTCATTTGATAGAAAGCATATTAGAGTTCACGTGAATAAAAACATACCAGTATTTTAGTGTGGCTGCGATAAGAACATGTGCATCCCTGTACCTTCTGGATTTGGAAGCTTCTTGATATTGGTTTTTATTTGAAAGTTGTCTGAACCTGCAGAGCTGTTATTTTGGTTTTATTGGGTGGATACTATATTTTAAGTTCTTAAAATTTTGAACTTACTATCGTCCAACTAAGCTCCATTACTCATTTAGCAATTGAAATTATTGTCACAGGAGAATTGTGGTGGCCATGTGTTTGTACTTACTATCAGGTAAATTCATGCAACTTTTTTGTTTGTCTTTGTTGGAAAATTTAAGTTGACAGCCTATGGAATTTTAATTGCTATAGTGTCACGTTTCCGATTGTTGTAGTTTGGACCACTATATGAATATCTGAATTCAGAAGCTTGTTATACAGAACAGATACATGTAATACGGATCATACAGTTAAATATCTAATACACCATTCATGAATGGTTTCCTTCCAAATATACCCTTCGCATATGAGGTTTTTTTTTTTTTTTTTTTTTATTTTGTTTT
>CM023948.1:11569940-11600367 GCA_013407115.1 Glycine latifolia | reverse complement strand
TTTTTTTTTTTTTTTTTTTTTTTTTTTTTTTTTTTTTTTACGGATTAGGCCGTATGTGTTTTTTTACCCCAATCCGTAAGATTTTTTTTAAGTTAAAATATATTTTATGAAATAATTTAAAATAATGACATATGGAGGTCTCAAAAACTTGCAAATTTTGCATTATTAAGGCAACACTCCAACTAACTAAGCTAATAGGCTAATTATGTTAAAAAATAATTAATGTTAATACATATAACACTAAATTTTTTAATGTATATTTAATATATATAAATTTACATAATAAATTTTGTAACAATTAATTTTGATCTAATAATTAAAGTAATTTTTTACATATAAAAATTATAGTTTTAAATAAAAATTTACAGGTTTATTAAAAAATATTTGACCTGTAAATACAGATATAATTTTTAATTTAACCTGTAAATACAAATATATTTGTATTTTTTAGGTTTAATAAAAATTATATTTGCATTTACAGGTTAAATTAAAATTTATATCTGTATTTAGAGGTCTAATATTTTTAATAAACTCATAAATTTTTATTTAAAACTATAATTTTTATTTAAATCATATGTAAAAAAATACTTTAATTATTAGATCAAAATTAATTATTATAAAATTTATTATGTAAACTTATATTTGTATTAAATATACATTAAAAAATTTATTATTATATGTCAATATTAATTATTTTTTAACATAATTGACCTATTAGCTTAGTTGGTTGGAGTGTTGTGTTAATAATGCAAATATCATAAGTTTGAGACTTGCATGTGTAATTATTTTAAATTATTTCATAAAATATATTTTAACTTATACAAAAAAAAAAACTTATATAAATTGGCGAATCTGTAAGGGCAAATTCGCAAGAAGGTTATAGATTTGTAACTTTAATAACACGAATGATATTTTCAAAAGTGTACTATTCATGAATGATGTATTGGAAATTTAACTAGTATATGAATCACATCCCTAATGCAAAATGCCCAAAAACCCATTAATGGTCCGGTAACTACAGTACCATTTCTCTTTTGTTCTACTTATATCAATTAAATCATACAAAACTCAACACAACTTTGTCAATCCAAATGCAAAGGATAAAAATGAAGCATTTGTAAACAAATAATCTGCATCAATGCTCCTTCCGATTGTCTCGAAGTGAAAGACTTGATTTTTATTGTTTTGGTAAATGAATTAAAAGATTTGGTATGTCTTTACACAGGTCTAGACTAATGCGTTAACTAAAATCAACTGTAGTAACCTAAATATGCTTTCTGAAATTCTTTGTTCTTCCTATTAACAAAACATTGCATATATTTCCCATGTTGCTCAATAAAAAACAGTCCTTATTAGGGGTATCAATAATTTGTTCTTGTTAACATCTTCATTGCCACAATAAAAGTTTGAGAACATCTGAGTGAGATGTTATCAACCTTTGGAAGTAAAAGGTTGAGATAAATATTGTTACTGAAGACCAGTATAGAATATCATATTGCTGAATTGATAGAGAAAAAGAGAAACGTAATTAGCAAGTTCTTTCATGGGGGCGAAGTCAAAAATTGAAACTTCAACGACATGAAAAATACAAAATCAATGAAAAAAATATATTATTTAACTAAACCAATTCCTAGACTCAATATCTAATCAATGCAAAGCGAAATATGACAGTACCTAATTAAGAAACTACTATATTATCCAGCTCTCTCACTAAAGCTCACTTTCCCTCTTCTATTTACAAAATGTAGTGACAACAAATGGGCTTTCCTTAAGAACCATAATATAGAGCCCCAAGAGCTCTGAAGATTGAAAAATTAATTTCAAGAAAGAACCAAATTTGTGAGCTAAGCTGTGATATTATCTCGTGTCTTTTGCCTCTTACTTTTAGATTCTTCGTTCTCTTCTTGATTGAGAACTCCATTCACTGCTGCTTGACCCAGAAGAGAGACATGCTTGCTAGTAATTTGTCGTCCTGCCTTAAGTTTAGGACCTCAATGCCTTTCAGGATTTGGGAGAAAGTGTGCAACCTTCTTAGCTTGCACCTTTCTAAGAGACGATACAGCTCGAACAAAATTAGCCTACAAGGGACACATGAAAGAGACGTTTAAGCCATTATTACTACATCAGATCAAAGGCTAAGCTAGGTCAAAAGGACTGTTTAGTTTACTAGCTATGTCCAGTTCGTTGGCCTGGCCATTCATCATGGCCAAAACTACTCATGGACCATATAAAAGACTAACCAACAATGATGCATATAAAAGGCATATGGTTGAATTATAATATAAAAAGCCAAACATTTTACGGGATAACATAGAATTTGAGAGGCAACATATACCTGAAGAACAAGTTCCTTTGCAAGTATGACACTTACTGGTTGATCTGCTGCTGGTTGAGCTTTCACAGGATGATTTTTGACCTATAGAGTAACGAAATCAGTGGCTGAGAAGTGACAAAATCAAATCATTCCTTTTGTCTTTCCCAAAATATACAAACATTAGTAAATGAACCACATTAAGATTAAGTTGCAGGCTTTGTAGCCATATTTTTGTTAGATGGAACATGGCATCTTATATGCAAGCATGGGTGGCGCACAACCACTCACACCCCATTACAAGAACAAAAATAAAAAAAGAAACAAGTCCTAACTACATTATGAACAGAACACCAGCAAGTAGCAACAATCACTTGTAACTTCTTACCCAGCATCGCATTATATCCCAAATAACATCCATGGGCGCATCTGATTTCAGTCTTTGTGGATTAACATGACTTCCAGACATACGATAGCCTGCATTGATCACAGCTGAATGGAAAATAACTGCTGATGGAGAAGTGCATTTAAGTGTTGCACAGAGATTATGCAGACTCAGAAACAGGGGAACATGTGGCAATTCCTAAGAAGAAAATATCAGAATAATTACACAAGCAAAATATTTCCGTGTAACAGGATTTTTACTTAGTAATGAAGGCTGGTAGGTTGCACTGCATAAAGAAGCCGCAGTACTAAATTATACCATACCATGATATATGCATGGCATTCAAAAAAGAAAAAAATATAGTACAAAAGCACACCTATGATATTGTAGTCAACACAGCCGATATGTGATGATATGCAGGATAACTTTCTTTCATAAATTTCACATCTGCAAGTATACAAGTCACCCATTCTGGATCATGGATAGGAGCAGACCATACAGGTCCACCCATATTGAATTTCTTCCCACACTGATTACATTCTTGAGGAACAACAGGACCATAGCCAGGCAGATATTTGACAATATTATTCTGAAAAATGAAAATAAGGCTCCCCATCAAGACATCATTGCATGTTAAATTCAATCAAAACAAAACAATAAATTTTCATTGAGCTTTGTAAGGATTACAACATGCTATTCCTTTGGTTATTGCCAGGAGCCTATACAGGCATTATATAGGCTGTGTCACCCCAATTTTGTTTTCGGTTACGGGGAAAGCAAGCTAGAAAACGAAATACCCAATGGCCTTGACCATTGCATAGAAACTTGCACTATACACCACTCACTGCAATTGCATTGAAAGACCAATAGCTGTGATAATTACAGAGATCTATAGAACAGGAATAAAATGCCATGAACCAAAATAATACACAGAAATAGTGAATCAACATTAATTATTTCATTTTCCAAGCAACATCTATTTCTTGTGATACATTATACATATACAAACAAATATGACTTTCAGTGATCAGAGTTTCAAATGGTGCATGAAGCATACAAGAACAGGATATACATCTTGGAAATGCTCCTCCCAATGGGCTATAAGTGGAAAGCATCACACCCAGAACACTAATATACATATGAAAGCTTTAGTGGATTTCATTGCACTTGCAGAACTGCAACCAGTTTTGCATGTTTCAGCTGGCAGCAAAGACAGTGATATATCATGTAATGTTATGCAATCATCGTGCGATAAAGTAATACATTGATGACGGCAAAACAAAGGACTTACGTGTAGATGCGAACAAAAACATGAACATAAAAATCCATCTGAACAGATAGCACAGGAACAATATATCACTTGTAACGATTAGCATGACTCTGCATTAAAATGAGGAAAGTATTATATGCATAGTAATAGTAAAAGACAATTTATAGAAACATGGTTGGTATAATGTTTAATAACACAGTATGATTGTTGCATGTGTACAAATGGCTGTATAATATGTAGGCATCCAATTGACAGTAGCCTTATTATCACAATACAATCTCACAAGTAGGGAATAAGAGATCTTCAATTCCTCAAGAAGTCTTCTTAACCAGATTCCTTCACAAATACCATGGGCTAGAGCCCGATATTTTGCTTCTGCACTACTTCTAGCAACAACTGTTTGTTTCTTACTTCTCCAGGTCACAAGATTTTCCCAGACATAGGTACAATATCCTGAAGTGGATCTTCGGTCCAATGTCGAGTCAGCCCAATCTGCATCTGTATAGATTTCAATCATCCTCTTGTGTCCCCTTTGAAAGAACATTCCTCTACCAGGGGTGTTTTTGAGGTACTTGAGGATTCTATAAACTGCATTAAGGTGTTTTTCCTTAGGAGAATGCATGAATTGACTAACCATGCTAACCGCAAATGCAATATCAAACTGAGTGTGAGATAAGTAGATCAACTTCTCCACCAACCTCTTTCCCATCTTCAATTCCCAATTTAATATTAGGATCAACTAGAGTCTATGCTGGCTTGCACCCAAGCATTCCTGTTTCTTGCAACAGGTCTAGATTATATTTCTTCTGAGTTAAAGAAATTCTTGTCTTACTACGAGCAACCTGCATGCCAAGGAAATATTTGAGAACTCCAAGATCCTTCAGTTCAAACTGGTAAGCTAAACTCTGCTTCAAAGAACTTATTTCCTCACAATCATTTCCTGTGACAATTATGTCATCAACATAAACAATGAGAATAGCAATTTTGCCACTGTCAGAGTGTTTATAAAATAGAGTGTGATCAGTCTGAGCTTGGAGGAATCCTCTTCCTTTCACAGCTTGAGTAAACTTCTCAAACCACTCTCTAGGGGATTGTTTAAGCCCATAAAGTGACTTCTTCAACTTGCATACTGAACCGTCTCCGTTTTCAAAACTAGGTGGTGGATTCATATAAAATTCTTCATGTAAATCACCATTCAAGAAGACATTCTTTACATCTAATTGTTGCAAAGGCCAATCAAGGTTGGCAGCAAATGACAGTAGAACTCGGATAGTGCTAAGTTTGGCAACTGGGGCAAATGTCTCTTGATAGTCTATCCCATGAGTCTGAGTGAATCCCTTAGCAACCAATCTCGCCTTATACTTGTTGATGCTATTATCTGCATTAAATTTTATTGTGAACACCCACTTGAACCTACTGTTTTCTTTCCTATGGGTAATGCTACAGATTCCCAAGTTCCATTTTTTTAAGTGCATCCATTTCTTCAAAGACTACATTCTTCCATTTTGGGTCATTAAGTGCTTCTTGGATGTTTCTTGGTATTTTTGTACTGTCTAAAATAGTGTTGAAAGCACGAAAATCTGGGGATAACTTTTCATACTAGACATGATGAGAAATAAGGTGAGCAGTACAAGATCTAGTACCTTTTCGAAGAGCAATAGGCACATTTAGGTCGGCTGCATCAGTGCATTCAGGTATTGGGTTGCTAGAACTAGGACTCGAGTCAGAATCCTGGCAGTCTAGAGGCTCCTGAGGTGTTTTTCGTCTGCTGTAAATTTTTCTCCATTTACCAGGAGGATCTCCAGTCTCTGGCACAGTATTCGCCTATCTCCTGCACAATAACACCCCCTATCTCCAAAGGCAAAGGTAAAACAACAGACTCATTTGATTTGCAAGACTTATCTTCATCTACCCCAATAGACTGCCCCTGAAGAGAAGTCGAGGGAAAAAAGGATTGTGTCTCATAAAATGTGACATTCATAGAAACAAAGACCTTACAGAGAGAAGGTGAGTAACATTTGTAACCCTTTTGGTTAGGAGGATATCCTATGAAGACACATCAAATAGACTTAAGATCAAGCTTGGACTTTTGATGGGAAGGAATATGTACAAAAGTCACACAGTCAAACAACTTGGGAGGAAGGGAAGAATGAGTCCAAAAAAAAGGAAAGGTGTCGGTAAGAAAAGATAAAGGGGAATGAAAATTTAGGACACGAGAAGGCATCTGATTGATGAGATATAATGCATGCAAGACAGCTTCCCCCTATAGATATTTAGGGATATGCATGGTAAACAAAAGAGCTCGAGTAACTTCAAGAAGATGTCTATTTTTTCTGTCAGCCACCCCATTTTGTTGAGTAGTGTTAGGACAAAAACTTTGATGGAGAATACCATGCTGGGTGAGATAGTCTCCAAGAACAAAATTAAAATATTCAGTACCATTGTCAGTTCGAAGAATTTGGATAGAGGTTTGGAACTGAGTTTGAATCATAGCATGAAAGTTTTTAAAGGTGGATGTAGCATTAGACTTATCCTTTAAAAGATATACCCAACATAACTTAGAATGATCATCAATAAAAGTAATAAACCAACGAGTACCGGAGATATTTTTCTCATGGGTTGGGCCCCATATATTACTATGAATCAAGGTAAATGGAGAAGAATCATGATGAACTTTAGAAGGATAAGAAACATGAGGATGCTTTGCAAACTGACAAATATCACAAGAAAAAGAACTGGATTTTTTATTGATAAATAAGTTTGGGAACAACTTCTGAAGATAAAAGAAATTTGGGTGTCCTAACCGACAATGCCACAACAAAACATCATTACAATCATCAGACAAAGATAATGAGTGGTGCACAAATTTTTTTGTTTCATTAGGATCCTTTTCAAAATAGTAAAGCCCTTCTTCCTCTCTAGCACTGTCAATTTTCAGCCCCGAGTCCTATTCCTGAAAAACACAAGCATGGACAGAGAACTTCGCAACACAATTTAACTCAGATGTAAGTTTGCTGATAGAGATGAGGTTACAAGTAAGAGAGGGAACATGAAGGACCGAGTTCAAAGTAATGTGTTTAGAAAGTTTAGTGGATCCCTTTCCAGCAATAGTAGAGAAGCTGCCATCAGCTGTTCTTATTTGTTACAGTTGATAGTAAGGGGTATAAGAACAAAACAAGGTTGTATTACCTGTCATATGATTCGAAGCCCCTGAATTGAGAATCCAACGATTACTACGATTAACATGGAATGTCGTACCTTGTTGAGCAACATGACTAGTTGCTTCAGCAAATTGGGGCATCATCTTCTAAAATTGCTCATACTCAGCCTTAGTGATGAAAACACTATCAGAATTAGGAGATGCATGAAGCTCCTCACTCGTATTATTAGAAGAGTGAATAAGTCACCTCAAACCAGAAAAGAGAAGGCCGATGAGGTGAATGGAAAAAATCGTGCCACAAGCGGACATTGGTAGGTCGAAAAATGGTGTCTAGAGTTAATGATGACCTTGTTTTCGTGATTGGAGGTGACAAGATAGTGATTCTAGGAAATGGAAGAGAGAGATGACTTAAGGTTAATTTTTTCTTAAAAAAAATGGACTTCAGAGTTGCAGAATGATAACAGGAAAACTTGCTCTTGATACCATATTGTAATATGAATCTTCTTATTCATTCATACAGATTAAAACCCAAAGGGTTCATTATATATATAGATTACAAACTCAAATACTCTAGAATATTCCACACAATACAACTAACTCAAATACACTAGAATATTCCACAATTATATATACCTCAATGGAAGCAAGAAGGATTCTTAAAGCCATTTCATGGCAAAATTTTCCTCGCAGTGGAATTGATCCATATCTAGTATGAACGGCAGTTGTTAGAATTTCAGCCCAAAAATCAAATATTTGTTCAACAAAAAGCTCATACCCAGCAAAAGTATTGACATTACTTTGAATAGCAGACCTCCCCGTTACCCCCACAGAGCACTGCCATATCTGTTGCAGTACACATCAGCATGCCTCCATCAACAACAGATTGAACTGCTGAATCCAGAAACAGTGAGGGTGAACCATAAGGATCAAGATCAACCTGAAAAAAAAAAAAAAAACAGAAAAGAACGCGTGGAGATTATGAAACTGGTTAACTTTAAACAATATATAATTAAGCTTCAAAGCATTAGACAGAGCAGCAAATAATATATTCAATATTAACAATGGTTCGCTGCAGTAGATCCTATTCTATTATTCATGATTCAGACTCAATAATTTGAAAGTTCGTTTCCTTTGATTAAAAAGGTCAAATACAAACACTCTTTGATGTGTTCAACTTGAAAAAAAACATGCATCCACTTACCACATCAAATTCTTTTGGGTGGGTTAACATATATACTCGGCATCCGCAAGATGAGACTCCACTTTTAAACTGGCAACTGAACCATTGTATTTTTGTTCCTTCTGCATGCTTCCACAGAAGCTGGTAGAAGCAAAAAAAACAAGAGTAAGTCTGCTAATGCATAAGATAAATGACACAAAGAAGAATTACTTATCGATTAAAGAAAAAGAGGCTATTATAAATATATGTATAAAAAATGTCAAACAGACAAGAAATCAGTAACCAGAAGTTGTCCAGATACAAAGTGAGGTCCAAGGGTAACAATGTATGCAGCCTCAACAACATAGGGTAAAGCTTTTGTGTTCTAAAATCTAAACTAATAGAATAAAATTGTAAGACAATTTATACAAGACTTTTTTTTGTATGATGAAAAATCCTTGAAACATCTTTATCATTGTCCAGAGCAACAACCTGCCCAATTCCTTCTATTTCCCGAGCATATCTAAGAGCCCTTAACCCAGAGGCAGACAAACCCAGTGAACTTGATTATTCAAAGCACAGAAACATAAATGAGAGATGATATTATAAAAATAACCAAAGAGAATGAATCTAATGAAAATAATAATATTCAGACTTCACTGATTTATGTGATTGACATTTAGGCATCAATAATGTTAATGCTTCTAATATCACCCAAATTTCAATTTTTTTATTCCTTCACCCTATTGACAATTTTTATAGAAGTTAAAGAACTTCGCTTGGGAATCAAAGAACTCAGCCGATACAATGCGAACAGACTTCAATGATTTAAATGACAGACACAGAGCACATCAATGAACTTCAACTCAAACAATCCACAAGCAGAAAATAACTACAATGTTTCAAATATCTATATCCCGCTACTACCCAAGTGTCAAAATTTGATTTTTCTTCACTCTATGAACTTTTATGTGTAGGAAGAGTTTCTCAGAGAACACTAAAGTTCAACCACAAACGTACTTGGTGCACAAAATGAACACATAAGATGCATGAAAAACACAAGAAAGAGGAGATTTTGGGACCTGGGCTTTGTTATAGAACACTTCATTCTTGAGGTGCATAAGAATCTCAGCGCCACCCTCTTTTATGATTTTGTTATCATGGAGATCCTTTGACATGGTGAAAGAAGAACAAGACCAACAGAACAATCTATCAATCTTCGACTTCTACACACACCAACGCGCGAAACAGTAACCGCCACGTTGTTCACTTTATGGACGTACGAGGAATGCAGAATTAGTTTTTTTTTTTTATTTTTAAATTCAGATTTTCTTCTCCCACAAATTCTACGGGAAATCCTTAGCCCATAAAAACATTTGAATAACAATCAGTTAAGCATAACGAATGAGATTTCTGAAAATAAAAACAGACTCCTTATCCCTAAAAACTAATTAGGCTCGTAGCAAAACGAATGGGCCATTATACCAATAGAAATCAATACAAGGCTGAAAACCAATTGAAATCAGACAATTACTTCCTGCACTTCCTTAATTAATTCCAGCACCCAATCCTCGAATGTAATTTTAGTAATGAGAAATATTAGTAATACATTTTTCCAGGCTAACGGGGTATTGATTTGGTAAACCAAAGGACCCTTTTATGGGGGTAAATTTTCCCTAATCTAAAATTTAACTTACCAAATTCATGTCAAACTCTATTTGATAACATATTCATACGATGAATTTATATTATTTATTTGTTTATAATTTTGAATTGATTATATTCATTCAGAATTTATAATATGTTGCACGTATAGGGTTGAGTAACGTTGCTAACAACCATGTCGGCTTTCGATACAAGACTCGTATTAGTTTTGTATTATTATGGGGGCAAAAAAACAGATAATTTGCATACCAAACGATTCATGATCAAGTCTTGAGGGTAATAGGCCAATGGGGCAAAAGACTCCAAATTAGTATCTAACTGAGAAATTTTGCTGTTAAAGGATTGAAGCAATCAAGGTTTTATGAAGATGCATGCAGCAGCTAGAGTGTCCTTTTGATTAGAAAGGAACTCACTACCAAGTCCCTACTTAGCTTGCTTGCTTCAAACTCATGTCTCTGACTCAACGTGTTGACAAAAGCAAGACCATAAAGAGTAAGTTCACAAAATTAGTTGGCAAGGTCTAGAGAAGTGACATATGTTACCTAATGGCTAATACTATGATCAAGTTGTAAACAAAAGAGGACCATAATACCACGTTTTCATTTCATCTCATATCTCACTTGTTCAACCCTTGTTGTGTTCCTATCATTCTTAGTAAAAGAAAAAATTTCAAAGAAATAGGAAGTTCCTAGAGGTAAAAAAAAATTATATGCACCATCAATGTAAAACTTTTTTATACAGACATCTAGTAAGAATCGCTATCACCACATCATCATATTCACGTATTGGATGCTTGAATGAAAATATTTTATACTAACAATACATATAGCTAGATTAGACTAATAAAAAAG
The DNA here is from genome assembly GCA_013407115.1 of Glycine latifolia. Lineage (NCBI taxonomy): Eukaryota > Viridiplantae > Streptophyta > Magnoliopsida > Fabales > Fabaceae > Glycine > Glycine latifolia. The sequence continues at coordinate 11,589,566 of CM023948.1, read as the reverse complement.
GTAAAAAAGGAAAGGGAGAAAATGAGCCTTCTGAGGATCAGTTATACACTTGGTCTGCAGGAGTAAACTTGTTAAACATCGAATTACCTTAGGCTTGTTTAATTCGGACAAACCTATAATATTTTCTTTTACACTGTGATATACATTTTTGTGAAAGAATTTATCTGTACGGAATAAGGGTTACAATGGTAACTTCACAGTGTGGTGAGGCTAAGCCATCAGAGAAGAAATGAACCTTCAAACACTGCCGTTGACGTGTTATGTTCACTCATATATGTATCTCCCGCCTATTCTATAGTCAGTGGCCGTTGCTTTAAGATATGGGAAGTTCAAAAGGAAATCTCATGGGTGAGACAATGATAGAAATATAAATGTGAAGGTACCTAACAACCATTAGGTGAGCCATCAGTTGAACCCCAAAAAAATTCCCTTCAAGGCTCTTTTCCTACATTACTACACATCCAATTCCATAACATTGAGGTGAGAAACTACAATTCTCACTGAAACAAAGTTGCTAACTCTTGGCACCAGTTATCAACTTAACATAGTTGATAACACCAAAGGCACAAAAACATTGAGGGAATGAGGCTTGTCATATCAGCTGTATTTGTTATTGTGCTATTTTCTTATGCAGGTGAGATAACAAATTACCCTCTTTGCGGATTTTGCTTCACTTTCACTTACATTCCACATACACATCCAACTGATTTGTTGATGTTTTCTGGTTATAGCTGCGTATGATCCTTTGGATCCAAATGGAAACATAACGATCAAATGGGATGTTGTGTCATGGACACCAGATGGCTATGTAGTAAGTAATACAAACTTCATTGTTATTTGTTTTGTATTTCTAGGCCACACAAAATCCCAAGGAATAACTAGACCTAGTTGTCAAGGGTGTATTGACAGATCAAATTAAAATATTAAGACAATGTTTGGTTTCACGTTAAATTAGATTCTTTAGAATCATGTTGAAATACTACAGTTAATGTAGTTTTAGGTAAATGTTCATGTTTGGTTCCATGTTAAAGAATTGATTTTGAGTTGAAGCAACTATAGGTACTTTTATGTTGTATCAACAATTTTATAGTTTTATTACTAACTTGTTTTTATAATAAAAATATCCAAACATAAATCATATCACTTCAGAATTAGTTTTAACCAAGATCATTTTTTTCAACGCTTATCCAAACACATAGTATAGTAAACTAGCATTGCAGTTTATTGCAAAGTGACTAAAATGGATGTAACTAAATTGAAGAGTACCCTTTCGTGTAATGAAAGCATCTGTTTGTGTGTATTGCATTTTTTACCAGGCTGTGGTAACAATGAGCAATTTCCAAATGTTTCGGCACATCATGAATCCTGGATGGACCTTGGGATGGACATGGGCAAAGAAGGAAGTTATATGGTCCATGGTAGGAGCTCAAACCACAGAACAAGGAGACTGTTCTAAGTTCAAAGGCAATGTACCTCACTGCTGCAAGAAAACTCCCACAGTTGTAGACTTGCTCCCTGGTGTGCCTTACAACCAGCAATTCTCGAACTGTTGTAAGGGTGGAGTGGTGGCAGCATGGGGCCAAGACCCTTCATCAGCAGTCTCATCCTTCCAAGTGAGTATTGGGCTAGCCGGTACTTCAAACAAGACAGTTAAACTCCCCAAGAACTTCACTCTCTTGGGTCCAGGACCAGGCTACACTTGTGGTCCTGCCAAGGTTGTTCCTTCCACCGTTTTCCTTACACCTGACAAGCGCCGCAAGACTCAAGCACTAAGTAAGTTCTTTAACTTTGTGACATCAATTTCCTTCCCCAATTTCGATCCATTCAACAATTCTCTTAGTTTTCATTTGTTTATATGTCATGCAGTGACATGGAATGTTACTTGCACATACTCACAATTTCTGGCTAGAAAGAACCCGGGTTGCTGTGTATCTCTGTCATCCTTCTACAATGAGACCATTACCCCTTGCCCCACTTGTGCCTGTGGCTGCCAGAACAAGAGGAACTGTGTCAAGTAAAGTCTGATATGAAAAATAATTAGTGACCTCTTTATATCCAACAACTAGAATCATTCTCTCACATGTTGGTATGGTATGCAGGAGTGACTCTAAACGTATCAACATGGTGGGGATTCACACTCCAAAGAAAGACAATGAACCATTGCTACAGTGCACTCATCATATGTGCCCAATAAGGGTACACTGGCACGTGAAGCTCAACTATAAGGACTATTGGCGAGTCAAGGTTGCCGTGACGAATTTCAACTACAGGATGAATTACTCCCTCTGGACTCTTGCTGTTCAGCATCCAAATCTTAACAATGTCACCCAAGTTTTTAGCTTTGATTACAAGCCTTTACTTCCCTATGAGTCCATAAGTTAGTGCCAACAAACAAATCTTTTTAAGCGTCTTTTGTAAGTCAATAATAATCCTTAAGAATGAGTTCTCAATTTTATTCTCATTTGTATGCAGATGATACTGGTATGTTCTATGGCATGAAATACTTTAATGATCTCTTAATGGAAGCTGGACCAACTGGGAATGTTCAATCAGAAATTCTTCTTCAGAAGAACCAGGATACGTTCACATTCAAGCAGGGGTGGGCATTTCCTCGCAAGGTCTACTTTAATGGTGAGGAATGCATGCTGCCACCGCCTGATAGCTACCCAATCCTCCCTAATTCCGCCCGTGTGATATTAAACTTCCCAGCATTCATTTTCACAATGCTTGTCATGATAGCTGTTTGGTGAAATAGTACTTAGGTGAGATACAATTGTTGTCTGAAATTTTGAAGCCAAGTTTTCCTACACACACCACAACGTATATCAGGTATGAAGATTCTTAGGGAATTGTTTGATAAAACTAAGCCAGACTCATGAATGTGTGTGCTGTGATTCATTAGTGCTTATCGGATGCTGAATGGGGAATAACTGAATATAATTCCCAGCAATGATTTTGTCTGAACCATGTGTAAATGCTTATATTGCAACGCTGTAATGGATACCCCCATTTCTCTTTTATTCAGTTTTGCTTAAGACCATATTGAGCATAATGCATAGACATTCTTATTCCATGTAGGAAACTGCAGGTAAAAAGACCATTATCATTTCAAATCCACATATGATTCATCAAGTCCATATTTTCACGTGACATCTCGCTGTGTATATTTACTATAATTACAGTTTACAATTATAATAACGATACATACATCATTGCATTACAACAAACACAAAAAACAATAGCAAATTCTACCACCAATGTAAATCCTCTGTAACAAATCATAGGACACGTGATCTAATCTTGGATGTCATCCTCCCATATGCTTCAAATACTAAATTGACATCACAGATGAGTCAAAACTGGTCTGACTGAAAATTTTCTATTACAAGGCTAAGTGTACCACAGATTGAAACTTTATGCGTGAGCATAAAATACCAAGGCTACCAAAGATGCTATCACTAAAGAAAACAAGGAAACCTCTTGCCTAGCACCAGCATTAGGTGACCACGGATAAGAATCAGGTGGTGGCATTACACAGTTGTCACCGTTGAAGTAGATCCTTCGAGGAAAAGCCCAACCCTTATCAAAAGTAAAAGTTGATTTATCCTTTCGGAAAAGTAGCTCTGATTGAACATTGCCATTAGGGCCAGCTTGGTTGAGAAAATCATTATAGAACTTAACTCCCCATAGCATTGCAGTATCATCTGTTAAAAGCAACTTAAAAATCAGTAATTACCTTCTATAGTTTATCAAAATAAGAAGTAAAAGTTTTAATGTTTTATGATGAAGAATTAAGAAAATATTTTCACAGTATTTAAGAAAATTTTTAACTCCAGAAATTGAAACAAGTTAGGATCACACTTACTTATTGAACCATAAGGAGTCAATGACTTGTAGTTGAAACTGAACAGCTGAGTCAGATTGTCAAAGTTTGGATGTTGAACAACCATGTTCCACTCAGAATAATTCATCCTGTAATTAAAATTAGTAATAGTAACCTTCACACGCCAGTACTCCTTGTAGTTAAGCTTAACATGCCAGTGGATACGGACTGGGCACATATGCTTAGTACATTGAACCAAAGGTGAAAAGTTATTCTTCCCAGAGCCAGCAACAACTGATGCCAAATGTGGTGTATCTGGACTGTATCCACACAGAAATGAAATATATGAGTGCACAACTTAGTTAGTAGCTAGAAGGAATTCACAGTACAATGAGTCATGGAAACATACTCTACACAGGTCCCTGACCGAGATGAGTTACTTTGGCAGCCACATGCACATGTTGGGCAGGGAACAAGGGTATCATTATAGAAAGATGAAAGTGAGACACAGCAAGAGGGAGTTTTCTGAGCCAGAAATTGTGAGTATGTGCATGTCACATTCCATGTCACTGCAATACACAAGAGTGATGTTAAGGATATAGCAATTTGCTAGAATTTGCTGATAGTTACTGGTACCAACTGTAATTTTCAGTTGTTTTAAATTTAAGCACAGAATTAGTAACACGAGTCCCAGATTTTGTTACCAACAAAACCTTGTTAAAAGAATTGCTTGAGGTTGGTCGGAGGCAGGAGAAAAATAGATGATCATATTGAGATATGTGAAAATGACATAAAAAGTCCTATAACTTACTCAGTGCTTGGGTCACTCTCCTTTTGTCTGACGTAATGAATTTAGTGGGTGCCACAATCTTGGCTGGCCCACAAGTATAACCTGGTCCTGGTGCTTTCAAGGTGAAGTTTTTGGGGACTTTGACAGTTTTGTTTGTGGTTCCAGCTCTACCAACACTGACTTGAAATGATGAAACTGCATTGGTTGGATCCTGCACCCATGAACTGAGCACCCCACCTTTGCAGCAATTTGCAATTTGTTGATTGTAAGGTGTTCCAGGAAGCAAATCTACAATTGTCGGATCTTTCTTACAGCAATGTGGAACACCACCCTTAAATTTTGAACAATCCCCTTGTTCAGTGGTCTGCCCTCCCATCATGCTCCATATTACCTCCTTTTTTGCCCATGTCCATCCCATTGACCAGCCAGGTGAAGCGATATGACGATATTGTTGGAAGTTGTTCATCGTAACAACAGCCTGTATATTCAATTGTTTCTTAGATATCTAAATAACTAACGGATTAAAACTAAGCTAAAGTCACTTTAAAGGGCTATAGCCACTGAATATAAATAAATTCATTTGTAAACTTGAGTGTATTGACCTTATTCAATGATAGAAATTTCAATAGTAAATAGTAAATACACACCAAAAAAATTGTTGTAACGCAGCTCAGAAGTGAAATTACATAGTCACATTTCTGATTGGAATGAAATGATTTTAGTTTTTCAAAACGTTAAGGTCATTGCATAATCCAAGTAAGAATTGATAGATGACATGAGATGAAGCTGACATGAACTTGCAGATTCATCACAAAAGATGTGAGCAACCAACGGAAAGAAAAGGAGCAAAAACATTTCAACACCATGCATAATGCACAACAGATGGTTTGCTTCTCAAATTAATAGGTGATATTGTAAAAAACTATATTTACCACATATCCATCAGGGGTCCAACTTATAATATCCCATTTGATTGTGATATTCCCATTTGGGTCAAGTGGATCATAAGCATCTGAAACATAAACAGACAATTAACATGTGGAAATTAAGTAAACAGAAAGGAAAGAAGCAAAGTAAATATTGAGCCTCGAAATGTTCGTATAATGATATACACAATAGAAATTATGATACAGACTTGCTTAAGTAGTCACAGAAAAGTAAAGCAAACAAGCAAACATATTGTGTAAGTCAACGGGCTGGTGAAGCTATATATAGTTCTTCATTTTTAGATATTTAATTCTTATAGCATATACGATTCATGACTCCATTCTTTACACCAAAGATATCTAATAACCTCCTTCCATCTACAGCCAAAACTGATCACCATCAGTGATCGCCAACTCATGCACGGTTTTCCCAATTACAGGAGTTCTTAGGCACAAATCCCGTGTAAGCAATCATAATTTCAACTTAAAACATATTCCAAACTCCAAAAGGGGACAAAAAATTACTTCTCACTTGACTCAACGAAAATTCAAATGCAAAATCAATACTTATTAAAAGAATAATAGTCAGAAAACAATTTTCATTTATTCATTTGTTAAAAATCTAAATCTTTACAGCAACAAAACAAGTTAAACGGCATATTTTCCACTTAAATAATTCGCACCAGCAAGATTACCCACCAGAAGCTAACAAATGATAAAAAAGAGTTTCCACATTAGGACAAAACCCACTTTCTTTATCAAATTCAAAGAACAAAGGTTCCATCTTTCACAAGCCTTCATTTCAAAAGCCAACAACAGGGCGTAAGGTCCACGCAGTATAGAAAGAATACCGCCAGAAAATGGAAACAGTAGAGCATCTAAGGAAAACTGAACAACCCCTCAAACAAAAAACCACATAACCAATCAAAATTTCAACTTTTCAAGACATAAACATGGAAAAAAAAAATAACCAATGAAAAATTCAACTTTCAAGACATAAATAAGGAAAAAAAAATAGTAATGAGGTGAACCTGTTGAAGTGAAGCAAGTACAAGACAGCAGAGCCAAGAACAAAATGCTAGGAGTTGCTTTTGGTAACAGAGAGAAGCCCATTTTTGTGGCTGCAAGATGTTAGTGCTCTGAGTTCTTGCCAGAATAATTCAAGATCTATGATAGACAGAGAAGACTAGAAATAAAGAGAAAAGTAGAGAAAGAAAGTGAGGAAAAGAAAAAGAAAGAGAGAGAGTGTGTGGAAAAATAAAACGAGGCAGAAACTGACTGTCTGGTTTGTCCCAGTTGGCTCATCATCTGTTTAAGAAAGGTATATATGCACTTATGCACGTACCTAAACTCATTATTGGCGGTGTTCTGTGAGAAAATAAAAAGAGTACAACTATATATTGCTTTTTTATTTATACAAAAAATCTTGTTTTCCTTGCAATTTTTTTTTATGATAAACTAATTCACCTTTTTTTACAAAAAAATAAATAAATATTGTTGTGTAAAACAAAATGGTAGTAATAGATTCTCCCCGCAAGTTAATGACGAAAGAAGCAGTTAATACTCTGCAAAAGTTATGGTAAAAGTGGCACATGATTAGTCGTATGATAGAACCATCCTATCACATAGATTTGCGTAAATAAAAAATTTATCATATTTTGAATAAGATTATCCAGATGAAAAATAAAAAATATATAATGGTGAAAGTTATTTTTTTAAAATTCAATTAAGAATATATTCACAGTGTAATGTATGACAGGATTATTAATTTTTTTAATTTTAATGAGTTGATAATGTAAAATTTTTTATATTTATAATGTGTTGAAATTAAATTTGCATTGTTTCTTTGAACTCAAATGATAAAAATGAAGTACACTGAATTATAAAGTAGTTCCCAACATATAATATAATAATATGGCATGGCATATGGGAAAGGAAAAAAATGGCATGCCAATATATATAACTTGCCACGTGGTTTATCAATTTTGACTTTCCTCACCGGTCTGTCTATTCTTCTGTTCCCATTGCGTTTCTTAATGAAATGAATCTTATTACATTCATACATTCAATTGGAAAACAAGAATTAGTTTCGAAGAACCTACTTAATTTTATGGACGTAGTAAAGAACAAGGTTTTTTTTTGTCTAGAAGAGAAAACTCATACTCCATGTCCAATAAATATATATATATATATATATATACTATTTTAGTATAATTAATTCCCATTTAGTTAGACTTGTAACAAAGTAGTTTTCATTTGACCTGCCCTTTATTAATTAATGTGTATTTTTAGGGTTGAATTAATTCATACATTATAAATTTGAGTCTTCATTTTTTTTAATGCGAAGACAATTTTTAATGTATTTTTTTCTTTGTAATTTCACAATCATTTAGTAGGTATTTTTACTATTTATTTTCAGATTATTACTTTTTATTGTTTTTTATGTTAAAATTTTAAGTTTATAAATCTCAACTTAATTATTTTAAATTTTAAATTAAAATTTATCTTTTATTTCATATCTTAATAACTTGTATTTTGAAATTATTATTTTTCACCTAACTTTTTTTCCCAATTTAAAATACTTATATTTTTCATGTAAGTTTAAAAAAAACAACCCATATAATATATGAGAATGAGATAAAAACATATTTATATATAGATTTTTTCAATTAGTGTCATGAATATATGATAAATAATTAAAATTAAAATTTTATTTTATCCAAATACGAAAATAAATTAAAATTTACTTTTAAAATAATTTAAACATCTAATAAAATATTATTAATATTCTCACACACACACATATATATATCCAGTAACATCCCTTGTATTAAAAGACAACTAATAAAGAAGAATATTACGACTTACGAGAATCATGCTTCCGATTATTTGCCATTCTTTATCAAATTGACTTTCTTTTTTCTTTACCCAAAGGCCAGCTGAATAAATAGTTTTTTTTTTTTCTGTGAGTAAGCGATACAAGATTTTTTCAGATTGATTTTATTCAATAATGTTATTCAAAACAAAACTAACGTTACTATTATACAAGAAATGCTATATCATACAATGTCTCATAAAGTAGTGTTAATGCAATTTTTTGTGTAAACACGTTTTTACTATTTAGTAGTATTTTTTATTCAAAACCTAAATTTATATACTTTTGAAATGCTTTCCATTAAAATATAAAATTAATGAAGGAAATCAAACTTTAGTTGCACCTACCATATAAATGGGGTTTTCCTCATCGTTTTAAATTGCATAGAAGAAGAACAAAAAGTAGTAGACGAATACAGATTAATTAATAATATAAACAACTATTGATTAATCCCCATCATTATCAAAACCAACTAAGTCTGAAGATTCATGAAAGCAACCTGTGGCATTCGGTCAGCTCTTCCATAATTTGTTCTGCTTCATATTTATTTATCAAATTAAAGAAATTGACGTTTTCTGAACTATAATGCTATATAATACACGTGTCGTCTCGTGATTGGACAAAAAATATGTGTACAAAACCCTGAATAGCTTCTGTGTCGGTGGAAGGAGGTAATTGGTCTCCAACACTACCGGGCTCACTCAGCTTCTGATAATACCCTACCGACGGAATTAGACTCTCCTAATGAAAGCGCTTCGTCTTTATAACATGATTCTTTCTTTCTTTGGGAAATAGACAGTATATAACTAGCATTTAAATTCATTTTTTTATAAATATTAATTATTCATTTTTGTTAATAAGATGAGTAAATATGTAACTCTTTTTTTTTTCTTAACCGCTCAATCAATCTTATAACTTAGAACATTTAAACTATGTATATGTATAGGGTAAATATTTTTTATATATAGAATCATTTAATCATAGAAATTAAAATATTTTACTATAATTTTCAATGAAACAAATTAATAGAAAATAATATTTAATTTGATTTAAATTTAAAATAATAGCATAATTATAATAATAATATTTTAAAGATTTTAGAGTTTGTTAATGGTGTAGATTTTTAAATAAAATAAAATAAAAATGAATTTAATTAAGATAATAGCATACTCAACATATTTATAAAAAAAATAGAAATTAGCATTTTAAAAAATAAAATTTAAGTAAGAAGCGAACTGAAATAATCTTAAATCATAATTTATTTATTTATTACAAATCTAAAATGCAAATTATATATTTAAAATATTTATTTATTTATTTATTATGAATTTTAATTAAGATATAATTTACATATTAAAAATTGTTTAGTTATCATGAATTTTAATTATATAAAGATAATATTTATTTTATACCATACACAAACTAAAATACACAAACTAAAATACTAGTTTATATATATATATATATATATATATATATATATATATATGAAAGTGTATGTGTATCTTGTTTTGGAAATGAAAAGTAATAAATAAATAGTCAGGTAACGACAAAATAGTTGAAATGCTATATATTTTACATTTTGTTAGGAAAAAATTAAATAAATAAATTCTAAAACATAAAATAATTTTAGACACGTAGATATTAATAGTGATTCATGATCTCAATACATAATATTTTTGAAGATAAATATTGCTTTGCCAATATTTTTTTCACAATTTATTATTAATATATTAGTAAATTATTTTAAAGAGTAATTTCGTTAAAAGGTGTTTGTTGGGTGTGAAAATTTTGTGTTAATTTTTTTTCTAAAAATTAGTAGTTTATATTTTTTTTAAGTTGATATTCTCAAAAAATAACAAAGTAAAATGATATATTTCTAGATGTTCTCTCTCTAACTGAAAATTGTGGAAAAGAAGACTAAGACAGACAAAAGTATCAATGGAAAACAGAAATAAAATACGAAATTCACATGGCTACGAACAAGAAACTATGCAATTATATGAATTTAAAGCATACAAAAGTTAACTCTCAAGCGTAGCAAGCCATCGGGATAAGAGGGAGTGAATAGGAAGAAAAGACTTTAGTTACAAAATGAACAAAAGCATGCAAATGGGAAAATTAAATTTTATTTCTCAAAATAAAAGATTCAAAGGTATACCTAAGGAGAACTCTCTGAATCTAAAAACTTGATTACAGAATGAGGGACACAACCTTTTTAAAGACATAAATTTTCTTGTTTCTACAGTTCTGGTAAATAAAATCGGAAACCCTACCGCTACAGTGAACAATAGTCTGTCGTAGGAAAGGATGAAGCAACGCTGTCGTCAGTCTTCAGCTAGATTGATTCCAAAGCAATTGTCTTCATTATGATAAAAGTCGTCTGAAGATGCAGAATAGGCTTCATATGGCTTTTTTGATGAACAAGATTCATTAGGCTTTTTTGATGAAGATCCATCTTCTTTCTCCTTTTCAAAGAGAGTAAGAATCATCTTCAGGCTGTTAGCAAACTTCTCCTTTGATGAGGATGTTGCTAATGCTAAAAGAGCTAGTGATCTTTGATTAAGAAACTGACAAGTCTTTGGATCAACATTCTTGATTTGTTTGAGGTGGTTTTTGAACAAAAGTTTAACTCGATCAGGATGCGTCCTGGAATGGTCATACTAGGACCACCAGTTGACCAGAGCTTGCCTCCTCAACATAGGAAAATGCCCTTTAGCAGACACCTTTCCAAAAACATAGCGCCATTGGAAAATCCAGGCAAAAGAAGTTTTACTAAAAAAATGTAAGTCTGCAGGGAATGGATCATCCCCAAACTCAATTTTTTTAGTAAAAATGGTTAATCCAACTACTACCTCAGACGGAAGAATATCAAGAACTGAACCAAAATAACTCCACCAATGGAGAAACCATTGAGGAAATTTGTACTGAACATTTTGTTTGAAATAGATTAACCAAGAATGCATAAAATCTTTATTTTGAAAAGTATGCCAAGCAGTTTGATAATCCCAATAAGAAAAACCAATGGGATCATAGTTTTGAGAATTTTTTTTGATGTTATTCAAATCTCCAAATTCTCTAGGTGTTAAAACCTTAAGGATTTGCATAGTTGAATAAGCAATTTGCTCAGAATCTTTATTTTTATGATGTTTAATCTGGACTGAGTTGGTATCAACCAGAATAAATTCATAAAAATGTCTTGTTTTGCTGATTGAGATTGGTTTGTAATGGACTTGGTTTCCCTAGAAATCTTTTGGGAATATTTTTTGGGAAATTTTGTTTGGTTTAGGGTCCCAAAAATATGGTTCCATTTGGATTACATCCTCATACTTATTTTTTGAAATGTACTGGGTTTGAGAGTTAGGCGTTTGGATTGCCACTGGTTCAGGAAGTTGAGCAATGGTTTTGCCTTTTGGTTGATGAAGGGTTAATGGGGCACTTTTGAGATTTTGGATCATAGTTGCAAGACTTTCATTGTCTTAATCTTATTTGGAAGCATTGTCAGCCCAAGATTTGGAAGGAAGACCCTTAGGAAGATGAGTTAAGCCCAGTTCTTGGAGAGCCAAAAGAGTTTGAATAGGCATGACATAATCAGCCTTTGTTTGAAATTGGGGTTTTGGTTTCTGAGTAGATGACTCAGTAAGTGATTGAGGACCTTGAGAAGATGATTCTAAATGTGTTTGAGAGATACAAGTAGATGACCCACATTGGGTTGATGACCCAGATTTTTCTTTAGAATCTCCTTCCGCTTTGGATGCAGATCCTGACCCTGTATGGTGATTAAACCAGCCACAATTAATCTGGGTTTACTGCTCCTGCCTCTCCCTCTTCCTTGTGAGAAGGAAGATTTAATCGAGTCTGGGATTTGGCTATTATTGATTTCTCCCCTGTAAATATTCACGAGTAAGATTATCAGGAAGAGAGTATAAGGTACCTTTGAGGAATTCAATTTCAAAATCAAAGATACTTAAAATTGCTTGCCATTTGACAAAATTTTGTTTTGATACAAGGTTTTTAACATCTTTTTGCAAAATCTCTTTAGCAGATTTACAATCAACACGAATTAAAAACCTTTGATTAAGTAAATCAGATTGAAATTTTGAAATGCATAAAACAATTGCTAAAACTTCTTTTTTAACAATAGAATAATTATGTTGAGCAGGATTCCAATGTTTTGAAGTGAATGCAATTATTTGTTATTTGCCATTAACAGATTGTTTAAGAATACCACCATAACCTATGTCAGAGGCATCAGTTTCAACAATCTTTTTGGCTGAAGGATTGGGGAGGTAAAGACAGGGAAGGTCCTTGACTCTAGATTTCATCTGTTGGACAAGATTAGTATAAAAATTGGTCCATGGAGGGGGGTGTCTTCTTGAGACGATCATAGAGAGATTTAGTAAGATTGCTTAGTTGCGGAAAGAAGTCTGCAACATAATTTAGACACCAATAAAATGTTGAAGTTGTGTCTTCTCAATAATTCGATCAGGAAAATTGTAAGCAAAATCAATTGCACGATTAATGGGAGTAATGGTTCCTTGGTAAATATTGTGTCCCAAAAAATGAATTTTAGTTTAAAAAAGATTGATCTTGGTCTTAGATAAAGCAAGACCATTTTTTCTTATCACCTGAATGAAAATGTTGATGTGTTTAAAATGTTGATCAACAGATTGGAAAAACACAAAAACATCATCAATGTAGACAATGATGAAAGGGGAGTAAGGATTAAAAATGTCATTCATAATTTTCTGAAATTCTGAAGGAGCATTTTCTAATCCAAAAGGCATAACTCTCGATTCATATTGCCCAAAAGGGATAGTAAAGACTGTTTTATAGCAGTCACTATCAATGATTTGAATTTATCAAAATCTAGATTTCATATCAAATTTAGAAAAGATTTTAGCAGAAAAAAGACGATTAAGAATATCCTTCTTATTCGGAATCGGATAACGAATCCATTGAAGGGCTTGATTAAAAGGTTTATGATTGATAACTAAGCGAGGAGTGCCACACTCAATTTTGGCTTGTTTATTCACATAAACAGCAAAACAAGACCAATGGCTCTTGCTTTTTCTAATTAACCCATTTTGTAGAAGGTCTTGAATTTCCTTCTGGCAACGAACAATAAACTCTTGACTCATCTGGATGGGTTGAACTTTAGTAGGGATTTGTCGATCATTAAAATCCTTTTCATAAAGAAGATCAACAATGTGCTGCTTTCTTTGCCAAAAAGCATTAGGAAGATCAACATAAATAAAATTTTGGATTTGATTTACCAAAGGTTTAATTTTATTTTGAATGATTGGTTGATTAAGCAAATCATCAATTTTCTTATAAGAAATCTCTTCCTTAAGATAATTTATTTGATTTTGTTTATAAAAGATTGGATTCAAATCTCTTATAATAGGAGTTTTGAGAAATTTGAAAGTAATGGTTTTATCAAGATAAGTAGTAGAAATACCTTTATCTGAAATTGTGATTGGGAAAAAGGATTTAATAAATGGTAGTTTGAAAATAACCGCATTTTAAAGATTTTTAACTAAAAGAAAAAAGTTTTTAATTTTCAAATCTTCCTTTTCAATAGCAGCATTGAAAATTTGTAATTAACCCGAAGCTTAGAACCACTAGCAGTACTAAGTCGTTTGAAAGTTTTCTCAAAATACTTAGTTGAGATTAATCCTTCCTGAATGCAGTTTGAATTTGCTCCTATATCAAACAGAGCTTCAGTTTCAAGTATGAAAGTTCCAACAACAATTTTGATTCTATTATAAAAATTTTGAATTTTTAACTGGTTAGTTAATTCAAAAACTTTGGAGGAATAACTGAATCATTTGAAGAATCATTATCAGAAAGCTGATTATTCTGAACAAGTTCTTCTTCATTAGTTTGATCGCCATATTGCAGAACAGTTAAAATATTGTGATGAACATTTTGTTGTTCCTTAATAAGGTGAATTTAAGCTTTTAGTTTATTAACCTCATGCTGAAGATCCTTAATGATTATGGGTTTGACAGTACTCTTTTAAAATTTCTTAAGAATTTCTTTTATATTAAACTTGTTATTAATTAATAAATTATTTGATTTTGAAGAAGTAGATGATTCATCAAAATATTGTTTGAGTTTATACAAAAAAAAATTCTTTTCTTGAGGATCTGAAATATAATTAATAACCTCAAAAAGAAGATCTTGTCATTTTGTGAGAACATTGATTTGGGAAGAGGAAGGACTATCTTCATCAAATGAAGATAAATCATCTTCCTGGATTTGATTCAAATTATCAGCTGATTGACCTTCAAAAGACTCCTTATGAGACTCATCATCAGTAGAAGACTCAACTATGAGCTGGTTTATCTGTTCTTCTATAGAAGGTTCAAGGATGAGGTTCCTAAGGTTCTTCTTAAGCCTGCAGTATTGGCTTTTATGGTCGGGTTTGCCACAAGTCCAACAGACTATAGGCTTCTTAGGGATGTTTACCTTATCAAAAGGCAGTTTAGTTTGGAATTCTCTCCTAAGCTTCCTAGGTGGAGTACCAGACTTATGGCGATGATAAAAAAATTTATTGGGTTTCTGTATATCAGGATTATGGTTATGCTTTTTGGATTTCCTAGGTTTAGAACAAGGAAGAACAAACTGCTAACATAAGTTTTCCAAATCTCCACGATTTTGAGCCTTTTCTTTGGCAAGCTGATACTGGATTTTATCATCTTGACAAATCTTTAAGGCTACCTTCTGGATGTAAGCAATAAGTTGATCATAACTCAATTGCTTGTAAGGCATCTCATTGTTGGGATGCTGAGTACGAATTTTATCCCTAACCTTATCCCCTAAGGATTTAGGAAGACCAGTAAGAAAATTTTCTTTCCAAAGGCTCCTGACTGTCTTCTCGGGTAAAGACTCTAGTGAGGAAGGTGTCCTTATACCACCTAAAGTCAGCTAAAGTCTTACATCTAAGATTGGAAAGAAGTTCAGCTGTTTTATCTTTCCATAAGCTGGAATCACCTATGAAATGCTGAACTATGGTAAAGATTAACTGGTTGACAAAATCAGCGATAGGTTTACCATCTTGGGTTAAGACTGTGCCATCATTTTCCATTTTGACAACACTTTAGATGGTAATCTTATGCTCCTCAGATAAGTAGTTATCCCCCCAGCCTTTTAGTTGTCCAGTGAAACCAGAAACTAAAATATTTAAAATAACTGCTTCAGTACAATTAAGGGATGTATCATAAGTTGTAGCAACCATGGTCATCTGCTGAAGGATATTGAGGATTTGGTACTTAGTTTTACCATTTATGTTCCATTCATAGATGTGGTTGGCATTAAAGGATTTGGAATGCTCCCTTTCTTCTAAGAGAAGATTAAGAGTGGTTGCCCTATTGTAATACAACTTAGAAGGTTGCTTCCAATTAGGATGATTTCTAATAGGATTAATCTGGATAGACCTATAAGAGTCAGAGTTACCATTATCTGACCCAACTTGGTTAAGGACATTGATTTCTTTATCTTTGTCCTTTTGGGCTTCATGCCTAGATTTAGCCTTAGTGAGGGTTGGTCTGGAATGAGCTTTTTGCAAAGTCTGATGAGTTTCTTGAATGATTATAGAAGTTAATCCTTCAAGTTTTTCTTTAAACTCATTAGAAGGGTGACTAGGAGGCTGGTTGAAAGCTTTGAGTTTAGCAAACTCCTTCTTAAGCTCATCAGTCATCCTAAAAGGTTTAAAGATTGGGGGTTTGAATGGTCTTAGAAGAAGATGTACTGGCTTCTAAACTAAGGCTAGGTTTTCCTCCTAATTTTTCTCCTATGGTTTAGAGGTATTTGTTGGTATAATTGGATTGTTCCATAAGATTCTTAATATCTTTGGAAGATATGGGTTTAGACTCATCCTTAGACTTAAAAGGTAAGACATAAATGAAATTATGCTTCTCATTCCTAATATTGAGAAGGATAAACTTGGTTGACGAGGGAAACTCAGATCTAACTATCTAACCATCCTTAAGATCATATTTAGTGATAACACTAATGGTATTTGGTTCTAAGAAAGGGTAATTTATCTTATGGTATGCTGCATAAGATTTAAACAAATCAAAGAAAAAGATTTGGGCTTTTACCTGGTTAAGAAAAGAATAATCCTCTTCCCTAATTTGGTCTTTGTTATTATCCCTATAATTGCTAAGAAACCACTCTCTTTGAGGAGTCATTTCCTTATGTCGAAATCTAGCTTAAGGGCTTCATAATCTATGCAGGTTTTACTAATCATGGATAACTTCATAATCTTGCATAGATGAAAAGGTTGGAGAGATGATAGATCTAGACTCTTCTTCGTTATTTACTTGCTGATGACAGGTTGAGGAATTGAAGATGAAGTTTCTACACCTTGAAGCCTAATTCTGCTATTGCTTCCACTTGGAGTAGCAGAGAAGGATTTCCTAGAGAAAACAGATCCAAACATTTTAGATATAGAATCTCTGGTAAAGGATGATCTAGTAGTATTTAAGGAGTTGAACCTATTAAAGGTGATCTCTACTCTACCAGAATCATATTGCTTGACTGATTCAAAGCTAGGTGTGGTTTGGGGTTTGGCCGGGGCTACCCTATCCATGGCCCAAATCTGAGGGAAATTAATATCTTCCCAATTGATGACTTTTGGGATTACAACCTTGGCTTTGGTTGTATCAGTGAGAAACAAATAGTTTCTCCAGTCTTCCTAGGCTTGAGGACCTTAGACATACATGAGTTCATTACCTTGTATTTAACTTGATAGATGATATTTACTGGAATAGATCCAACCTTTATATCAAGACCATAAAGTTGGACATCTAAGGTTAAGACATCCAAAATGTTTGCATCCTCTAGACGGACTGTCATGTCAGGATAATAGTTAAAATAGATTGGTCCATTACTAAGGCTAGTTTCTATGATGCCTAAAATGGAGTCTATGAACTGATTATGACGGGAGTCTCTTAAGCATAAAAGAATTAAAGTATTTAATCCTTCTATGCCTAAAGGTTTAGCAACTACTTGAACACATTCAATATGTAAAAAGCTATATTTTTGTTTATGAAGTTTTAAAGAACTATTTGAAAGAAGTTTGATTTCATCAAAATCATATTTAAGACGGATGTTAGTTTCGACGGTTCGGATTATGAAATCAGATTTTCAAAAATATTTTCTGTCAGGTTTATAAAGTTCATTTTCTGGAATCCTGGGAATCTTCCAGTCATCAAGATCTTGATTAATATCTTAGAAAGAAACTTCTTTGAAAATATTATGGTTTGATTTGATTAAAGCATTTTCAACTTGAGAAGGATTGAAAGAGGAAGATGAAGGCCGGTTGAGAAGATTTAAAAGAAAGGCGAGAGGAGAAAGTGTGAAAAAGAGACATGGAGAGAATATTATAAAATTAGTCCCCTAATATCATTGTCATCTTTTGGTTTTGTTAAAACATAAAGATAGATCTTGGTTAAGATTTACAAATTGAGCTATATTCCAGACTTTTATTTATTTCTTAACTAAAAGCGAATTTCAGACAAAAGTTCATATCTTGCGTTCCAATAATTTGTAGGTTTTACTACCCTTATCTCATCGGGACTTACTACCCTAGCAACACGATATCGGAGCTTTCTCCGCTTATCATGCTAACCAGTTAAGACATAAAAGATCATAAATCATTTACAAAAAAAAAGCTAAGAAAATAAGATCATATCTAGATAATAGTTCAGATAAGTAAAATATAAACCAGATCTAGCCATATATTCCTACTTCTCTAATGGAAAAAGAGACTAAAATAGACAAAACATCAATGAAAAGCAGGAATAAAATACAAAATTCACATGGCTAGGAACAATAAACTATACAATTATATGAATTTAAAGTATATAAAAGTTAATTCTCAAGTGCGACAAGGTGTATATATATATATATAATTATTGTCGTTTTCCGAAGCACAAGACAATGAAACGCAACCAAACAGCTCCCGGCAAGCTCTTATGTTTAACATTTTGCATAGAAAAATATACAACTGGACATATGATCCAAGACAAGTCTGAAGTAGGAATTGTTGTGTCGTCAACTTGTCATGTTGTGTGTCACAGTGTAAGAACAAAAGAAACACGAAAGCCAGCTATTGTGAGTAGGCATTTAAAAAGTCTTTCACATGCCTTTTTTTTTATTGTTTTGTTTGATACATATGGTTTTTCATTTTTATTGTTGGAATTCGGAAATATACCTATTATGCATATGCCATTTTTTAGGAATGTTATTTTTAGTAAATTTTATAAACTCAATGGTTCGCCGAACATATTTTCAGTGATATTCTAGGACATATGACAATGTATTTTGATAAAGAGGGAACATGTTTTCGAGACATGGATTCGTTAAGTAATATCCATTGTTGAGCAAATACAGAGTAGTAACTTTTAAGTTTAATAATTAATAAACAATCAATACTCGTCTCTTCTAAATTTGCCATTGAACTTGTTCTATCTTTAGTCGAGGTGGGATGAGAATGAGAATAGTCAAATTGCTCCTGTCCCATCTCATTGCCCTGCCTATATATTAATCACCTTAAGATCGTGTATAAACATTGTCTCATAGGAGTATCACCGTAAGAGTATTACAAAGTAATCAAGTTTAAGAGTGTCTTTCATCAGACAAAAAAGATAAAAATGACACACAAATCTGCCTCGAACACTATATCTAACACTGATAGTTCGTTTGGTTTAGGAAAAAAAATGGAAAAAAAATATAGAGGATAAAAGATGATTTTAAAGTCGAAAGGAAGATAAACTTTCCCTCCTCTTATTTGAGTTTTTGACCACTACCATTCATAATATTGAAACTAAAACTAGTTTTAAATCATAGATTTCTAAAAGGAAAAAAAATGGAGATTTATCTCTTTAAAAGGAACAAACGAAGCAGAGATTACAAGGCCAAAACTAGATATTGTTATCATGAAAACAAGCTACATACGAACCCATAGAACCGAATATTTAACTGCACTCTGAACGTTTTTTTTTTTAATCAAACATCCTCATTTTGAGTCAACCAAGTTAACTAGAATTAATAAACACAGCTCATTATGATTTAACAAGATAATGTAAGAAATCACATTAATTACAATTGTGTTGACTTTTGCTGAGTGGCTACAGAAGATAGGTTCAACATTTTTTATTTATGTATCAACCTGTTAATGCTCTAGATGTAAATGTGTTGG